>JADDOH010025034.1:0-469958 GCA_016648135.1 Agrypnia vestita | reverse complement strand
AAATTAATTAATCAATTAGAAAGATATACACAAAAATCTTATTTATGAAAAAATATTAGGTTACTACTGGGATTCGAACTCAGGTCACCTCCTTTCCGTGGCCGGTGCTCTGACCACTAAGCTATAGCAAACCTCTATGTTTCCGTGAATATATCGACCTTATATGTAGTTCTTATTTTTACCAATTGATTAATTTTTATTTTTGTCCATAGAGCAATCCACTTTTTTTGATACGGTAGTTGAAATTACTTTGCAATGCCACCGCTAGATGGACGCCAGAATTAATTGAATAATTCATTTTATTTGGACATACATTTATACAACAGATATTATATATTCAAGAACACATTCATATTTGCGAAGTTGTAATTTTTCAGAACAAAGTTCTGTGAAATATTTAATAACCAAATTAATTAATCAATTAGAAAGACATACAGAAAAATCTAATTCACGAAAAAATATTAGGTTACTACTGGGATTCGAACCCAGGTCACAAATATGAATGTGTTCTTGAATATATAGATTGTTGATTGTTACCCAATTGGAAAGGTAACAAACCAAGGTAAGAGATGGTTCGAGTCTTTTATAAGTTGCATAGACTTCACAAAAATAGACGGCTATAGTTTATTTAGTTAGCAATCAGTAGAGCTAAAGTTAAATATGAACAGAATACGATGTGTCGCTCTCCGTTCATGTTTAGCGTGTGCGCTCGTCAAGAGAAGAAGTGACTAGTTCAAAAACGGCGGTCCGCGCCATCCACGTCCGTTCTTCCCGCCTTCAATTTGCCCATGCACACGGCTTGCACCTTATATTATCGCATCTACGCTTGCACCTAGGGTTGCTGTAGTGATCAATACCTCACTAATAAGGATTACTATAAGGTAAAAAGGTATAACACTGGCTCACTATTACTCTCAGCCCCGAGCGCAGGCGTCTATCCAACTCGCGGTGTTTCGTACAAACAACTGCCCGCATTTCCGGTTGACAGCCACCCCCTCTACTAAGAGTACATGAGACAATCATCCGTATTCTGAAAATAACAATGTCTGGATCTTTAAGATCTTTATCCCAACACTTAATAGACGATAATAAAAATTAAAAATGCCCAGAGCAGATTTTGTAATTCTACGGCTCAAATAAACTGTATTAGAAGATGATATAAGAAAGATTGTTTCTTACAGTCGTATTAATGTCTTCATCCACAGCGTCCAGATGAAATATCATGGCTAAACTTATCATAACCACGTTCGGCGTTACAGCGTATTCAAATCTTCCCATCTTGACATTTGACAGATAACAATTTACATCTTTCTCCCTCCCTCATAGAAACAAACACCGGCGTAAAGCGATGTCTCGTTTATTTTTAATTTTTATTATCGTCTATTAAGTTTTGGGATAAAGATCTTAAAGATCCAGACATATCTGTCAAAAAATGTCAAGGTGGGAAGATTTGAATACGCGGTAACGCCGAACGCGGTCATTACAAGTATAGCCATGATATTTCATCTGGACGCTGTGGATGAAGAAATTAATACGATTGTAAGAAGCAATATTTTTTATATCATCTTTTAATACAATGCATTTGAGCCGTAGAATTACAAAATCCGCTCGGGACATTTTTAATTTTTATTATCGTCTATTAAGTGTTGGGATAAAGATCTTAAAGATCCAGACATTGTTATTTTCAGAATCGGGCCGAATGTATTACATCTATTCCATAGATACAAACACTACAGTTGCCAACCGTACTCTAAAATAGAATATTGTACTCTTTATCATGTAGGCATACTCTATAATCTATAACACTAATAGAGGACGCTAAAATACTCTTTTTTACACAACGTTTGCCACACTAGTGCCAGTCACGCATATATGATGCATACTTATTATCGTAACCAAAAAAGTCGACTACATATTTACTTTTAATATGCTGGTATTCCCAAGTTGAAAATCCCTACTCCCCAAACCACACTCAGATGTTTCTGTGATCTCAATGTCACAAGTCGTTTTGAGGTTACGTTTATTTTGTCGCAAGAAAAAGTGAACTTAGAGTTAGAATGTTTGGAGTCGTACAATTCTTTTAAAAATAATGAAAAAATTTTATGTGCTGCAAAAAGTAGCAAAAAATACCTCTTCAAAAATTTGAAATAAATGATACTCTTTTTTTATAAATCCGTACTCTTTATTTACCTCCTTTGAAATCAGATATACTCTATTTCAGAGTATTTCTTCTAATAAAAGTTGGCAACTCTACTTGCACCCCACACTGACGCATCCCCTGAAGGCAGAAAACTCATGTTGCCACTTAATGAAGTCATTAGAGCCGATCACCAATTACTAACATATTTAATTTTTTATTTTTTATTTATGGTTTTGGCATTTGAATTTAATTCATTTTAAATTTCATTAATAATAATAATTAAAATTTAATTTATTTTGAATTTCGCCAAAAATAACATATTTCATGTAAAACCTTCTATGTGTAAATTGTATAAATGTTCAGGAGACAATTCAAACATTTCGGAACGTTCAATTTCAATGCAATAGCAAAATGTTTTTTGAGAATATAATTTTATTTAAATAATTTGTTTTACGTTACATACAGCCAGCGAGCAAAGTTGGCAGTATACAAATCAGTTTTCAGGCCAACCCCGTTGTATTTTTTATGTTTTGTATGTTTAATTGTATATGTCTATAGAGCTTTTACTAAGTACTTAAAACTTATGTTCATGTCACATTCAAATAATGAAAATAGCTTTGAATAATATTTGCTGTATTTTACCAACCTAACATAGTAATAAAAACTACTACTAGTTAGTACATTGACTGATTGATGCTTGGAAAAACGCCTACAAAATCTTTAATGCAATGATTAATAATGAGCATTGTATTAAAATTGCTGATACAAAAATGCAAGGCATTGTCGTTAATTACTATTCAGCTCTATAAACAAAAAAAAAAACACAAAAGTATTCGGGATCCCGATCCGTAGGGATCCCGCGGGATTGGAAATGCTAATCTCGAGGGATCCCGAAAGGGCAATCTCGACTTGGGATTGCATTCCCTAATCTTGACCGAAGGAACCCGCTCAAGGCTACAGGCCACCGAGATGGGATTTCTACGAGGAATAGTAGGAGTTACCAGAAGGGACAGAATCAGAAATACTCAAATAAGATAATGTTTCCAATAGAACCCTTATTTACGTTTATCGAAAAATCACAGTTACGGTGGCTGGGACATATCTTGCGGATGTCGGCAGGTGGACTGCCAAAGCGGATATTCTAGGCAAGACCAAAAGGCAGAAGACCAAGGAGCCGTCCTAGGAGGAGCTGGCGGAAACATTTGGAGGACTGCTGCGAAGCGAGGTCGCAACTAAATTGGGCTGACGTGGAGAGCGAAGTTCAAGAGATAGGAAGAGTTGGAACTTTCGTGCGGTGCAGGGACCTGACCCATTAGGATAAGGAGTAGAAGAAGAAGATAAACATTACATTTATCGAAGTACCTCGGGTCAAATATATCTAAGGAAATGAACAGAGTTTTAGGCCCGGTTGTTTCAAGTTGGATTAAAATAAAAGCTCGTTTAAATCATAGATTTTTACGGAAACGGATCGTTTGATTGGTGGAGAACGCAAATATCTTTACTTTAAAAGAACTTTTACTTTAATTCAACTTGAAACAACCGGCCCTTAGAAGGTTTGTTATATTCGTTCAAACATTACCAAGTTTCATTAGAAGATGATTGTTATTATTTTGTATTAATAAATATTTCAAAAACTATAAAAATGTAAAATAACAAAGATCAATTATATGTTTACGTAGTAGCTAGTTACAGTAGTAAAACATAATAATATTTCAAGGTAGCAAATTGTCGTAATAGTCGCAACATTGGCCTGAGTTGTCGTATACACACGGCAGAATAGCCCAGTAAATTCTAAGCACAAGATTGTTCTTTTCGTAGCAGAATCCATTATTTACATCTTTATAATCTGTGGAAAATTTGGATTTTAAATACCGTGGAGACTATTTTTAACTAATGAAATTTTAGTAAAATCTTCTAAGAATGAGTGATCGAGGCACGCTACCCCATAAGGCTCGCGTCGGCGTCGTCTGGAACAGGTCTGCATAGCATCCGGGTGGGTAGATTTCTCGATTATGTTTGCCTTCAAATGGAAGTTAAATAAGTATGGACTTTTTCCAAGTGTTTTTATGTTAAAAAAATTTAAACAACATTACCTAAACCGAATATTCGATGCCACTTGGCTCGTTTAACCTGCTGAACACACATCTATACAACTGTGTACCTCTCTATAAACCTATAATAATGAATATATAATGATTTTGAAAATAAATACTTTGGTTTTATTTAAATAACAAGTATTTTATATAACCTATTTCTCAACGGTCAAACAACAGCTGAACAAATACCAATAAAATGACAGTACGTTTTTAAATTACAATTTTTATGATACTCAGGTAGTATTCCACTGATTTGTATACAAATGCGCATTAGGTACTTTATAGTCAAAAATCATGGTAATTTATTCATAATTTGTCCTTTTTCTTTGCTACTGACAACGTCTCACTTCATTCGGAATTTTCCCACACTTAAATCCTCGAAAGCTGTTGTGTGTTTAACACTAATTTTTGTTTTTGTTTAACTTTAACAATATGTTATATAAACGCATAAACGGCATTGTATTTGTTTGTAGGATATATTTATGCCTGAAGGTATGATACGATAATTAAATAAACAAAGAAATATGATTAATTATATAGTCGAACATCGTAAAAGTGAATATTTGTCACTACAATTCGTGCACCAAATATGGCCTCCAAATAATTCTATTATTCGGAGGATTTTCAATAAAATTTTGGAGCGGTGCTCTGATCTCGGAGTTGTCGAAGTTTCCAAGTATTTGTCCCGTATTGTAGGAGGTCCTGCAACTAGACAGGCCGGCCACGGGCGATGAACCCGAAGAAGCCAAAGGAAAATAAAAAAGGGTATTTGAAAATCACTCGTATTATTATTATCAAAGGCCGATATATGTTTCGCAATCCGACATACAGACGACGATAAGGATAATGCAATAAATATTACAAACAAGTTATTAATCGACATTTCTGTTGGGAGTCTTCGAGTAGTTAAAATCCTAACTATGTTTTACAAGAATTCATCGCAGAAGCGGTACATCGAATCTAGTTTAACCTATAACATATCGATCGAATATATTTAGTACGCTGTTCGGTCGTGGTTCGGAAGACCGGGAGGGCCGCGGCCGCTCAGCGGGCCCCGGCCCGAGGGACGGACAGGGCCTCGGGTCAGTCTTTCCGGCAGTGGTAGCAGGCGCAGGAAGTCGCCGACCTGAACGTTATGTTCCTCTCTCCCTCCAGACACAAGGTTTGCACCGTCACCTGCAACGTCGATCGTACATCTTAGAGGCAACAAAGTAGACAATATTAATTATCCATCAACAAGCATTCGTAGACGGCGGGCTCACCTGTTCGGCCTCCATGATGCTGCAGCACTGCGCGAGGGACGTGACGGGGCGCGGCGCCGAGGGGCGCAGCTCCGGGAAGGACACGGAGGGGCAGAACCCCCGGCAGGCGTTGGTGGTCACGGGGAACTGCGCGCAGTCGGGGATGCTCACCGTGCGGCTGTGCCCTGGAAACATCGCCGGTTACTTCTCCGAACGTTTGCGAGAAATCAAAAGGCGGTCGACGGGCGACGGCACTCACCGAGCAGGTGGCAGCCCGGCTTCTCCCACGCCGTCCTGGGCCCCGTCTCCCCGGGCTGCTCCCCGGCCCCCTCCGCGCTCTCCTCGGGGGGGTCGCCGGCCCCCTCGCGCTGCGCCCCCGCGGCCCCCAGCACGAGCAGCAGCAGCACGGGCAGCCCCATGCCCGCGGCTTCCTGTCTCCTGACCGCTTCGCGCTTCTCCGCAATCTGAAGGACGCTCTAAACGAAACGTACGTAACCGTGAATGTAGGCATAACATATTCCGCATTTCTTGAGCACTAAAACTAAAGAGTAATGAGTCAATAAGGAGGTGTTATAGCTAGACCACATTCAAAAGAATGTGCGCAAAAAATATGTGTTTTGTTACGGTGCACAAAATAGGTTTTTCTAGTAAGTAACCTTTTTTAAACTAAATAATATATATTTATTTGGAATATCATATTGAAGCTTGTAATTCGGGCTTGCCAGGCAACTTTCCCCCGCTTCATTCTTACCGAACAAAGCTAGGGAATTGTCTTCTGATTGTGGTCGACCTATAGCAATGGTGCTGGTTAAGTTTCTATGGAGATTTTCTATGATAGTTTTGTATCTCGATACGTCGATGCGCAAAAACTAAACATCCTTCATTGAAAATAAATTTAAAATTCGTGATTCCCTTCTTCGTCAGTAAAGCCATTTTCATTTTCAAGGATGCTCCTCTGTATCTGTATTTTATCTCTGAAAGCAAATCAGGCGGTTGAACTAACTGCTTTATAAGTTGCGGTTCTTCAGCGGCGCCTCGCCTCCCGCGGGAGTGACGCGTTACGATAAAAACTTTCGCTTCATTTACATCCAAACATCTTCGCATGCAAGCTCGACGGTTGTTGAGGCTTCTAACAGAACCATCTTCCAGTTTCTGGTTAATAATTTTTTTTGTTTTATTTATTTTATTTTATTAATTACACGGCTTAATAGCCTTTTACAACAGGTTTATACATAATTAAAATACAACAAACGATTAAATGTAAAAGAAAAATAAAGGGTATAAATGTAAAAAAGTATATATACATAGTTTAAACATAATGAGGTTAGACATATATGTAAAAAAAGTATATATGCAAAAAAGTGTAAAGTAGTGATCTCAGAAATTTTTACTCACCGATAATATAGCATTATCTATCAATCAACTAGTTAATAGTATTGAAATGTGGCCCAGACCGTCGGCTACGATAAAATCCGGTGTCAGAAGGAACTCTAAAAATGAAGTCCGCGAAAACTTACGATCATGAACTTCCAACATCAGATATTCTTTGCAAGATTTTATTTTCGTGTAGGTAGGTACGCTCAGATCGCATTACCTAACGAAATGCGATTGTCTTTAAAATATAAAGAATTGAATACAAAAGAATTATTAAAAATAATGTACCTAATACAGCCTCCACCTGGAGCGGGAGATCGTGGTCCTCTGGGCGGCGAGCAGGGCGGCGAGCTGGGCGGCGAGTTGGGCGGCGACTGACGCTGGATGCCCGACCCCCTCCCTATATACCCGGTCGGGAAGGGAATTATGATAATCCGATCGCTTCTTTAATGCCCCGCTTCATATTTTAATTTTATCGCCCGCCAAGACGGTAATGGCTGACGTCAGCCACCCCGAGGCAAGTCTCACCCCCCCCGTGTAGCAGCCTTCAGTACCTACCTACCGTTTCATCCTAACTCCACCATAGGCTGGGATCCGTGCGTAGGATTGTGTATTATCGGCTCCATTTAATGTAAATTGCAGTAAAATGAGGAAGTACATTTTATTTTAATTTTATTTAAATTAAGTTTTTTTAACAAATACATTTTTTTTTACAAGGTAGTGACAGTTACTTATGATGTTTCTCTACTACATGAGTGTCATAAACTCGTGTGTAGTAGAGGAGTATCATTACATTATTAGCCCAGGCAATGAAGGTTTTTTGTCGGAACAAATTAGAGACAAGCTGAATTTTTGCCAGTTGTTAGAACCTAATTAGAGGAGTATTTCCTCAAAAGTCCCCGCCCCTCCCCCTTGTGCTCCCTCCCCCACCCCCCCTTAACATAAAATTCGAAGTTTTTTAGTTTTTGCTCGTATCTCCGTCATTATTTAAAATATACATATATTTTTTTTACCATTTTATTCCTTAATATCTATTCTTTAAAAAAGCTTATTTAACATTTTTCTGTAAACATGATACTTTCATGAGAATTCACTAAAATACTTGAAATTTTTACTAAAATAATTTAGTTATGGCCCATATTCTCTTATTATTTAAGCAAAATAAATAAAAAATTTTAACTTTTTTATTCCTTAACATCTATTCTTTAAAAAAGCTTATTTAACATTTTTCTGTAAACATAATATTTTCATGACAATTCACTAAAATACTTCAAATTGTCATTAACAATAAATTTCAAGCTTTTTAGGTATGGCCCATATTCTGTTATTATTTAAGTAAAAAATTATATTTTTTACCTTTTTATTCCTTAACATCTTTATTTTAAATTATTTTCATGAGAATTCATTAGTTAAAATAGTTAAAATTTTCATTAACAAAAATTCTGGTTTTTGAAATACCGCTCATATTTTGGTTATCCCTTGTTCAAATCTCTAAAACGAGGTCAAGTTTTAATCCTTATAATATCAGCCAAATAAAACAAGCTTGACATTTTTTCTAGATTTAATATTTTATTCGTAATTCCATGAATTATTTGGTTTTTTAATTTTTATGTTTTGAAAAACGTAATCTTGACTCATTAGTTATGCATTATTCGATAAAAGAAGATCGAAACAATTTTTAAGCATTTCAGCAGTATTCATATAACTAGTATTCGAGGGTGAGTATTCAGAATCACACGTAGATTACGTGAACAATAATAAGTGCGCAGCTAAGGCCCGGTTGTTTCAAATTCGATCAAAGTAAGAGTAGAGTTTAAACTGAAATTTTTACGTTCTCCACCAATCAGACGATCCGTTTTCGTAAAAATCTATGCTTTTATCGACCGCTTACTTTGATCGAACTTGAAATAACCGGGCCTAAGTCTCCCCTCCCCTCCCTACACCTCTAATCACTGTATAATAGCTGTTAAGACCTAGATCCTTTTTTTCGCCCCTACACCTTGGATTAACACTTACACTTCGTCTTTTGTATGGGTCCAGACATTTAATCATCATGCTTTCTTCAATGGGTGTCTGTGCGTCCTATTATGAAGCATCAACATATTATTATAATGCATTGATAAGTACAGGATCTACATTTGATGATGTGTCACTCCGTAAAGGAATAAAATCTTCATTGATGAAGATATTTGAAAATGATTACAATTTCATGATGCAGAATTTTCACTAGACGGGAATTTTTAATTCATAATGTGAGCTGGCCAATCGATTCAACTTACGGAGGAGTTGTAAATGGGCTTTAAATGATCCAGAGTATTGCTTTTCAATCTTCACTTCAGTTTCTACTTTGGTAGCTGGTGCAATACATTGCATTCCACCTATAGTGCGAAAAGTGTTAAGGCCATTCAATGATCGAATCAGCGTTGTCAAAAACATGTTGGAGAAAGGCACCTTCATTTATTTTTGGCGATCCTGTACTTATCAATGCATTATAATAATATGTTGATGCTTCATAAAAGGACGCACAGACACCTATTGAAGAAAGCATGTTGATTAAATGTCTGGACCCATACAAAAGACGAAGTGTAAGTGTTAATCCAATGTGTAGGGGCGAAAAAAAGGATCTAGGTCTTACAGCTATTATACAGTAATTAGAGGTGTAGAGGTGTAGGGAGGGGAGGGGAGACTTAGCTGCGCACTTATTACAATAATAATATTACAATAACACGTGAACAATCACGTTCGAACACTAGTTATATGAAAACTGCTGAAATGCTTAAAAATTGTTTCGATCTACTTTTACGTTATTCTAAACATAAAAATTAAAAAAACAATCAATTCAGGTAATTACGAATAAAATAGTAAGTCTAGAAAAAAGGTCAAGCTTGTTTAACTTGGCTGATATTTTAAGGTTTAAAATTATTTTAACTAAATTTTAACTATTGAATTCTCATGAAAATAATTTAAAATAAAGATGTTAAGGAATAAAATGGTAAAAAATATAATTTTTTACTTAAATAATAACAGAATATGGGCCATACCTAAAAAGCTTGAAATTTATTGTTAATGACAATTTGAAGTATTTTAGTGAATTGTCATGAAAATATTATGTTTACAGAAAAATGTTAAATAAGCTTTTTTAAAGAATAGATGTTAAGGAATAAAAAAGTTAAAAAAAATTAATTTGCTTAAATAATAAGAGAATATGGACCATAACTAAAAAGCTTGAAATTTTATTTTAGTAAAAATTTCAAGTATTTTAGTGAATTCTCATGAAAGTATTATGTTTACAGAAAAATGTTAAATAAGCTTTTTTAAAGAATAGATATTAAGAAATAAAATAGTAAAAAAAATATATGTATATTTTAAATAATGACGGAGATATGAGCAAAAACTCAAAAACATGGAATTTTATGTTTAAGGGGTGGTGGGGAAGAGAGCACAAGGGGAAGGGGCGGGGACTTTTGAGGGAATACTCCTCTAATTAGGTTCTAACAACTGGCAAAAATTCAGCTTGTCTCTAATTTGTTCCGACATGAGCTCACTTTTGGCCTTCATTGCCTGGGCTATATACATTTACAAGGAATTATGTGATAAAATATACATATTCATCAGGAAATAAGTATAAATACAGGCAATCAAGTAATAATAAGTAAGTAATAGGTATATATATATAATAATAAGCGAGTAATAATTAAAGTAATAAGTAGTATATTAATCATTCATTTATTTTTGAAAGATTAACCTCAAATGCGTGTCCCGCCAATATACGTAGCCTTTTAGGTTGACGGCCTTCTCATATATATTATATTAGGTCCTTACATATGAAATTAGCGTTTAGTATGGGAGGAACATAAAGCCGATTTTTTAAAATTATAATATATTTATTTAATCAAAGTATGTACCATTGCTATCTATGCACTTTTGCCATCTCATAGGTAGTTCATCGATACCTTTACTAAAAAAACCATTCGGACGGAAATCAATAAAATCTTTGAAGGCGGTTTGGACTGCCCCATCGGAGTTGAATTTTTTCCTTTGCAAGAAGTTATCCAAATTTCGAAAAAAATGGTAATCTGTTGGGGCAAGGTCCGGAGAGTACGGTGGATGTCTTAGACATTCCAATTGAAGCTCCTCTAATTTGGTAGCCGTCTGTTGTGCAGTGTGTGGTCTAGCGTTATCATGAAGCAGCAGTGGCCTAGAGCGATTAACCAGCCTCGGTTGTTTAGCAGCTAGCTTTTCCATCATGGTTTGCAGTTGCTGACAATAGACATCTGCCGTAATCGTCTGGCCAGATTTAAGAAAGCTGTAGTGAACGACACCAGCACTAGTCCACCAAACGCTCACAAGTAACTTTTTTGGAGTCAATTTTCGCTTGGGGCATGGTTTGGCTGGTTCGGCAGGGTTCAGCCATTGCGATGAGCGCTTCCGATTATCGTACAGGATCCACTTTTCATCACAGGTAATGATTCGATTTAAAATCCCTTCATTATTGTGCCGGTTGAGTAATGCAACGCAGCAGTCAACGCGCGTTTGTTGATTTGCTTCACTCAATTCGTGAGGTACCCACCTTTCAAGCTTTTTCACCTTACCAATTTGCTTCAAGTGGATTAAAACAGTTTTATCACTAACACCGCAGCCTGCAGCTAACTCGGATGTGGTTTGCGATGGATCCGCTTCCACAATAGCCTTCAATTCTTCATTATCAACTTTGGTCTCCGGCCGTCCACGGGGCTTGTTCTGCAGGTCGAAATTTGCAGAACGAAAACGTTGGAACCAAAAACGCACTGTGTTTTATTTTGCGGCACCGTCGCCATACACATCATTAATCCTTCGAGCCGTTTCTGCAGCACTGGTGCCACGGTGGAACTCGTACTCGTAAATAACGCGATATTTCAAGTTTTTCATTTTGTAAATTGAGTGACGCAAAGAAAAAAACAATTGAGGAAAAAACAAATGAATTTTAATTTTCAAAACACAAATACATTAGTAAATAGCTGTATATATTTGTATTTGGAATTCCTAACCAAAGAGAAGATATTTGAGATCAAATTTGCCAGTACGGCAAAACGCCAATTTCATATGTAAGGACCTAATATATACAGCGACGATTTCTCGTTAGTTTCTTATTTATCTCTTCGACGCCTATCCCATTCATCCATTTTATAATATTAAATATTATCCCATTACCTGCATCTTTTATTTACATTGGCAGTGTGTTATACAATTTGGTATATAATTAATATTGATTTTATCTCATTTTTCTTGATATTAATGTGTTTCTCATCGACATAATTTTTCTAATATTCCAAAAAGATCTTTTTCGTGGGATAAAACTGAATTTTGGATTACATCCGAAATTCTCATCAAATTCATAGATATATTGGTTTAGTTTATTTCTTAGGATCTGCCATCACGTTTCTAAACTTTTGCTGATAAAAGACTTAAAAATTGTAAATCCGTCCAAAATAGGGCAAAAATAAAATACATTAATGTCAAGAGAATCGGATTAAATTTGTTGTCTACTGGGACAAAGCTCAGACTCTCAATCACCAGATTACTCGGCAACAATTTTATTTCTATACTTATTAAAATATTCTACAATTTTTGTCTACATAATTAAAGCATGCAAATAAAAGATCTGACATCCACCTTTGGTGAAGAGTTCGAACTGGTTATACGTAACACAATTTCTTTAAGCAGGTACTGCAGAGGGATCACCTTCTCCAACACTTTATGTACACATATGATGTCTGCATGATTCTTTTTGAAGTTGGCCACTGGCTTTCAACTTTCAGGTTTTCATCTCGTAGCAGTACCTTTTGAAAATCAATCCATCTGTTCTCATCCATTGTCGAAATGTGCCCATTTTTACTTCAAACGGCAATGCTGTAAACACTAACAACTGTTGTCACCTTTACATATATTATCAAGAAATGTGATTCCGACCATTCAAATCATTAATCTTTTGCAATTCTTAAGGGCTAGCTCAACATTAATTTCTTGTAAAATAGGGCCGCTTGTTCTACCAGCTATCCCCAAGATTCGCAGCATACGCCGCCAGCACCACATTTCTAATACGTTTAGCTTCTTACGCTGCTGCTTGAAAAAACTATCCGTAGTATTATTTATTTTGCCTTTTTAAACTTGTTTTACGATACAATATTTAACAGAAGAGGGACCCACCACACACTCAGGGCCATTCTATGAACAATAGTTTACATATCGGCCCTACACTTTGACCACCCATGTTCGGCATTTAATGCTAAAATGGCCGAGCTCACCTTCCCGTTAATACCTACTGATGGGGGTGCGAGTGGGATGGGGAGGCAAAACCTCTTTTCCATCTCCGAGGTGCTAAAACAAATGGAACCTAATTATTATCCACTGGCTGTATCAAAAATGACGCTACTTTTACATGCCGGTTTCTAAAGAATAAGTATTTACTTATTTATAGGCGACACCCATGAAATAGTAATAACGACTTATATTAAAATATTTTAACATTTTATTTTATATTTCACCTGCCGGCAGTTTGGTACTATTTTAAACCCTGGCGATTGTGCTGGGTGGTACATGAAATGGTTCGCGTTCTTGCTAAGCCCTAGCATGTTATATAGTATATTTTTGATGGCCCATGGAGAGGCGGCGATAGCAACATGCGTCAAGCGGCTGGTTCGAGTCTGCTGGCCAAGGGTTCAAGCCCCATCTGCGATCATTTGATTTGTTTTTTTAACCGTGAATCCGAACAAAATTATGGACGTTACACGAAGTTACGGGGAAGACAGATAGACGAAGAAATTATTATATTTGGATTAAGTATTGTATTGTATTGTTGATTTGTACTTGAGTTTATAAGATCTATTGTAATTAATTAATATGAATGTATTTCTGGTAAATACAATTTATTTATATATATGTATTAAAGCACCTACAGACAAATATCAATGTGATGTTTTGTGGGTCTGAAATGTAAAAAAAAAATTAATAAAAAAAAAAGAAAAAAAAAAGAAAAGTGGGAATTACAAGTTTCATTTATATGAAAAATGCTACAGTTGAATTAACAAACACGAATGAAGAAAATCCATAGAGCGACCACGGATACTTGCAAATTGCATTTATTCTTGAAGCCTTTGAACAAAAATTTATGAAATTAATCTCAACGATATTTTCCTTCAAGATTTGAAAATATAAAAACATTCTTAATACGGGAACAATATTTTTATAATTTTGCCGCCGCCCTATATAAATCAATATTCTATATATATATATATATATATATATATATATATATATATAAAGAAAGAAACCCGTGTTTCCCTACCCGCCAAGTTTTCTCCACAACCAGCCACAATCACCCACCGGTGGTTATGGTGGTGGATTGCCCTTGGTGTCACATCAAAAATATGCGCGTTTGGGGGTTGGCTGTGAGTGGGTGACGAAAATGTGCTTTCTAGCACATTGTTTTGTTATGGGAAGGCCTAAAATGCTTCAGATTGTTTCAAAATAGGCGCGCTGACTGTGTCGGTGAGTCTAGAAGGTTCCGGAAAAAGCTGCTCTAGAAAGTTCTGGAGGGAGAAGGTTCTAGAAAATTCCCGAAAGTTCAATAAGGTTCTAAACTGAGTGGCGGAATGCATCGGTGTGTCTAGAAGGTTTCTGTACATTCGAATTTCTTGAAAGTTCTGGAAGGAGAATGTTCTAGTAGGTTCGCGAAAGTTCAATGACGATCCAAACAGTGTTCTAAAAATCTACGCGTGCGAAGTCACGCGGGCACAGCTAGTAAAATATATTTATAACATTCAAGGATCTCTGGGCGATCAAGTGTCGGAAGGATATTTGATGAGGACGAATTGTCGAGGGACCAATAAGTCAGTGGTCCGAAATTTATCTCATCTTCACCCCGTTTGGTGATTGATAGCGTTTCGGCCTACCTGTGATTTTATCAATTAATTTTTCCATTTCAGGTTTTTGCATTGGGGAATATTATCCTAAAGCTGATGGATTCTGTCGAATACTCGGATACTTCTAGAATCGTTACGTATCTCTTCCAATTAACATTTGGTATAGTCCTCCTCTACGGCACTAAAAAGGTAAAAAACATTTTAATTTAACGTTATTTTAAAGCAATAAACAGTGAAAAAGTAAATGAATTTGAACTAACAAAAGTCTAAAAATGTTCTCAGATTTTCACGGCCGTTCAGAATCTTCCGTGTTTAGTTTTCTGGGTTAAACACTGCAGAATATCCCAGAAAATGACAAAAGTCTGCTAAAGCAGCCACGACAAAGCTGAACCGGTCAGCGTATCCCACTCAAAAAGTATTAGAACGTTCGTTATTTTTCAATTTTTTTGAACGCTATAATACACGATCACTATAGCGAAACACATCACAGGCTTGATAAAATCACAAAGAAAATTCTCGACCTCACCAGGAATCAAACCCGGAACCAGTCGCATCAAGAAAAGCCATTGTACTACAAGGTAGAGATGGGTCGTTCATGAGCGAACTGTTCTTTTAAAACAGTTCACTAAACGAACGAACGGTACAGTTCACTTAAGTGAGCTGTCGTTCACTAGTTTAGTAGATGAAAAATAATTCAATAATTAAATTCTACTAAATTTTTCTGGAAATTGAATCCCCTAGGTGGCGAACAGTATATTTTTTTCGCGATGTATATTCGATATTTATTTGGAGTATTAAATTAGTATCTCTTTTTAACTCTAGCGATATATTTTTAGTCGCCAAATTTAATTTGTGGAAAAATGTTGACGTTTTTCTTCAAAAAATCGATATATTTTTTCCGGTGACCTTTTTTTTTTTTCACCAAAAGCTTTTCCCTTAATTTTGTTACATTTTTAGAAAAAATATGTCGAAAAATATCGATTCAATGTATATCGGTTTTTTTTTTCATTTCTCCGTCCCTAGTAATTGAACAGTTCACTTTACAAGAGTTGAAGATAAATTCAAAGAACTACTGAACGATTTGAAATGAATAGTTCATTAGATTAAACGATCTGGTGAACGATAGTTCAGTTAACTGAACTAAAATTCCCATCTCTACTACAAAGGCCACCGTTAGCTCACATATCAGTCATATTTAATGTCATGTAAAATCAGTAATATTTAATAAATACGTCCATACAATTTATCTTATCTAATGCACTTGAGGAAATAATGTGGTGATAAAGAAATAAAAGTACCAAGATCATACTGGCTGTGGAAATCCCACATTGGCCTACACCACAGTTTTTCATCCTGTGGATCGCGACCCCCAGGTATTACTCGGGAGATCGGCTTGCAAGCCAGGTTAAAGTAAAAAGCTAGGTTTGTAGGTCACATAATGCAATAAAAATGAATCATTTTCAGTGAGAAGGCTGCGCCTGTTTATTTTTTAATAAATTGTCAAATCATGGTTGTATTTTTGAAACTTTAACAATCGAATCATTTTTTAATTAGAGCCTATATCTTTTCTTAGTTTTTACAAATATTTGCCATTGAAAAGACCGTTACTTTACATGTATAGGAAGTAGCAAATAGCACTAACGATTTTAAAGGTTTTCTTGTCAGCTCTGTATATTCTTCTCTTCTCTTCATCCAGAAGATGTCAATCGTTTGAGAATTGAATTCCATTTTAAGCTAAATCTATAAGATTTTCATTCATCTTCGTGGATGACATATTGGCCAGTTATACTTACATGTCCAAAAAAGGATTTAGTACCTATATTAGCCCATTGGAAGCTTCAGAATCCAGTTATGGAAAGTAACTTAACAAATCACATTTTGTTTTATTGTGGACTTCGAGGGTGGCCAGAATTTTTTTACTTGTTTCTCCCGCAAATAGATTATTGTTCCAGTATATTATTTAAAAGCAACGAAGGAATGTTAAAGAAACTACAAATAGTACAAAACAGAGCGATGCGCATAATATTGAAGTGTAATAGGAGAACTAAAATAGCAAAAATGTTGAATGCCTTGGGACTACAAACCGTAAATTAATTAATAAAGTATAATGTAATGGTGCAAATCTTTAAAATTAAACATGGATTAGTACCCAAATACTTTGATGATAGGATGAAGCTGTATAAGGATTTGCATTCTTACAATACAAAAGGAAGCGACAACAAAGAAAAAGAAAAACACCTCACAAAATTGTACAATGTATAAAGGTATAAAAATCTTCGATAGCCAGTCAAAGGAAATTCAAAATTCCGAGAATATAAGGAGGTTTAAACTGGAGTGCAAAAATTTTATTGTAAAAACTTTTAAATGATTAGATGAAATGCAGTATGTCTAAGTAAAATCATATATAAGCCTACACAACATTATGTGTGGAACTAAATAAATAAATAAAAAACGCATGTTACGGTGTTCAAATAATATCGAATCTTTATTTTTTTTGTATCTCCGATGTCCTTTGGTGGACATCGGAGATAGGGAATGTGATTGACCAAGGGCGTACCTTGGTCATGCGAAATCGTCGTATTGCATAACGATAACTTGCAAAGATTTAAGCTTCAACAGATACAGACTGGACATGTGGACTGTGACTAATTGGCAACTCCATTACGAAAATGCACCCGCCAATTATTCTCATCTGATTCAGGTTTTCTTGCCCAAACACAGCATTCGTTTGTCAGACTTCCTACTTTCCCGACACGGCTACGTAAGATTTTTGGCTATTTCCCGTATTAAATATGCCTTTGAAAATAATCTGATTCAAATCAAGAGAATATATTATGAGGAACGTAACTACCTATCTGAATAAAATTGAAAAAGTTTCATTTTGGAGATGTTAATGTTAAAAAGGAGATAATTCGGAAGATAAGAGTAAGTATAGTGTGTATGAATAAATGTGATTCGCCGACCAAGGGTTTTGATATTTTATGAACACACTATGTATTACATGTGCATGTGTCTGAGATATATAAGGCGTCTTGTAAACAAGTTTTATGTATATATTTAATTTTAGATTTATTGTGTTTTCCATGTGCACGATATTTTTCAACTAATACTCTCTTTTATTGCAGAGGATATCTGACTATGTTTACGCTTACGTGATGTTTGGAGTTGTAGCAGAATGCATGGCCATTTCAATTATTGTTCCTTCTATTGCACATGTTATGATTGAAAATCTGATGGTTGGCGGGCTTATTTTGGCAGTTTTATTACCTATATTTGGTATGTGTAATTTGAATTTAACTACATATAAGTAGAATTTACGTACGTGATCATTGATTTTAATATTATTTCTCTAAATGCAGTGCACTACCTAAGGTTTCTTAGTAAACGTGTTTATTTAAGAATAAAATCTTGATTATTTAATAAATATACATAAAAATAAATTACAAATTACAAATTACAAATTACAAATTACAAATTACAAATTACAAATTACAAATTACAAATTACAAAATACAAAATACAAATTACAAATTACAAATTACAAATTACGAATTACAAATTACAAATTACAAATTACAAATTACAAATTACAAATTACAAATTCCAAATTCCAAATTCCAAATTCCAAATTCCAAATTCCAAATTCCAAATTCCAAATTACAAATTCCAAATTCCAAATTACAAATTCCAAATTCCAAATTACAAATTACAAATTACAAATTACAAATTACAAATTACAAATTACAAATTACAAATTACAAATTACAAATTACAAATTACAAATTACAAATTACAAATTACAAATTACAAATTACAAATTACAAATTACAAATTACAAATTATTTTATTTTTATTTTTTTAAATCTCTTTTAATTAATTAATTTTTTCAGCCATCTACACGTATGCTTTGGTGATTGTTTCCAGCTTCAATAAAGAAATCTTAGATGATAATATTAAAGAGGAATAAAATTAATATAATTGTGCTTTTGATTTAATAGTGGACAATTATTTTGTAAATATAAATAAATATTAATAATTTCAAAATAAATGTGTTCATTATTTTGTACTTTTTTAAAAAAAAGGAATAGTTTGTTAAAAAAAATATATTTACCACGCAGTTTTAATCATAACTAGTGGAGAGCAATCAGCTGACGACTATTGTTTTCATTGTCTCTGCATCACATAGCGGCCACGAGTATGCTGAAATTGATAACAATGGAATATATCTTGTATCCTGTAGGTCCTGTGAAAAATTTGAGGATATCAAAATGTTATTCCATGAAACAAATAAAACGAGAACATTTGAACATAGTGAGCTTATTAATTTATAATGAATTATTAGTCAAATTACTTGCCAAACTAAAAATAATTTAATGGCATGGAATGGTTTAGGCCCGGTTGTTTCAAGTTCGATCAAAGTAAGCGGTCGATAAAAGCATAGATTTTTACGAAAATGGATCGTCTGATTGGTGGAGAACGTAAAATTTCAGTTTAAACTCTACGCTTACTTTGATCGAATTTGAAACAACCGGGCCTTAGTCAGTAGCAACAGTGGTTAGTAAAACTTCTAATATTAAAACATAATTAAAAATTAATACTAAAAAAGGGCGAATCCTAAATTTTTAAATCTGTCAAGCGCTGTCTAACGAAACATGTTGTGCAATAACCATGAAATTATATCTATTTATATGTTTTCATAATATTGGACTTCTAACCATCATATCCTACTACATTCATATTATTTATTTATAGATTAAATATTCAAGGAAGACCAACAGCACAACAAAGAAGCATAGAAAACATTAATAAAATAAAGATGGCCAATTACAAGTCTCCACTTTTGGAAATACGTAAATAATGATAAATAACTTATGAAATGAACTAAGGCATGATAAGAATAATATAACAAGAAAGAATACAAATTTAAACAAAAAAAAGAGATTTAATTATAAGCAGAAAAACTAAGGCATTGAAATGTTCAATTTCACTAAACCCCTGAACGCGGTTGCCGAGAACGTACTTGCTCTCTCATATGTAGAATTTCTTCTACACGATCTAACTGACCAACCACGTTCAGGGTTATCTTACCAGGATTCTAAGCCTCAATGGTTGTGGTCCATTCCCGTTACTTTCTTTCAGATTGGTTGGGGAATTGTATGGAGAAAGCAAAATAAAAAGAACAGGGCCTGTATGGTTTTTACATGAGGTTTAATTACAAAGATGTTATCCAGTCAGTTCAGTACACAGAGAATAGTTCAAAAGGCACAAATTTTACAGTATACTATACAGTTTATAAACATGGTTTCATACGGGACAATGACATACAATAGTAAAAAGGTTTAGGAAAAACACAGCGCCGAATTATCAAGTATGACCCTGGTGGCCACTAAAGTCAAAATGGATACTCCTTTATAACGGAATTTAATCACAGTCGGGTCCAATACAGAATATTAATTTACATATAGTTAAGCTTCCAGAGGTCGGCCCAGTAGAGGCTCATGGGATATAAGAGTAAGTAGGAACAGGGATTGGAACAGACTTTGTGTTTCCTATTTTAAAAGTTACATCACTTGAGTTCGATTAATGTCACTTGGTTATCCCTTTGGTAACTTTTTGTAAATAGTTTGCGAATGTTATAGATTGGCCATAATTGGCTGCTGTAAATTATGTATAGGTATAATCAAACACTTGAAACCTGTAGTTTTTCTTCTGAGTATGGAGTGGATCGACCACCTTTAGTAAGGGTGCCAGCCCTGACCAGCTGTAGGAGTCGGCGGACGGTTGTCCTCCGTCAGCTGATCGATCGGAATGCCCGAACCGGGCGCCCGAAGTTTATGGTGATTTTTAAACAAGAAGACGCCAATGACGGTTGAATCTTATGAAGTCCAAAGCACGGTATTTTTATTAAAACTTAAAAGAACAGGCGTTGTTTAATAGGGGACGAAAACGATTGTTTTTATTATACCCCTTGTTGGCGGGGAATGTTCAGGACGCCAATAGTAATGTATTATATTTTTTGCAAAGGGGGCTCAAGGCGCTTGCGAGGAACCCTTTTTTTTAACTTTGGTTTACTTCACCCTGGTTGTTTATAAAAACATAGAGAACGATTATTATAATGTATTTATTGTGAGACCGACATTGTCTCACACGACGAACTAGTTACTATATGCGTTTAAACTAGTTGAACACACTGTTTAACTTTATAACCCGGCGGGAAGTATATTATTAAATCGTTTGAACACACTGTTTAGCTTTGTAACACGGCGGGAAGTATATTATTAAATCGTTTGAACACACTGTTTAGCTTTGTAACACGGCGGGAAGTATATTATTAAATCGTTTGAACACACTGTTTAGCTTTGTAACACGGCGAGAGGTATGTTATTGGCTCACATTTGAAAATTTACAACGAACAATTCCGGCACCGTAACTTTTATACAAATGGCGGCCGTAATTTGCTTAGGGCGGACGGCGTAGCTAACGCACCGCAGAGCTCGGTTCCCGGATGGTGACTCGAAGACTGACTGGTCCAGACTGGCTTGCCGGGCGCGGAGTTATCCTATATTAGCGCGGAGCGGAAGAGGGTGCGGGGGGGGGTTGCGCGCCGGTACAGTTGCTCCAAGAGTATGGCAGCGCGGCCCGTACGGCACGCCTTGCGTCTCCTGCCCGGAGGCCCCGCGACGGCAGTGGACAGGGATACTATCATAGTGTGTGTGACTCGTAAGCCTGTGTGTGTAACCTACGCGCGCTGGCTCCGGCCGCCTCGCTCGACGTGTGCGATTTCGCGTATTATTTGGTTAGGACGGAATATGTAATATTTACTTATTTTAAATTTATTTTGTTACGACAGAATAGTAATACTTCCTTTTTTGTCTAAAAGGAAGCATTACAGCATGTTAAGAATAATGCAAAGAGAAATAATTAAAAAATTTGAACAAAAGTAAGTAATTAGTAAGCAGAAAAAAATTCTGCGCTCAAAATAAAAGAAAACTTAGGCATGTTAAGAAAAATACAACAGAAAGAATAAAAAAAATTATACAAAAGAAAAAGAGACTTAATTAGCAAGTAGAGAAATTTAGGCATGTTAAGAATAATACAACAAGAAAGAATTAAAAAATTTAAAAAAAAGAAAAAGAGACTTAATTAGTAAGCAGAAAAAAATTCTGCACTCAAAATTTTTCTTAATTTAGTGTGGCTGCACTCGAACAAAGCAATATCCAAAAATCTTATCAATTTATTTAATGCATCGCATTATGCGATGCATTAAATAATGCATCGCATAATGCGATCATGATGCCTCAAGAAATATGAATTACGATGATAGTTGGATGAAGTAAAGTCGAAGTGAAAGACTGGGTTGTATATACGAGACCTACAGGGAATATGGAATTTTAGTCTATTTAATAGTTCAGGACAGTCAACGTTGCCAGATACAATTTTTAGTAGGTACCTACATCAAATCACCTACGAGTATTACCCGACGTTTATATAAAGGTAGGATGTCATATTTTTTGCATGAACTGACATAATCGTCAGAAACGCAATTAAATTTGAAGTTGAGAAAGCGAATAATAATAATAATTAATATAAATTAACTTTGTTTAAACCACTTATTTATTGAAAAAAATCAACATGTTTCAAAGCCAATGGCTTCTTCATCAGGAAAACAAAAATAATATTTAAAAAATCGAAGTATAGATCAAAATATTAAAAAGTTATATATGGAAAATAATAATATAAAGTACCTAATTAATATGAAAATAAATTTAAAAGATAACTATTTGCAAAAAGGACCTGATTATTTATAATATTCAATTTACTATTTACACTCTTTCTTATTTCCAAAATTTCTAATTTATCAAATTGTGATTCTGTATAATTTGTATGTAAAATTTGTAAACCCTTATTAATATCAAAAGAATGACCCGTAGCCAAAAGATGGTTAGCAAATTCAGAATAATTATTACTATTTAAACACCTTAAGTGTTCTTTAATTCTAATTTCAAAATTTCTACACGTTTTTCCTATATAAAAATAATCACAATCATTACAAATTAATTTATAAACACCCGATTTTTTTAAAAAATTATCCTTATCTTTATTATTTAATATGTATTTTTTAAATTTTTTATTTGTATAAAAAGCTGCTTGAATAACATTTGAAATATTTTTAACTATTGAATTAGAATTCATTATTTATAAATATAATTTTCCTCCAATGTTTATCAGAATCACAAATTGAAGGGTAAACAAAAGATTTAAAAAAAAATTTCTTGTACTTTTTATTTAACATAATATCAATTAATTTTTTATCATAACCATTATTAAACGCGATCTGTTTAATAATTTTTAATTCAATATTAAAATTATCAACAGATAATGGAATATTAATTAATCTATTTAACATTGAATGAAAAGTTGTCAATTTTTGAGAATATGGATGGTTAGAAGAATTGTGTATAACTATATCTGTATATGTATCTTTACGAAATATGTTAAAATCAATTTTATTATTAACAATTGAAATATTCAAATCCAAAAAATTTGAAAAAATTATGCTAGAATTTTGTATTTCTATGGTAAATTGAATCTTTTTATGAAGTTTATTTAAGAAATTAAGAAAAATTTTTAGTTGTCTTTCAGTACCGGTCCATATACATAAAATGTCATCAACATATCTTTTCCAAAAAAATACATATTTTAATAACAAAGCAGAACTATTAAAAATTCTTTTCTCTAAATTATTTAAAAATATATCAGCCACTAAAACATGTTGATTTTTTTCAATAAATAAGTGGTTTAAACAAAGTTAATTTATATTAATTATAATTATGTTACCACAAAATAAATTTGCTACATTTGAAGAAGAAAATAATAATAATGTTGAGGGTCCTTGATTATGTTTCTCACATTTAAAAAAAAACTATAAATGTGATAATATTTATTGGTAAAATTATAAACGCTTAAGTTTTAAAACCATTTTTTTTTATAAAACTGTCCTAGTCCAGTGCGCATAGCAGACATCCGTAGGCATGACATATCTTCTCATATCTAGGTGCTCTCTCGACTTAGAAAAACTCAAAATGGTGGTGTAAACCATTGCTGGCCTGAAGCGATTCCCGCGACTTCGTAAGATATCGTAATTTTATTGGATCAGCCACTTTTAATTAGAATTGTCGCTGTATGATAATGCTCGCTGCGATTAGTGATTTGGCCTGTAAATAACTCTTTTTCGTGTGCGCATCAATTTTGTGTGTTTAAGACAACGCTTTTTCGTGATTAGAAGAAGCGCCAATCTTTTCACTCTGATTTTTTTCTAACAATGTAATGATTTATCGAATTCAGAATTCGTATAGGGAAAATTTTCCAAATTAGCGCAAAGTTTGAGACCTAGAATTATTTCAGAATTATTTTTTGTCAATATTGAAAATTAAATCAATAATATCATCGTCATTTGTTAAATTATCTAAAAGTAATTCTCTAAAATTATTTTGATTAGAGTTAAAGATATCAAAAACGTAATGCTTTCTGCTAATTCCATGAGCGAAACTAAATTTTTTACCAATATTTCCGATATTTCAAAACTTTCATTGATTGTAACTCATCAACACGCTATTAATTACATACATTAATATAGAACACATATTATTTTTAATTTGAATTTTCAGGTTAAAAAAATTTCATGAAAAATAAAAAAATAAATATTTTCTGTAATGTGCTTTGATTATATATATTCAAGAACACAGTCATATTTGGGAAGTTGTAATTTTTTCAGAACAAAGTTCTGTAAAATTTTAAAAACCAAATTAATTAATCAATAGAAAGACATACAGAAAAATATAATTCACGAAAAAATATAAGGCTACTATTGGGATTCCAGTAGTAGCCTAATATTTTTTCGTGAATTAGATTTTTCTGTATGTCTTTCTATTGATTAATTAATTTGGTTTTTAAAAGTGCTTTGACTGTTGTGATGATTAGAAGTTGCATGGAGATACCTGTCTGTGTGCGTAGCCTTTCTGTAAACAGTGTGGCCGAGACTGCCGTTATCTTTTTTGAGCACTAGGACATCAAGGAAAGGTATTTCATTGTTATTTTCCATTTCCATAGTGAATTTTATGTCCTCGTGTAAACCGTTCAGATAGTCGAGAAATTAATTTAGTTCGTTCAATCCATGAGGCCATATTACGAACGTGTCATCTACGTATCTTATCCACATTTTAGGTTTTAAAAAATAATTTTCCAATGCATCTTTTTCAAACTTTGTCATAAACAGATTAGCAATTGATGGTGAAAGTGATAAACTCATTGGAGCCCCTTTAATTTGTTTGTAAGTTTTACCATCATAGATAAAAAATGTATTATTTAAACAATGTTTTATTAAGTTTATTATATCTTCCGGGGGTTGGCAAATTTCTCTTACTGTATTAAGTGCTTCATCGATAGGTATATTAGTGAATAGAGATACAATATCGAAGCTGACCAGAATATCGTTTTTATCCAGCTTTTGACTTTCTATTATTTTTACGAAATGTTCCGAGTTTTTGACGAAAGAGTCTGCTTTTTCTACATTAGGTTGTAAATATTTAGCAAGGAACTTTGACAATGATTGGAGTGGCGACCCTACTAAACTGACTATAGGCCTGAGTGGAATATCTTTTTTGTGGATTTTTGGTAAACCATACAATTTAGGAAAGCGGGATGATTTTTCACGTGGTATTAGTGATTTCTTTAAATCTTCACTCAGTTCAGATGATACTATTTTTGCTTTTGTAGTCTTCTCAAGGTACGTGATTGGATTGTTATTGTGAAGCTTATACGCCGGATCTTTAAGGATATTGCTCATTTTAGAGTGGTAATCTTCGCTCTTCATTATGACAGTGGCATTTCCCTTATCAGCTGGAAGGATAACTATGTTAGTGTTTGTGCGAAGTTCTTTGAGAGCCCGGGCTTCGTTTTTAGTAATGTTACTCTTAGGAGGATGAGATTTTCTAAGAATGTGACACGATTCCTGGCGGATTGTTTCTGCTATATTATCAGTTAGTCTGCATATCGCGGATTCTATTCCAGTAATGATGTTCTCATTTGGTATTTTAGGAGGTACCACACCAAAATTAAAACCTTTAGTTAGGATCGAGATCATATCAGTTGATATGACCAACAAAAAACTAACATCGTCACTTGTCCAACACACGCTCGAAGAAGGCCACAGCATAGACTTTAATAATACACGAATAATAGCGAACGTACAAAATGAAACAGTAAGGATATTTAGAGAAGCTATAGAGATATATAAAAGAATAAATATTATCAACAATAGAGATGATGGTATTGTAACGATATTGGCCTATTCAAATAGACATTGCTGAAAAATTATACGAAAATATCTATCTGCCGGATAAGTAGGTGCGGGCGAGCGTTATTATTTCTGCACGCGGGCGTGTAAAGCGGGCTTTATGTTATATGATTCTGATGAAGCGAGCCTATCAGGAACGTGGATCCGCGGAACGAATTCGGCCAATCAGAGGCTTTCTGAGAGAGACTTTACCTTTACACGTCGGTTGGAGTCAAAAATGGCGAGAAATATAGACTATATAAGCCATACAAATTCGAGGATCTGCCTTCTTTCTTCAGCATCAACGTTGGCCGGAGGCTCTTGTGGAGAGAGGACCGAAATACCATCAGTGAGTCACAGAGGCAGCAACACTCGACGATACAGCTAAGCATTTTCAATATTATTTATTTCTATTGCCTTTTTCGTGTATTCAATTTAGAACTTTCTGGATCGTAACAATTATAGATACATGTTGTGGATTGTTTTGTTACGTATTTTGGGCCTAGGGATAATTATTACTATACGCGCTTCAGATTCAATATACAAGAAATCGTAATATGGCGACTGTGATAGTTATTCAAATTATTGCATAACGCTTATGAAATATATAATTCTGTCGCTGTTCATATGAAAAATCACTTAAATTTGATATTCATATATTACCAAAGATATAAAGGCTTTAAAATGGAATACTTTACTGACGAAGGGTGTTTCGTGTTTGTTTGTGGGATTTAAAATTTCAGAATAATTATGTATATTCAATGTCGCGAGGTTCGGAATGTGCGAGAGGTTCTTCAGGGCGGATGTATTCTTATGCTAACGAATGCTTTGTTATCTATACTGGCGATTGAATACACGGATTTCTATATGATTTGTGTAGATCGTGCGAGGAGTTTCTTACTAATAATATATTTTAAAAATGCATCTGGATTTTATATTTATTTTATTAAAACATGAATGTGTGGTTTATTTGAACTCGTTACATGTTTGTATTGCGTATCATTAGGCAATCGTTGAAAACACGATTTGTTCCTATCAAGTTCTTATAAAGACGTGTTTCGAATTGTATATATTCCTTAATTGCGATAGTTATTCATATGACATTGTTTTATTCATTCAATATTAGATATTTGAAATGTTTTTTTTACAACATATTCCATTATTGTGGGTTGTTTGCGGTTAGATCAGGGGTAGTTAACCTTCGGTCTTCCGTAGCCGTGATAGTTCTTCATATGACATTGTTTTATTCATTCAATATTAGATATTTGAAATGTTTTCTAGAACATTATTCACTATTGTGGGCAGTTCGCGGTGTGTTCAGGGGTGGTTAACCTTCGGCCATCCGTAATCGCGATAGTTATTCATATGACATTGTTTTTACTCATTCAATATTAGATATTTGAAATGTTTCTACAACATTTGCCATTATTGTGGGCAGTTCGCGGTTTGTTCAGGGGTAGTTAACCTTCGGTCTTCCGTGATCACGTTATTTACTTATATGACAGATTGTTTTGCTTTGTTCGTTTAATATAAGTAATATCATATTTTTATGAGTTACCGTAATTATTTATCTATATGATTTTATTATTGAGAGTGATGCAACGAATACTACTTTCATGAATACGAATATCAGGCCTACTATTCGGTGAATACGAATGCGAATATTTCCACCAAGGTGGGGGAACTTGAACATACTTGTAAATATAATAACCTTGATGCAACGAATACTACCTTCATGAATACGAATATCAGGCCTACTATTCGGTGAATACGAATGCGAATATTTCCACCAAGGTGGGGGAGAACGCAAGCATATTTGTAATTGTATTGTTTATGTCTGCTTGTGATATCACTATACGGCGTAGATGAACTAAATTGAAAGGGTTTATGTTCTGCATGTGCTTGGCGTAGAGGGAATAGTCTTCTCGTTTCTAGGATTCTATACAGGTTTACAGGTGCTGATATTGAAATATATATACAAGGAAAACACTATTTTGGGAACCATTAACTGGATGGCAGATATTGAAGCACACATACACACAAGGAGGACGTTATGTTAAATACATGACTGGAAAGTTGTTATTGGAAAACACAGGCGTCCAGTCGGCGGGACGCAAGCATACTTGTAATTATATTGTTTGTGTCTGCATGTGATATCACTGTACGGCGTAGATGAACTAGTTTGAAGGGGTTTATGTCCTGTATGTGCTCGGCGTAGAGGGAATAGTTTTCTTGTTTCTAGGATCTAATACAGTTTTACAGGTGCTGATATTGAAATATATATATATATAAAAGGAAAACACTATTTTGGGAATCACTAACTGGATGACAGATATTGTAGCACACATACACACAAGGAGGACGTTATGTTAAATACATGACTGGAAGGTTGTTATTGGAAAACACAGGCGCAACTAGAGGATATGGACAGTTTACAGAGAACTTCAACTTCTGTTGGGACCTTTTACTATTACTATTCTTTCGCCTTTTTTTGCTTAACCGTGGATGAACTAGATTGAAGGGGTTTATGTTCTGTATGTGCTCGGCGTAGAGGGAATAGTTTTCTTGTTTCTAGGATCTAATACAGTTTTACAGGCGCTGATATTAAAATATATATACAAGGGAAACGAAGGGCTACACAGGCGCTGGTAATTGCCCAATTTTGGAGAGGACCCGTTATATTACTTCGGATCTGGATGCCATCTCGGAAGCAGACCAACTACAGAACTAAGATAAGAACCTTTAATATTATTTATTCCTGATGTTTTCTTATGTGTAACAAATGGAATGTTCGTGCTATATAATTTGTCATTGTCACATGGTCACTATTCATTTCATTACGTGGGTTCAGAGTTCGACGGTAACGGACGCGGAAACAAATTAGTACTGATGTCGGGACGTAACGTCGGGATTATATCTTAATTATCTTTAGGATAGAAGCGAGGTCATCATACGTGCATTCTGCATTTCAAACGTTTTACTAACATATATAAATACATATTATTGCGTTTTACAAATTGAATAGGTTCGCGGAAAATAGGTATTCCGCCCGGTTGTGCAATATTAACTTCCAACGTAGCATAATGAGATCTTATTACCGGCGCTAGACTCTTAAGGTTAGGCACGCGGGGATTATAAATGGGATAATGAACGAGAACCGAATGGGGAAGTTCGTCTCTTCATGGTCGGGAGGCGAGGAGTCGTACGTCTTTCACGCCCCGTGATCTTGGGAGGCTGAATTTCGATTGTGGAAAAAGATGAAGTTGGATCTACTCGCGTGGCAAGACAGGGTCGAATGTCGGAGCGCGCGTTCTCGGCTATGGAGTCTGATTAGATTGGAGAGACACCTTAGGTCAGGGACTAGGTAGGGCCATCTTAACTGTATCTACCCGGTTGTGACTGGGTTTTAAAGCCAAGAATTACAGGATGGTCTGAAGGTCTTGATGCGGTTACCCCTCTAACATCTAAGGGGAAGAACCTCTCACGTCTTTTCAGTCCCCTTGGTGCGACGAGCTCGGGCTCTGGTTATGAATGTATGTGAATGTAATAACTCCGTACTCAAGGACGAGATAGGACGTTCCTCATGAACGAGAAATTATAAGATGCAGGTAGCAGTTCGACAATCAATACTTATGCTCGGGACCGCTTTAATGAACGAGATCTGTCAGCAGTTTAACAATCAACTTTATGATCGGGACCGCATTCAGGAGCACGATGGCATTACTAACATCATCATTCTCATCATTCACCACCTTTTCTAACTTGCTGTATACAGAGACCTTCGGGGTTCTCCCTTCCCGGCCAGCGAGAAACATATCAGGAACTTCACAATCAACTGTAATAATCATGCTGTTTTACCATCATTTAATATCTCTAGTCAATAAGACTACACCGTGGGATCAATCACATCAACTATATTTGGCGATGCTAACATGGCTCTGACTGACGCGCTCAAGGGAGAGTCTTTTCCAGTCACCCAGTTAGTTCATTCAGCCCTTTAATCAGCAGTAAACATCATAATAATCCGGCTCATGTAGCCGCAACGTGGGATCCTCATCATAATACACCAGTCAATTTGACTGCCCCGCGGGATAATATACAAACCTTAATATCAGACGCGGGATTTCTTCCTGATATGTTTGTCGCCGGGAAGCGAGGACTTCGGGGGATTCCAGCAGGAGCAATAGAGTCTCGGCTTGATCTTGGTCTGCAGCTTAGTGTGGGAGGTTATGTCTAAACAGGAGTTAACCACCGGATGCGGCGATGCTCTGGGGCCGCATCCCCCTCCCCCCTACAGGGGGGGGGGGGCATCTAGAATCCACGTTTGAACAGAAGTGGTTAGACACTTCTTAAATTTCACTTACAAATCTGTATCTTCCATTCCCTTAGAATCTCGGGCTGCGATAATGTCAGACAAAGCTTGCCCTGAGCCTCTGTTGCGCCTAGTTGTTGTGAATATATATATGTTTGTCTTCCCCTACTATGTACTATGAACAGATTGAGCAGATTGGACAACGTGAGACGCGCTATCGGTAGGTTTCTTACTTGTGTTTTGAATATAACGTATGCTATTATATCTTGTAAATCTGTCATAAATGGGTGCCGCATGTGGTTGTGCTGACACTGTTCTAAGCTGCTATTATGAGATGTTGATAATCAATGCGGGCGGAATCTTTAGCGTATGCCGTTAACTTGGCAACGATTGTATTGTTTTATATTACAGTATTTTAACCCCGATGGTATTATAGTTATGGCGGTTCAATGTAAGGGAGTTTTGCTACTAGCGTTTATTCCTAGGCTACGCCGCATATAATTGGCTTTTAGGCCAACTCCGGACGTGGACGATATCGGCTATCTCTCATATAGGCGAAACTGTAGAGTTCTAGAGCGGTTTCTAGAAGGACGAGTACGGATTAGTTACGTGCGTTTGTTATTTCCATAGTTAGGTAAGAATTCGATCTATATTAGTCTAGTCGCGTTAATAAGAATACGAATCTCACCACATATCAAAAGAATTTTGGATAGCTACGGACACAACGGAGGAGGAATTTTCCTAACCACTAGATAGATCACGACTGGCCAATTTTGAAAATATAAATTCTTAACAAAAAAAAAAATAAATAAAATATTAGCTTTCATGTAAATATACTTCCGAAGTTCTAAGTTCAACTTAAGTTTTCATCTAGTAGCTTAAAGCATAAAGTGTGTGCTTAAAAGTCCCAAAAGCTGTAATAAAGCTCAATTCGGTAGCTTAAAGTCTCAAGCTTTGGGCTTTTCGTAAAACTTACATTATTAAACTTTATAGTTAGGTATTTAGCTTAGGTGTGCAGGTAGGTACGTTACAGTATACTTCTCCCAACGGCATGGAAAAGCATTTTATTCAACAGTAGATTTCTTAGTAAAAATAAAAATAATATATTAGCGCGCAAAAATCAATTAAACATAACCACCGACACAATAGAAGCAACATCAAGTACAAAGCGCATCACAAGGAGCCAAACAAACGCCATTAAGGCCAGCAACGGCCGGGAACACCCAATATTAAATACAAAATTCCCGAAAATCATTAAGGCCAATAATGACCACAGTACCCAAATTTAGACTTTGACTTACTTGGTAATAAGCTTCCGATACGAACGGACGTGTTCGCACTGCCCCTCATGACGGAAATTTATTAACAAGCAACCTGAAGATGCCTGTTGTGATTCAGGCGAAACGTCGGTTGACGAATGATCCTTCTGAGGACCAGATTTTGACGCGGGTTACCCCCAAAGAAATCAATACTAACATTTCTAACACCCGTGAAAACCTTCATTATAACATATATATACATATATATATATGCAAAATATGGAGAAGAGTTGATGTAATATTCGACACATAATTGAAGACACAAAAAGATAAAAAAAAAACAAAAGTTAAAATGTCCCGTAAAGTTTTTTTTAAGATTTTTTGAGAGATTAGTGAGGTAGGTAACGTAATCATTATCCATGAAAATTAAAATAACTTTTATTTTAAATGTTAATTAAAACTGGTAAGCCGAAGATCACAATGTAATCCAATGCGATATTTAAAATGATCAAAGGTCAGAAGTTTTTTTTTTAATCCGTTGAAATAATAGTCGTTTTGTAATACTTGATAATTAGACTGACAAGCAGCGGGAATATGAAACCTTGTGCTACACCATTAGGTTGACACTTGACATCGGCTAATGAATCGTTATTAAAAATCCTTGTGAGGTTTTAGGCTAGTTTTTTAAGGTCAGTGTTAACAAGGTGAACGCGGGGATGTCCTTGCCAGCATTATGAAACATCATTATTAGCAAAACCAGAACAACCTTTGTCAGATTTGACAACAGTATTACGTGTAGAATTTTCCAACTGAAATTGGCTGTCCAGGTCCGAGGACGATTGCACGATAATGGATGATGTGCCATAACGAGAGCCATCGAGATCCAGTGGGTGTGACATAGGCTTCTCTCCGAAGGTTCCGGGTTGCATTCCCGGTGAGGTCACAATTAATCCATGTGACTTACTCAAGCAAAAATATAGATTTAATAAAAAATATAAATGTAGATACAACAACAACATGGTTTGGACATGTTGAGCGAATAAATGAGGAAAGAATGGTAAGAGAGATATATAATGCTAGTATTGACGGCGCCAGAAAGAGAGGGCGACCACGGAAGACGTGGCATGACCAGATAAACCAGATATTGGAAGATGGTCCTGTTAGAAGCCTGAACAACCGTCAAGCTTGCATGTGAAGATGTATGAATGTAGATGAAGTTGTATGTCAGGAAAGAAGAGTATGGCGCTCTACTTCTCTGCCTACCCCCACGGGGAAACGGCGTGATGGTAAGTTAGTTAGATACAACAACAAAAATAAAAGGTATTTACTAGAAGTAAAAAAGCATTTGACACTTCGGAGGTCAGGGGTGGATGACTTTCTCAGCATAACTTTTACCTGATATTTTTAATCAAATAGTTTAATGGTTTTTAAAATGTCTGTATCTTACAATTTTCTCTGTTTCGATGGTTCTCGAGGGATCTCACCAACCCGTCTGGCAAGCGTGGCATTTTAATGCCAAACTCCTTCAAATTGAAGAATTAGAAATGACGAAATTAGGCGCAGAACTAGAGTAGTGGATATCATGGATCGTGTGGCGAAGCTAAAATGACAATGGGCAGGAAATGTTGCAAGGCAGGATGCTACCAGACGGCCTCTCAGAGTTCTGAAATGGAGACCTTGGGGGAATAAGAGAGGCATCGGAAGACCTCAAAAGAGGTGGGCCGACGATATAGCCGCTGTGGGGGGAAAGAAATGGCTACAATTAGCAAACAACAAGGAAGGGTAGAAGGGTATGCAAAAGGCCTATATCCAGCAGAGGAGAAATGAAGGTTGATGAAGAAGAAGATGGTTTGATTTTTAAGTACACGCAGGGCAATGAATTAAAAGTGTCTTTGTATAAAATAAGTTTTTATATTGGGCACATCAAAATTAAGTATATTTGCTTGCCTTGTGATACATGGGTTCAATTATATTGTGCTGTTTTGTTCTTGTGAAATTTTATAAGTGCGATTGTAAAGTATAATTGTCTCGGGTCAAGAACGCCAAAAATTGTAAACAAATCAACTGAAGGAATCATTCTCCATCTTTTGTTGATGATTCGCAGGATACATTTTTATGTCTTAGCTAGCTGATCAATAATTGATTGACACAGCCTCCCCACCTAATTATGTCATAAGTCATAAGGGATTGTGTGAAAAAATAGTAAATAGTTTTAAGGCCTATGATATCTACTATATTTCTTAGGTTCCTATAAATGTATCCCAATTTCCTTACCTTCAGTTGATAGATAGATACTAGAGTATGTGTGAATTCATTATGACTGTCTCACAAAGACGAATCTACTTATATTGTATGTATGGAAGTTTTTATAGGGTGGCCACAGGGATTTATTCTGAGTATAAAGAAAGTCTAATGTTATGAGTGTCATCAAAACAGGGGTAAATATATCACGCATAGAAGAAAAAACAGGTCCAGAACGAACGATTGAAAGAATTGAATGAATGGTTTAGTTTAGTTAGTAGATTGAAAGTGCGAGCGAGAGAATAATCTGTCCTGCTCGCACTTGGTTGAACGGATCGGAAAATGCAGCTGCGTTTACGAATAGGTTGTACCGCAAAACTACGTATCGTACATAACGAGCTAGGAGGTTTTCAATAAAGGTATAATCTCCGATTTACACTATTGACCCACAATCGTAAAAGACGCAAAAATAACAAGGAAGCAATATAAAATAGTTATTGGCAGAATTATGGTCGCCAATATGATCTCTAATGCCCGATAACCATTCGAGCATTGGAAGAAGAACATAAAATAGATATAATAGAATAGATATATATTAATATAATAAAAATAGATATAGATAATAACAAGAAATAATTAAAATGCATAAATTAGAAAAGAAAGGAAAACAAATAAGAAAACAGGAAACAACCAATTTATTTTTGGCATTGGACTGAAAAAAAAAGACGCCAAAACCAAAAAAATATATTCAAATAGGTTGTGTCATTCAATCAAATAGGTATATTGATAGTGATTTTATGAATTTTAAAATTGTATCAATATTAATAATACTTTGTAATAAATTTACATAAACACAGATTTTATAAAAAGAATTCTAAATATTTGAACAGTTTTTTATTTCCATTTAAGTGTTGTCACTGCAAGTACTGAAAAACCTATGATTCAACTACGTACTTAAATTCATAACTTTAGTTAGTATTAACCACAGACCTACTATAAATATAGACTAGTTACAAATCAAAATATCTGCTATACAGAACGACCCGAATTACTGTGAACATAGACGCACATTGTGGGAGTTGGCTAGGAGTATCCAAAATGTATAAATGTCCTAAATATATATATATAGAGGCTTATATATATATATATATATATATATATATATATATATATAGAATAGATATATATAATCTAGATATATGTAATATTAATACAATACACAACCCTGTTTATATTTGTATCTCTTTTACACGTATGCTGGGCTATAAGAAAGAAAGAGAAAATACCATAGAATAAATACCGCAATTCGATACTAACTTCATACGAATTCGTTGTTTATTTGTTTATATATTATAAATAAATAAATAAATAATAAATATAACTTTATTCCAGAATGTGGGGGGAGGTTTGTGCAATCCCACACATTCCATATAAAAGTAGGTACACACACTAAAAATATTATATAAAATAAAAGAGAAATAATAAAATCATATAAAATAGAGGAGAAGTATTATAAGTATTAAAAGTATTAAAAGAAATATATCGTAAAATATCGTATATTAGCGGCTTTAGCGAGCGATTGAAAGTCAATTATGCGGGGCCAGTATCTTTCTCCAGTGTGCATCGATGCTGGATGCTGGAGTAAGGCGGGCTTCCAGGATGAGGATATTTCCGGAGCTGTATATCCTTTCCCTCATTCCTGCCACCCTGGATCTTATGAGAGCTGCAAAGTTGGGAACACGCCCCTCAGTGAACATACCGGAAGCGCTGCAATATCTGGGAAGGCCAAACATCATACGGAAGGCGTTGTTATATTGTATGCGAAGTCTTTCTATGCTGCTCTTTTTATAATTTGTCCAGAGTTCACATGTATATAACGTTGCACAGAAGGCAAGGAATTATGTTTTATTGCCTTTTCTTATACGTAGTTATGAAAATAATTTTTATCTCTTTCTAAATGATACATTTAATACGCAATAGAAGATAGCAGAAACTAGATGTCTCAGATGTATAGATGTATTAACTATCGACGCAATTTGAGCCTAATAATTTTTTAATGACAATGTTCATTTCATATATTTCCAGGGTTAAAATACCAATCCTTTCAGAGTCCTTTAAGAATGTTTTTAATTATATGTTTGGCATTTTGGATGTTCTTCTAAAGTTCACAAGTAATGTAATGTATGCACGTAATGTGGATACATATTTGTAGAATGTATATTACAAGAAAAATCATTTCCTTAATCATTTTTTGAGGTATTATATAATTACATGTACAATATTACAAAATCCTTCAACATGGGATCCAATACCTAAATTCTTCGAATTATAATATTTCTCGAAATACAATATTAAATCTTTCTGACATCAGTAGATGGATTCACAAAACTCTCTTAGTACCTACGACGGTATAACGCAATAAATATGAAATCCGATTTTTTGATGTGTAACATCTTTCCTCTCGCTTTCCTGCAATCTGTGGCAGTGATTTCGTGAAAAAGGAACTGAAATGCGTAACAGGAAACTAGACACCGGGGATGCGCGCGGAATTTCATTTGACTATACAGAGTTATTTGGAAAATATTAAATAATCTCGCAGGTCTACATTCCTGCCTTGATTATGAGTCGAAAATGTTCAAGCTATCATGACCTAATATCAATACTTATGGAGATATGCGACATCAAAGTTTGCATTTTTGTTCAATATTTTTTTTGTAAAACGTCGGGCTATCATTACATATCATATCAATTCAATACAAGTTAAATAAAATGATAAAAACCCTGAAAAACTTGCAATTGGAATACGAAGGTTTTTATTTTTTTATTTGACTTGCATTAAAGGGAATAAATTTAATTTAGGACATTTGTGAAAAGATTGACTACATCAAATGATATTATTTTAGCGTTATTGGGTATGTGTAAATTTTGAACGCGGTTGGTGAATTCAATACTATTTCTTACGGTATGTGTTGGTTAGAAGAGATTATATGATTGTATAAGATGATTAAGAATTTTTCAAAGTTTATAATTTGGTGCACTAACATATGATACAACTGGTCTAATTGGTATATTGTTTTATGGATTTTGGGAAGTCCATAAAGTCTTGGTGATTGGGTTTGTAATAATGAATTCCCGCAATTGTTATTAAGAGATGGGCAGTGTTTAACAACATGTCTAACAATATCTTGAAATTTACACGTAGAGTTAGTTTTAAGAATTATAAAATTATCATCTAAAAGAAAATCATTGACTTTGTTAAAATAGTCCATTTTATCCAGAATTACGATGCTGTTGCCTTTATCCGATCTTGTCAAAATAAAATCTTCAGAATTTAGAGTGTTTCTAATGTTATTCACAATGGTACGTTCCCGTACGACACTTTTTGATTCACATGTGTTCACTTTTTTCAACAGGTCGGCACACTAAAATTTAATTGGTTTTTCGTTCTTCGGAACAGCATCTGTGTCCACAGCTAATTAATTGTATTAACGCCTTTTCACTATTATTTTTAATATTATATTTAAGGCCGTTGCTTAAAAACATAATTTCTTCGGGTGTAAATATATGTTTTGAAAGGTTTATAACTCGTTCATTGAATTTAATGGGGTTATTTTGTTGGCTAAGATTAGTATGATTAAAATTAGTATTAATATTCTGTTTTGAACGAATTAAATTTGATATTTTTTTATCCAGTTTATATTTCTTTTTAAAAGCTTCGATACTTGAGATATGCCTCACTTTATCATCGAGCAGGTCTCATTCTACAGGATGCAAAATATGCACTAATTCGGTATGTAATAATTTTAAATCATTTTAATATTATTCCGAATTATGAAAAAAGTTTTGATTTCTTCTTTATTTAATCCACTGATTTTGTGCACTTTTTAAAACTTTTAAGGCTGTTTTGCTGTTATTATTTTTGATTTTGACACTAACATATTTAGGAACAATATTATTTTTCAAGCATTTTTGATTAAAATATATGTTAAGAGATACGATTCTGTATTTAATGTGTAGTTTTTTTATACATTTTAGGCATTTTTACCGTACTGGCCACATTAATATCATTGAAAGATTTGGAAAATGGCCAGCTTTAATTCCATGTTAAATAGATTAATTAAATTTCCCCTTCATACCATTGATTATGATAACGAAATAAATATAATTAAACATATTGCTATTAACAATGGATATAATTGCGCGTTAATAGATAGAATGTTGAAATCAAAAATTAATAATAAACTTATCGAAACATATTTATACTCGGACAAAAATATTAAAACCACCGATAATACACTTTGGCGAAAAATTCTTTATAATGATCCGATTTCCAATAAAATTACAAATTGCTTCCCTACTCACATTAGACCAGCTTATTATACAAACAATAATATTGGTAAAATTCTTCTAAATTCAAAAACAAAAATAGGTATGTTAGAAAAAAGTGGGATATATGAAATAACTTGCGGAGACTGTGACAAAAAGTATATAGGCCAAACCACTAGAAACTTAAATACACGCATAAAAAAACTTCGCTGCTGCTTAAAAAATAACAATTTCTCCGAATTTGCTAATGATATAATTAACACCAATCATTCTTTCGACAGTCACAAATTAAAATTACTCCACTCGGTTCCTCATAGAGGATGGATAAAGAATAGTTTGGAAACCGTTGAAATCCTAAAAAATTTAAATTCTGGAAACACATTAACAAATAATATCACATTTCAGTCCACTTCACCACTCCTAGAGCTGTTCGGCGAAAAAAATACCCTTCCCGGCCGCGCGCCCCCCTGACCCCCTGACCTACCCAATTAGATTGATAAATTTTGTATTTAAGTTAGTTATTATCTATACCTGATGATGAGAGGGACTGCTCCTCTCGAAACTATAGTTGTAATTTAAAAGCTCATATTGTGTGTGTGTATTATAAAGTAAAGTAAAAAATATTTTTTAAAAAGCATTCAATCATTCATTCAATCATCAGGAGGAGGATGGGTAAAGGTCGTCCTCCTGATGACGTTGAATAAGCATTCAACGAAACGTCGATACTAGTTTTTCGGAAAAACATACGGTTCGTATAAAATATCCGCAACTATTTACAGTTAAATATGTCTAACGACCGTAATAACAACCTTAACTCTTTAATAGTAAACGTTGTTTTAAAAACAGCTTTTTATTTTTATTTTTTTTAGCTTCCTCTATTAGTGTTATAGATTATAGAGTACGCCTACTTGATATAGAGTACAATATTCTATTTTAGAGCACGGTTGGCAACCCTACCCGAACCGTCCACCATACATATTACCGTAAATGACACTGTAATGTCGCCATCATTGCCTGCCGTCCGACGATTGGTAAGTTCTATACTATCTAAATATAATAATTTCATTGTCTGTCTGTGCGTCCATTTGCCTGTCTGTCTGTAACTTCGTGTAACGACCGTTATTTCGTTCGAATTCACGGCCAAAAAAACAAATTAAAGGCCGGAGATGGGGCTTGAGCGATAGCGATGTTGCTACCGCTGCCTCTACGCGGACCGCCAAAAGATACTATAAATATATACTGAGGCTTGGCAAAGACGCGAACCAATGTTCCGTCATTTTTGACCGTCATTTTGGCCGCGACAGGGCTTCACTTGAATAGGAAACATGTTGGCTCTCAGGAAATTCCACGCTGCTTCCCGACTGTTCTAGATGTTCCTCGAATGTTATAGCTTATTGTTGAGTTGGGTAGTGTGTTCCAGAATGTATTATATTATATGTATTATATTACAGAATGTATTATGCGTACTGCTAGGGTTTTCGAGAATACCCGCGTACTGAGAACTCTTTACAACTCCTTGGTGCGGAGTAGACTCGAGAGTGGCTCGATGATCTGGGGGCCACATGAGAGCAAATACTCTCTTATGGTGGAGAAAGTCCAAAAGAAGTTTCTGAGATATCTCTACATGAGAGAATACGGGCATTATCCTTGGCTTTACCCAACCGAGTTTCTCCAGGGTATGCTTGGCTACAATAGTTTAGAGACTAGAAGGAATGTGTATTTGATTACACATTTTTATCGATTGTTGCGCGGTATGATCGACAATACTGAAATTATGGAGAGCATTGGTTTGTATGTTCCTGATAATTACCTTAGACATCGTCAGCATAGATTGTTTCACATTCCAATATACAGGACCAACCTGCCGATGGTTATGCCTGTTGGAAAAGCTACAGCTATGCTGAACAAGATCGCTTTGGATATTGATATATTCCATGTGTCTGAGGGGGTTTTCCGAAGCAGGATTCTCCTACACCTTTGACCAGATTGTACAGGTCACTTTTAATTGTTTAATAATTGTTTAATAATTGTTTAATAATAAATTGTTTAATAATAAATATGTATATGTGTGTGTATGTATGTATGTATATGTATATGTGTATGTATGTATACATATGTGTTTATGTATATGTGTATATGGATGTGTATATATATGTGTATATGTATATTTTTAGATGTAAGTTAATAATATGTATGCATTGAACATAATGTTTGTAATGTACATATTATGTAATAAATAAAAATTGAAATTGAATTGAAAAATTATATTATAGTGTATATAATGAAAAATTCTAGAGGTCTCGATAGTTTTGTTCCATCGTGGCATATTACGAGGGACACCAATCGTCTGTAAATTTCTCCGAATTTTATCATCACGTTACAATATGTACAAAATAAACAAAGAATGATACCTACTTCAGATAGAATAATCACTTATTAGAAACTTTAGAAAGAAAGTACACTTTAAGTTTGCCGATTTAAGCTCCTTTTGCAAGACCCTCAAAGGATTGTGCAGAGTTATAAATAATCCATTAGACACACACTCCGCTGCTTCATTACGGACGTAGATTTTCAAGGTAAAATGCCGACATGATGAGTAATCCCGTTTAAATTGGATTACAGGATTTTTCCATTCACGGTCAAAGTTAATCCTTACAGAACTATTAGTACCTCTCGAAATGATGATGAAATAATGCTAAAAAAATGTCATTAGTAGCTGCGCTTGTTACGCCACAGGTGACCTGGTATTAATTAAAAAGAGGGAAGGTCAAGCACGTGTGTGATCATGACCACGGCCGCGAGATTTGCACGTGCCGCGTGCAAGCTTTTGTTTTGGTCACTTGTTTTTTTTTAAAAATAAAGTTATATGTATGATTGATACCACAGTTACTTTGTGGTGCAACGAGATTATTTTAATTGCTACTAAGTTAAACTTTGAAATGTACGCAGACGTTGAGTAATTTTTGTCACTGCTATAATTTCTAGAGGAGCTATCCCTCTCGTTATGTAATTAAATAATAATAATTAAATAAATAAAATTAATTGATTCTCGATAACAAACTCCTTTTTAAGAACCATATCGATCAAATTACATCAAAGGTCTAAAGCATGCTAGGTTTCATACTGCGTACGTGCAAAAACTTTAAAAATCCATTCCCAATAAAATTATTGTACTATACGTTCGTTCGAAGCAACCTGGAATATGCATCTCAAGTGTGGAACCCGTAAAAAATTACATACATTGCGAGACAGATACAAAATAAGTTTCTTCGCCGCCTCAACACTAGATTTAACTTATTATCTTTTGACTCTTAAAACGAAGCACTTCATTTCCACAACTTAAAAACTCTGGAACAGCGAATAGCACGTGCTGATCTAACACTATTATTTAAACTACTGAGAGGATATCTCGACTGCCCAATCAACTGGACTTAATCTCTTTTCATGTTCTCTGCAGACGTACCCGACAAAACATGCTCTTCCATTGTCCGAGAAATAGAGCATCCCATACACAAGATACATTTTTACATCGCGCATGCAATAATAATTGTATTGATATTGAGCTCTTCAACATTGGTCTTACTGAACTTAAAAGAATGTTTTAGATTACATGTACAAAATCGACTTTGACCATTCACTCACTCTATACCTAATCTTCTCTTCCTCCACCCCTATCCTGACTCCTACCTCCTCATCCTTTTTCACTCATTATTAAACTCATTTATTGATATATAGATATATGAATAGTTAGAACAAATTAAGTTTATTCTAGAATTTATGAGTTTAAAAATAGGGCGGAAAACATTATCTCAAAAAACAAGTATCTCAAAAAGACAAAATAGATAAAACTAATAATAATACAAAAGTGGTTACAATTCACAAACTCCAATTATGAAATGACTCCAGAACTTCGATACCAAATCGATTCAAATACAAAAATTACTCAATATAAAAATATATTTCTTTCACAATATACAAGAAATTCAAGTTGTAAACAATCTACATTGACCTCTCGGGTAAACAAAAATAAAAAAGTAATTAGTCAAAAGAGGTACGTGAATTTAAGTTTTTAAAAACAAATTTGGCAGTTGAAAAATCTTTTTTTTTTTTTTGCACGTTATCCACTTGAAGACGAAATTATCGCGATAGAAAATCCAAATTAAGGAATTTTTTAAATACATCATGACACAATGTACATAGGTACATTGTGTATAGCGTATAGACGCTAAACCACAAGAAACCTAAATCAAAATATAATAGTTTTGTTATCTGTCTATCCCAAAAGTCTATAACATCCTGGACTATGGCTAAAAAATTAAATTACATTGGCTGGGGAGAGAGACTCGAATCTTGAACACACGGATGGCAGCGCGGCGACTAGATAGAAACCATCGTTTCTCCACGGCCCGTCAAAAATACAGTAAAATCATGGCTTAGCTAGGAAGCGAACCATTATTTACGGTGTACGGCTAGTATAAGAATAAAAGCGTTGCCTAAAAAATATTAACTTCTCAGAATTCGCCAATCACACAATTGATACTCATCAATCGTTAGTCATAGTCCACTCCGTTCTTTGTGAAGGATTGATAATATAAAATTTGTAAATCGTTGAAATCCTAAAGACTTAAATTCTGAAAAAACAATTATGGATAACACAACATTCCATAAATTCAATACGTCTCTGGTCCTAAATTTCTATCCTCTAATGGACAAAAAAATCATCCCCACTACGCGACCCCCGCGACAGATTGATACAATTCTGTATTCGGAATGTTCTTAGGTTTTCACGGCCACTCAAAATCTTCTGGTTTGTGTCTTCTGGAGTATTTTGGCGTATTTTATGACCTTTCTGTCCGGCGTTTCGGATCCCATTTCCCGTTTCGGATCCCCCGACACATCAGCCCCGATGATGGACCCTGCAATGGGATCCGAAACGTCGGCCAGAATGGTAGTAAAACACGGCGTAATACCCCAGAATACACAAACCAGAAGATTCTGTATTCAGGTTAGTCATTATTAAATATGAAAATGCGAGGGACAGCTCCTCTCGAAACCATAGTAGCGATTAAAATTACTCAACGTGTGTGTATTACAAAGTTGTAATACATTTTTAATGTTATAATTGTAGTGTAAATTAAAAGAACTAATATGATTTTAGAGTTATTTATGTAGTAATTGTAGTGTAAATTAAAAGAACTAATATGATTTAAGAGTTATTAATGTACGTAAAACTAATCCTTTTATGTTCATCACAAAGGGAAAATTGAACGGGAAATTCTTGCTTTATTTTACACAGAGTGTCAAGTTCTCAAAAGCATTTCATGAAATGCGTTAATATGACATTTTTGTTCTGAAAAAACCTCTCCCCTCAGCGTCAAAGGAACATTTTTCTTTTAAATGTTTGATAATGAAGTTTACTGTCACAAATTTGCAAAATGAAACCTTGCAAAGCTCATGTACGGACATCATCATTTTAAAGATTGGCACTACTGGTAAATCCAGCCTAAGACAGCTACTTATCTAACAAAGACTTAGCGAATATATTTAAAGTGAAATGAGCATTCAGCAGACACCGATAGCGTCTCAAATTATAACAGTACATATTTTTACGTGTCATCCCCAATGTTCTGCTACCAGAGGGTAGAACGGTGCAAGCTGAAGGTGAAAAGAGCTGAAGCAGATGAGGTACAGCGCCATTTTTGAACGGGCGCTTCTCTTCTCGACGAGCATGTGTATGGTCGCATCAAATTCACTGTTCATACTTTGGAGGTGAATGAGCCCTCCGGTTTTGGATAGAGTTGAACTCAAGGGTCACTACTCCGTTTGTAGAGTCGGAGATCTCTGCTGTTGTTGATGATGTAAAAGTCGCGATGGTTTGACAGAATTTATTTGAAGTATAAATGTTGACAAAAGTTACAAGTGCAATAATTATAGGTACACAATAATGAATCGATAGATGACGAGAGCTTCCGCTCGATAGGTAGCTTCCCGAGAAGTGAGGCTTCGATCGGGAAGCGCTTCGTCGTAAAAATGACACCGAGCGAGTGAGATACTCGGCTCTGCAAGCGCCGGCTTATATAGTGATCCAGAACAAAGGCTCGGGGTTGTTATGATTTCGTCTTTACTCGGCCGCGCGTGTAGATATTTAGTTTAGATCAGTTTCAAGATCAAGGCGAGTTTCCTCGCTCTCCGTACCCCCTGCTATACATTGCCTTTGTACTCGGTCATTGGACCGGCTTACTTTGTCGCCTGTTTGCTGTCCTCAGCGTTCTTGCCTCGGCCTTTGTATCGAGGGCGACGGCCAGTTTTGATGTCAGCCTCATTACATGGGCGTGTGTATGTATGCGTCTTGGGCCACCACAATACTTAGGGTCGTATCTACCGAATGAACAATTGCCTTCTACTTTGTGAATGGTTTTTTATTTTACAATATATACAGTATAACGGACACAAACGGACAGTGGTTTATCCGCTTAGGAAATTGAGTACACACTTCCAGGGCGTGGATTCTAAGGCCGGGCAATCGCCTGGGACAACTGCAGTTTTGTAACCAACCCTGAAATCCTCCGCTGGGTCTCCGTATCAGGTACTCCGTGAGTTGTTGTCTTCTCCTCGCTAACGGAGTAACTACAGATTCCTCTCTGGGTCCCCAGACTAAATCCTTGTTTTTAAGCCAGCTAGCAAAGGCTCGGACGCAAGATCACTATAGATCTCCATACGATGTCTGACTTGTATTAAGGATAACGCAGAACATACTAACATATTATGTTTTGACGTAAAATTTGAATATTTGAATATCTCAGGTAATATTAAATAAGTGTTTTTTTTAATTTATTTGTTAAGTTAGTTAATATTTCACTCCTGTATATTAACTAGTGTTTTACATTATCCATCGGAACCTACATATTTACATTTACATCTAATTTTGCGAATGAAAGCGTCGCCATCTCTTAGTAAAATAGTGCTCGACTCTTTGGGTACTTAATATAATGAGATACTTGATATAAGAAGTATTTTTTATATCAAGTATCTCATTATATTAAGTATACGTGTTGTAATTATGGCTGGCGCCATCTCTGGGCTAAATTTTTTGCTGTCTTGATGCTGTTGTCTTTTGCTGTCACTAAACCAGAATTGGCCTCTCAGCGCCATCTATGGAATTGCTTCGAGAATGGCGTTGGCGTTGAATCGAGTTGGCGTTACGTGTGCTGATTTTGCTTACTTATTACCGTGTTATAGTGAAATAAGGTTTGTGAAAGGAAATTTCTAAGCGGTACATGGATTGAAATGGACAATAAGAGGTCAGGGGTACAAATTATAAGAAATAATTATTTTATGCAAAATGTTACATCGCCTGTTATGGCTTCTACCGTAAGTTTGATTAGGCATGTCTGATGTTGAAAGTGATTATAATTCCAAATCTATAGATGACAAATCTTAAAAAACAACAAACAACATAAATGTTCCTGATGACATTAAACGAAAGTGGAGTCAAGCCATATCCCTGCCTGATACCCACAGTAGCTAGGATTTCTTCCGTTACAATGATACAGCAATTAGACAATGAATAATGGCGGTTGAATCTCGATACAATAAAGTGCCCGCGCTCTAGGGCGAGCGTCCTTATAAACAACGTTTGCCAAATTTGGAAGAGCTACTTAGTTTTTTAATCTCACTACAAAATCTTGGGCAATTTCATATTCTAATTACTTAGCTTAAAAAAAATTCTCGCGCTCATGGAAGACTGATATTCTTTTAATACAAAACCTATCCAGGTGTTTCCATAACGTATCTAACTTTACATGTGTTATCTTTTTACGTACAACTGGTTTTTGTAACAATTTAATGTATTCTCTGATAACGTTGATAAAAAAATTGCTTTTTTCTTGGGTAGAGACCACTTCCCATCATAAGCTATTAGATACTGCTCAAATCGGACCTTAAACCCAGTCCATGCGTCACTCTCGTGGTCAAACGAAAGCGCCATCTGTTCCATGCTGCCCAACAACTATCTACATACAAAGATAAAAGAAGTGTACTAAGCTTTGGCCCTGATGCCCTGATTCTCTTCGCCCGCGTCTGCTGCTGGTCCACGCCTTCCTGGTCTGCTACTCACTCGCTCGTCTGCCTTTGATGCTTCCTGCGTCCAGTGGCCGCCCGGTTTTTGAAGGGTCCTCGCGCCTTCTCTCTGTCGGTTTGACTAATCTGACCCAAATTTAGCAAACTTATTCTTTAGGACCCGGCGTACCCGCCGCTATCGCAAAGGTGACATCATTTACCCCTTCTCCTCTTACCCCACTCCGTCACTTGATATATTTTCTCTACAAAACTACATCGTTTATTTATCCGTTTATTCTTGAAGACCCGTCGGGTAACATAGGCGAAATTTCCACCCTCTTACGTTAAACCCTTCCTCTCCCCCTGATATATATTCAATTCAAATCTGTACTGTTCTACCAAATTATGCATAAATATTCTTAAGGACCTAGTGGTAAACATAGGCCACATTCCCCCTCCCCCTCCCTGGACAGCGATTCCAACGCAGATTACTTGTAAACATGTTTTTTAAGAGGCTTTGCAAAACAATGGAACCTTTGTTTTCCCTCTAAATCTTATTTTTAACTTAATCCTCAACCCGTGCAACGCCGATAAATAAAAATAATAATTAATATATTTTTTAACAACAATTTATGATTTTTTTATTAATATTATGTATTTAATTTAATTTGACAACCTATTATTACATTTAATTATTAAAATACCCAAATAATGACATTAAAATTATCATTTAAATAGCTCAATAGCGTGTACTCAATTGATTTATATGCGGCGTAGAGGGAGGGGGTATAAAAATGGACTAATTCTATTGAATTCTTAATTGTATATTTAGGTTGAAAAATATATGCTTTAAAAATTATTATATTTATTATTGATACAAATTTGTAGCTAGGAGCATTACAATTCGAAAAAAATGGTCTAATTGGTTGATCCTTTTTGTGAATATGTAACAGGCTGTATAATTTGGGTACCTGTCAATTTTTAACACTTTATTTCTAAACAAATTAACAATATTATCACTTTTGCAAGTTTTTAACGTGTCTTTAAAAAGGTCTTAACATTTGGTGATAGTTTATAATAATTTTTTTGTCACTATTTCAAAATTATCACCCTGTAAAAAGTCTATTGTCTTTTTCACATAATCCATAATAATCACTGTATTCCCTTTTTCAGCTTTTGTAATGCTGAAATCCTTTCTCTTTATTATCATGGATATATGTATTGCGTGCATTTTTTACGATATATCTAATCTATTATTTGTCGAAGTTAGATCTACAATTGATGTTTTAAATAGCTTCACCTCATTTATATTGATAAGATTTTTCCTTATTAAACAACGCACAATATTAATGTCCACTGCCAACAACTCTAATTGTTCACTTTTATTTTCAAGATGTAGATTATGACCTTTAGATAACAGATTTATTTCTTCTTTTTTAGTAAAGTTTATGACCCGGCTGTTTGTTCAATTTTATCGGTATAATTATCATGGTCTTTATTGTTAACAGATATATCTTGATTTGAAATATTATTAACATTTATGAGTGTTATCCTCATAATTAACTTGATGATTATTAATATTATTACACAAATTCTTATTTTTTTTGTAATCCCTTCCTTCTTTTTAAAGACTTTTATGCTTGCTATAGATCTCACATGGTCACACCACTCAACTGGATGTACGGAACGAAAAGTTCCATGTGCAATATTTTAATTTGGTGCTTAATATTGTTATGCTATTTGAAAACGCTTTTAACATCCACGCAATCTTAGCTTTATTTGCGGTACTCGACAGCTTTGAATTTAAAATTTATACAGTTAGGAATAACTTAACGTTTTTGGCACTTGCGAAGAAAAAAAATTTCTGGCGAGTCATACATTCATCATTATTATCTCAGTTATCATTAGTTTCTTATACACTTTTGCCTTTTTGGTCGCAAAATGTTCCGCCATATAAGAATGCTAAAATTAACACAAACAATTTGTGTAATATGCAGGTATGTAGGTAAATGTGTTAGTAAAAGTCGAATTGTGGATTGGTTAAAGTCATTTCGTGACGGAGTAGCAATAAAACTTTTAGTACCTACGTATCCAACTCTCGAGGCGGGCGCACGCTCGTTTGTTCAAGAAAAATACGGTAACTATATCTGAGGCAACGAAGTAATGGCACATCTGATTGTGATGCGTACTTATAATTTTTTGATTCTTTGAAATATTTGATTTATTCTTTGTCATTTTTCCTAGTTAAATTTCTTCCAATTTTCAATTCAGTACTTATTTTTGTATATAGTATTTTGATGTTTATATTATTTATAAAATGTATGTGATAATGTTAAATATAAAATAAAATTTTTTTGCATTTTTACACCATGGTCACCCTATGAACTTTGACATCATTAGCTGACATACACTTTACAAAGTAATTATAATGGGAAAAGGCTCAAGAGAGAGTTTACAAAGTTTATTTTATTATTTATAATATTTAAGTTTCTGTTAATAATTTTCCTAATTTCTAATATTTCTAGTTTATCCAAATGTAGTTGTACCCTAGTATTAAATTTAGTAATAATTTTTACCCCTAGTAATAAATATTTAGTATACACGTACTGGTGAAGGGACCGTTGGCCATGAAATATATTGATTATTCAATAAATAGTGGTTTTATTATACCAAGTCTTTTCTTTTTATGAATATAATTATTTCGTCATTTGAAGACCTTACCAGAAAGAAAACCAAACATAATTTCAATATTTTTGAGTTGGGTCTGATGATCGGTATATACATACATCATGGGCTACTAGGTATTCGTTATTCTTCAAACAATATCGAAAAAACTTCGTGAAAAATCAATCCCAAAGGCATACCGATAACAAATTCATTTAAAAAGGTTATTTTGTTAGGTCCTTAAACCTTCTCATATCGGAATAGGGTGGAAAAAAGGTTTTATTATGTGAATCAAAAGACGCTTTTACTACAAAGCTTTTTTTAATAAAAAAAGTTCAATGAATATTACATTTATTTAATATGTTGGTATAGTTTCTAATTTATTTTATATTTTCTTCAATTATTTTAAGATAAGATTATTACATTATAAGCAATATTTTCAAAAGCGCTTTTTTATGTTATCCACGCCAAAGACGTCGTATGACCAGATTAACTGGATACTGGAAGACGATCCCTTTAGAAGCCTCAACAACCATCGAGCTGGCGTGCGTATATGTACGAATGTGGATGAGGCGAGAGTATGGCGCTCTATTCTCTCTGCCTACCCCCACGGGGAAACGGCATAATGGTAATTTAATTAGTTAGTTATCTAATTTTTTGCCAAATAATCTTTTTATTTATTTATTCCTATAAATGGGATATTTACATGAATATATCCATTATTCTTGAATGTAAAATTTTTCTTCATTATTTTTCTTAGTTACTCAGTTAACAAAGAAAAATTTTAAAATGATATGTTACGCTTTTGTTCAATCCTAATTACATGGTTACAGATGGGCATATAAAAAAACTATATCAAAATTAGAAACTACTCAAAAAATGATAATTAAAATAATTCTAAAGAAAAAAATCACTACCTAAATGCCCAACTGTATAAAGAATTCAAAGTATTAAAAATAATAGATTATACCAAAAAATTCAATAATCCAAATTTTTAAAATTAAAAATACGTGAAAAATACAGAAACGCTTTTCGATCTATGAGATTTAGAGACACTCTTAACATACCAAAATTAAATTTTACTACTACCCAAAATCATTTTAGTTTTCTTGGTATTAAATTCTGTAATATTTTCCCCCATACTATCAGAAAAATAACAGATCGGGAAAATTGAAACCAAAAAACGTATATACAAACACCTACTAGATACTTAATCTTCTGGTACTTAATCGTTGGGTTTCAATCCGTGGGACTGGTTTGCAGCAAAGCACATTTCTTCTCCATTCCGCTCGGTCTCCGGCGATCCTCTTCAGCTCTGTGTAGGAGGCACAATTCGTATCTTGACACACTTGCTCAAGATAATCGAGGAGAGGGCGCCCTCTGGCAATCTTTCCCTCTACCATAATATAATATAATCTGTTAAATGCATATTTATACCTTGTACCTGTAATACTCCTGCTCTATACACTAGACTTTTGATTCTAATAGAGTTAATAAAATAAATCGTTTCCATATTTGAAATGATAAATGATATTACTTTTGTAAAAAGAACAAAAAAAAATAATAAAAAAACTAAATCAAATTATTTTTCTTTGTTTCTACAAGGTACTTCACCTGAATATATGTAAATTTTCTGAATGTTCTCTAAATTGATAAATGAATTCATTTTTAGTATTATTAGAGAGCTTCAAAATATTAACTTAACTGAGACTTTTTGCTCTAAAACGAATTCCTCTAAAAACTTATTATTCGAACTAAAATTGTTCTCAAAACGTATAAAATAGGCTATTACATACTTACTTGCATTTAATAAGACAGTTCATATTTTATTGGCGGCTCTAATAGCGCAGTGGGTATGACACTGCCGAGGGTTCCGGGTTCGATTCCCGGTGAGTAAAGTTAATCTATGTGATTCACTCAAGCCTGGGTGTATTGTGATGTATAAAAAAAAATATATACATATAAATATTTTTTTAATAATTCATGCTGTTTATCATTAAATATAAACTTTTATTTATATATCTTTATTTAGTTAATGATACATTGTTTATCATTAGCTAATATTAAAAAAACATTATATATGTATATATGTACACTTATTAAATAATTAAATAAATAATATTTCTCTTCATACATTTTCCATTGTTATGTGCCGTTTACATTCTTGTTTGAAGATTTTGATTCTGCTCAGCTTCCTCACATCTTCTGGCAGGCTATTGTATGTATTTATTCCCTTATAGTAAATACAGTTTTGTGTGTTTGTCTTTTTTCTATTTGGAATACTTATTTCGTTTGCATTTCTTGTATTATGTCTATGTATCTCTGTGTTACATTTGATCTTATTTTTAAAATATTTTGGCATTTTGTCGTTTAATATTTTGTGAAAGAATATCATTGTATTCAATTTTAATCCTTGTTTTATATTAATCTAATTTAAATCTGATAACATATTTTTAATTTTGGAGTATCTATTTCTCTGTAGAATTATTCTCATTGCTCTATTCTATTGAATTTGTAATTTTTTTATATCTCCTTCATTACATAGGTACAAAATAGTGCGGAAGTATTGAAAATGAGGAGAAATTATTGATTTACATATTGTTATCGCTGTTTCTTTAGTTAATTTTGATCTTATTCTTCCTAAGAATGATACTTTCTTTGAAATTTTCTTTGTTATGTATTCAGCATGTTTTTTAAATGATAATTTAGAGTCTATAATTATCCCCAAATATTTTATTGTATCCACTATTTCTATTTATTGTTCATCAATCTCTATCTTTATCTCATCATTATTCCTTTTATTTCCTATTAACATACCTTTTGTTTTTTTGCTATTTGTTATTGTTATTTTAATTTATTCATTTTAAGCCAATTCGATATATTAATTAATTCTTCATTTAACATTCTCACTATTCTTTCAAGTTTTTTCCAGATATGTATATTAAAGTATCGTCGGCAAACACTTTACATTTTTTTAATATCTTGCACATATCATTTATATATAATAAACAGTACAGGGCCTAATACAGATCTTTGTGGCACTCCTAGATTGTTTTCTATACATTCTGAGTATTAATCGTTTACTTTAGTTTGTTGTTTTCGGTCTTTTAAATGTTCTGCTATGCAGTTCTTAGCTTTATTCGAAAATCCTATTTTTTGTAATTTGTCTACTAATCAATGTCTATCTATTTTCTCAAAAGCTCTTTTAAAGGCTAAGAAAATGGCTATTGTAAAATTATTATTTTCTCTTTCTGTTTTCCATTCTTCGATTACTACGTTTATTGCAGTTTCGCATGAGTTTGCTACTCGGAATCCCGATTGTTCCTCGCGTAGTATATTATGTTTTTCAATGTATTTTACAATCTGTTCCTTTATTATTAAGTATAAGTATTTGTTCATATTTGGGCAGAGTAATTTTTTGAAAATTTAATTCTTCTCTATCATTATTTTCAGTTATAGGTATCTCTGTTACATTCGGTATTGACTTGTTGATTTCTACTATACTTTCAATGAAAAATTTGTTGAAGTTATCAGGTATGCTTTTTTCTTTTATGTTACTTGGAAATATTACGTTATTTATATCAGTTACCTTAACATCTTCAATTAATCCTTTTATTGTTTTCCACATTTTTTGTGAGTCATGTTTATATTCTTCAATATTGTTTTTAATGTATTCATTGTATGTAATCTTTATTTCCTTCTTATATTTTTTTCTTGTTTTCTTGTACTTACTCCAGTCTTCCATGCAGTTAGTTAATTTGGCTATTTTATAATATTTATCTCTTTCATATTGCATTATTCGTAGATTTTGTGAGTACCATTTGTTATTGTTTCTAGTTAATTGTATTGTTTGTTCTGGTATTGCAATTTTTATTTTATTTTTATATATGTCGACCATTTTTTCGGTCTTAATAGTACATTCCAATTTATTTATTGCTTTCCAATCCGCTTCTTTTAGTAGCTGGATAAACTTTTCGTTGTCATATTTTTTTATATTTCTGTATTTTATCGTTTGATTGCTATTTTGACGTTTTTCATTTTTTGCTATTGTTATTTGAATTGTGTTGTGATCAGTAATTTTTAGGTTATCTAACACGTTAACATGAAGATCAAATTTATTTGATTTGACAAGATCAATCAATGTTTTGGATGCTTTTGTTACGCTCGTGTAGTCTTATATATATAATAAAACTTGAGACAAAAACGGATGGTTTTCTTAGAAGTACTAAATAATACAATACCGGTAAGAGTTGTTATTCAATTTCAGCTGACTTTCATGAAATATAAATGAGTTTAAATCTCTGGGTATAAATTCTAAAATATTATTCATAAGCGATATGTTATAATAGTTACGTTTATAAGCGAATAGATTTATATAGGTAAAAAAATATTATATACTAGCTGTAGCTTGTCGGTCCCTAAAGAATAAGTACAGTAGAGCGTCGATTATTCGAACGTCGATCAACTGAACGACAGATTATCCGAACTACTACGCCCGTCCTACACGCGCATGCTTTCCGTCTCCCGCGCTACTGCGCTCATGTACTTGTCGCGACTTTTAATTGTACTCGTATGTCACTTGCAAGTAGCCACTAGTCGATAAACTAAATTTTGTCGCGTGAAAGTAAACTCTCGATTTAAAATGCCTAAACGTAAACGTGCTGTCCTTTCTATGAAAGATAAGATGGAGGGCCGTCAATTATCAAGCAGGCACGGGCTGGTTAAAACGATTTAAGTTAAGACATGGCATTCGTGAGAGCTTCAAATACAAAGAGAAAAACTATCTGATAATTTATCAGCAGCTGATTCATTCAAAATCAAACTAAAGGATATACTAAAGGAAGAAAATTATGCTCTCGAAAACGTTTACAATGCAGACAAAACCGGGCTCGATTGCTTTGCTTCACGTCGTGAATTAGCAGCACCTGGTCCTAAATAAGCAAGGATCGTATCACTGCCTTAGCATGTGCTAATGCTACTAGTAGCCACCGATTGCCCATGCTTGTAATTGGTTAAAGCAAGAAACTACGTTGTTTCAAACACGTTAATATATCAGCAATGTCTATCGTTTACACTTCGCAAAAGTGCTTGAATGGATAGTACAATTTTCATGAAATGGTTTACAGAAACTTTTATACACTCTGTAAAAGTAAAATAAAAAAAGAGAGAATTATTGCTTCTTGATAAAAGTCATACCTCTACCACCTAACGTGACTTCATTATTACAGCTCATGGATCAAGGCGTTATTGAGACTTTTAAATGGCATTATAGAAAAGAATTGTTATTTTTGGAAAAAAAAGAGGAGGGAGAAGAAAGCCTGATAAGAAATCATAATAAGATTGATTTGAAAGACGCGTCTTACATTATCAGACCAACATGGAACAGTGTAAAAGAGCAGAACTTGTAAAAAGCGTGGAATAAAGTTTTGTGTACAGTGGAAAATCCTCAAAGTGTACGTTTAAATGAGAAACAGGAAGATATGTCTGAAATTAAAATAATAAAATTAGTAAAATCAAACCTTACCAATGAATGTAAGTAAAGCAATGAAAAAAAAGATAGATATACTAAAGAAGCTCGATTGTCACGAATGTGATGAAGAGGTTCAACAATGGATGGATATCGACGATGAAGATCCTGAGTACCAAATTATGCAGGATAGCGGAATTTTAGACCTCATGACTAATGAGGCTGACGCCACCGCTAGCACCTCATTAACTGTAAGTTCAGATAATGAAGATGAAAACATAATTGCTGCTTCTGAAGCGTTTACTTGCTTAAATATTGCCTTGCGTTGGTTTGAAACACAAGCTGAAAGCAACCAGTATCAAATATCTGTCTTTAAAAAAGTACGTGACCTAGCCGCTCGTAAGCAAGTTGAAGATTTGAGATTTGATTGAAGATTTTTTAAGTGTTAATTGTACATAGTATGTACATACATGTTTTATTAGAAGATTGTCTGCACTTTTTTTGTTTAATTCCTATTAGTCATTAAATTATTAGATATAATATAAGAAAAAAAAAACCCATGTCCCCCAATTAGTTCGGATAATCGATGCTCTACTGTATGAAAAATTTAGATACGGTGTAGATTTATATAGAAAATGTATAGTGAGGAGAGGGTAGGGTAAAAATAATAATAAAATCAAATAAAAAGTTACGGACATTACAGAAAGCTACGGATAGGCAGACAGACAACGAATTATGGGATGACATATTTCATTCAACATGTTAAATGTAAGAGTTCGCTTGATTAATCGGAGGTATTACAATAAAATATCTGTTATCATTTGTCGTATAGTATCTCACAGAACTAAATAAACAATATTTCAATAATCAAATTCTAACAATTGCATTTCAATGGAAATTTCTTTAGAACAACGTACCAATCGAGGACTTTGAATTTTTATGAATTTATTTCGCGCAAGCCAGTAGCTTTAGTGTACGACACATGTAGGACAGGGATCGGCGGAACAGGGCTGTCCAAGCGATAGGCCTCCGACCCGATTAGCATAAAAGGGATGTAAACGAATAAGAAGAAAAAGCCAATAAAGTATATTAACAGACGATTGCAAATATTTGCACCCAATCAGTGAATTCGACTTGCTTCTTAATTTATTTGCAATCTTTGCAGCACGGTATACCTACCATACCATTAAAGAATTTAATTGGTTTTTAATGCACTTAGGTAGGTATCGTTTGGGGGTTTAAATAAAATGTATTATTGTATATATTTTTAAAAGTGTATTCTTGTTAAATTTTAATTTATTTTTAAGTGTACCTGTGCTGTAAACTCTTAAAATATTTGACGGCCCGCCAAGCTTTTATATGCGGCCCGAAACACTTTTATTATCAGGAACGTGATTATAAAAATCTAGCAAGTTTTGAATATCTTGAAAGGCACGCGGATAAAAAAATAAATAATAATACTTCTAGTATAATAATAATAATATACCAGGGCCGGTTATTATTCCAGCCTCAGTCAACTTTATCACTTTTTCCAATTCGTCTCTTGTAATCGATGGCTGTGACTATACTGTTTATATCGAGTTCAAATAACATTATGTATTATTTCCATCTTGTCATTTTTTGAGTAATTTCTTTCAATAATTTCCCATCTCGATCTTATATGTTTCTAGGGATGATTCCCGAGGGTGGGAAAAATTCACGCATGCGCGTGAATATCCGTTACACTTTTCCATCAAAGGAGAAGCGTGCTACATTTGTTTTTAATATTTTTTTAATACACTACGTTTATTCAGAAAAAGAGATTGGTTATTTAAAATAAAAAGTAGGTACTATTTCAGTGTCAATTTACTTCACTCAATTCACTGCTGCGAAACTCATTTTTTTGCCACACCACACCAAATGGTAAGTTTCTAGTAATTAGATAAAAGACCTAGGTGTCTTTTAGATCTCATAAATTGCTCTGCCGGGAGCTTGCCGTAGCATATTAATGCTAACACCTTCATGGCAACAAGGCTTTTTAGTTTTATATTCAAATTCTAATTCCCTATGAACCTTTTTAAACATTTTATTTAAAATTTTTATTTTATTTTTTATTTAACGCTCTTATGGGCTTTTACAAATATACAGAATAAATTTTTTAAAGAATAACATAAGAGAGTTAAAATAATAATAATACAGTTAAAGGTTACAATTATAATAGATAAAAGGTAAAAATAATAATAATAATACAGAAAATCATAAGACAGATAAAATAATAATACAGTTCAAGGTATAAATAATAATAGTTAAAGGCACAATAATAAAACAGAAAAATTTATCGTCCATTTCCATTTCATTGATATGTAAAGAATTGTATCAGCTTTGTCCTATACTCACTTATACATTAGCAAAAATGTCAGCCGCCTCTGCATGTTCATTCCCTAATGAGTGTAATGATCTGTAATGATGTAAATCTTGAATAACATTTAATTTAAATACTCTTATTGAAAAAGTGATATTTTTTACATTTTTTATTCTATATCAATTAAATATAAGTAACTTTCATTTTGCTTGGACTTTTGTACAAAAATATTTAGGTAGTTACTCAGAATACCACGTTTTAAAAATTAAGCACTGGTTTTTTGCGGGACTTGTAGATATAAGTGGATTATTTTATTTTATTTTATTATCCTATTTCACAATGGTTCTCGGTGATTATGAATCTATTGTCTGTGTCAAAAATTCTCGTTGAAAAGATTCAAGTTTAGAATAGCTAGAATTCGGGGAAAAAATAATAATGATATTCTCTGGAAATAGATGACTATTGCACAAAGAAGCTTAAACACGCAACTCAGATGACTTAAAATGTTCAAAAGAAACAACATTAATATTTAAAATCTTTATTTAATTACATACATCACATTTTAAAATAACTAGCGTACCTTAAACGTAATATTTAATCCCTTTTTTCGGGAATTTTTTACTTTTGGGTATATATTATGATGGCTTGGGATGTATTTATAAATTCCTCTTCCCGATCTCTTGTTCATGTTGTCTCATCTTTAAGTGACATCTGCCATGGATCCATGTAACTGACATTGCCTCCATTCTTAATATAATCTATGCATTTTAGCAGTAGATAAATTACTGACGAGGTAAATTTTTTAGAATATTTTCTCGTAGAAAGATATTTGATACCGAGGAAAAATTGTTATGTCCTCGAACAATTTTCTTAAAATACGTTTTCGCGGAAGGAAGAGAAATAATACCTTTTTTTCTTTTTTTTTTAAATTGCCAGAGCTTTTATTCTCTTGTATTTTTTGTTATTCATGTTATGTAATATACTTTATCGGACTATATCCGTTAATTTCAATAATTAAATAAATAAATAAAATAAAAATTTGAAAATGAAAAAACTCCAATATCTCAAGTAGGTAGGGGTGGGGGGGGGGCATAGTGGTGTAGCGGGGCATAGCGGGGAATCCCTGTGACAGCTTGAACGAAACGCCGTGCAATGTTTCAAAGGGATCGCTTTAATTGGTCGTCAGTCGGCACGTGACCTTCACGTGTGATCCATGCCATTTTGACAGCCGTTTATGCTATATAAAAAAAGATTAAAAACAGTGATTTCGTTAAAAAAAATACGTGAAATTAAATAGCAATTCTTTCTCAAACTCAATTGTATATTGTGATGGTTAATTTTTCGTTTTGAAGCAGTAACTTCTGGACTTCATAATTAAAAGTACAAGATTGTCTGTGAAAAAGGTAAGATTTTGTCAGTTTATGTTTTGTTGTTAAAGTAACAATACATTTATGTATTCGCATTTTTTATCGTAATCGTGAAAAACATATCCATAGTCGTTCGCAATGCATTAAACAATGATATTGAGTCAAAACTTGTTGTTTAATCATAATATTTTATCTTGTAGGTATGTTTGAGTCTTAAGTACCCCACTATGCCCCCCCCCCCTCTCCTAGTATTGATTGGCCTACTGCTTTCTTCGTTGGAACAGTCGAAGAGTAAGAATTATTCAAGATGTTCAAAAGAAACAACATTAATTTTTAAAATCTTTATTTAATTACATACATCACATTTTAAAATAACTAGCGTACCTTAAACGTAATATTAAATCCCTGAGATATCATTTAATTATCGTTATTACAAAAATACAGCCACTAACAAGAGAAAATATTAATATTTTTTTATAATTCTGATAATAATATTACTTAAAATAGTATATAGTTCTTTCATTAATCAATTTTAAAATCAACATATGTCATTTAACAATGTGTCATGCACTATTAATCCTTTGCTGATGTTATACGGAAAGAGTTGATATCAATACGTACTTACATTCGTCAATAATTCATCGAGTCTTTGAGTTAAACCGTTACCTTATCTGGTTGTGTGGTTAGTAATCGATTGTAACTTATGATTAGCAACTGGTGTCTAAATATTTTAGGTTAAGTTTTTTGTGTTTTAAAGATTTTTTGAATTTCGAAGTCAGTTACGTATTCTCGTGGCAATCTAACAAAGATCTCACATGACAGTTAAAATAACGGTTTATCTCAAATAAAAAATAAAAAAGTTTATTTTTAAAACACATAATACGATTCACCTTATTCTCAAAAATTCACATTATAAAAATAAATACAGTAAAAAAATAAATACCTACGGTACCATTACTCGAAACCAGAATATTCCCTTTCCTGTGAAATTCTACGTAAATCTTTAGTTGTGTCATTTTTCATAAAAGCTAAATATATGTAAGACTATTGTATGTAATATTGTACAGTAAGTGTAGCAACATGTCACTCAATTTTAAGAATAAAAAATTAAAATAAATGAAATATCAAAAATATGATTTTATTTTTTATTATATTGTCACGATATGGTAGAAGTGGAAGAAATTGGACATAATAGAAGATTTTACAGCACTCTACACATTGTATAGCAAATTGGAAATTTCTAGAAGGGTCCATGATGGTCCACTGTATTCTGGAAGCGTCGCGAGCGACATTGACTATAAAAGGAGATTGACTGGGCCTCTGCGCACTTATGTAGTATTTGCACTAGCTGCAACCCATCAAAAATGACGTTCTTTTACCTGTCGGTTTCTATGAAACATGTTTTTATTTAAAAAAAATCGAAAAAATTTAGAAAAAAAATTCGGAAATTTTTTTTTCGAAAAAAGAATTTTCGGAAAAAAATATTTTGGAAAAAATAATTTGAAGATACGCGAAGAAAATTTTCATGTGACTATTACAAAATTTTGTGTGAATTAATGAAGGTGCTCCGATTAAATTTGTGTCCAGTGACTTTGTGTAAATTCATTATTCTTACAGTTCCATTTACCTCCCACCGCCATGATAAGGTGGCAATATTTGAAATGCCAAATGCCACCACGACATAAATATTCTGTAGTTTAAGTTTGAAAAATAATCAATTATATTCTTTTTTACTTAATTTGCCTTCGACCAATTTGATGGGAAAAGATTTTTCTAAATAGTGGAAACATGAAATAGAAGATGTGAAAATTAATGATTTAGGCCATATATCATAAAAAATGATTTTTTGAAGTGCTTCGAGGATTGGAAAAAACGTTGGCCCAAGTGTATATATAATATCTGGTGGGGATTAATTTGAAGGGGACAAATATAATAAATAAAAAATATAATATATAATTTTTATAATAGAATGTGTATAATTTATAATATAATAGAATATAAATAATTTTTGAAAAAACACAAAATTCGCGATACTTTTTGAACAGACCATGTATATCACATTATTTTATCAAAGATTTTACAAATTAATGAATAATTTAAAAACACAACTACAAGGGGAAAAATTTAAACGAGAAAAGTATAAACCACCAAAAAATAAATAGGTACATACATTTATAGAAAAAATACAAGAAAAATAATCCAAATAAATATTCTTGTAAAATAATATCTACATCAAAATTAAAATCAATATTACAGTAGTCTTGGTTGCCTACTCACATCAACCGAGGAATTAAAAAATTATTCATACAAGCTGCAAACTGCTTGATTTATAATGAAAATTTTAAATTATTTATATTTATATGCAATAACTTTTGTATATTCGTGTCACACATCTGTTCATGTTTATTCATAGGATAATTATAGATTTTTGTTTTAATAATTTCGATTTTTTATTATTTTAAATTTTTTTTATCTATAATTTATTATTAATCACAGCTATCTTTTTTTACTAACATGTCCGATACTCGTGAGTTTTCTATATATTGTAAATATTATTGAGTATGCATTGTGTATTATTAAGTATTTAAATGTTAGATTTTTAATCGTTATCAATATATCACTCGTACCAGATTATATTTTTACGATTTTTAAAATTCTCGCTTGAAGATGTTAAGATGTTAATACATTTCATCATTAATTCTTTTTTTTACGCTTCAACAGGCCAAGAAACCCAATTACTGAAGCGAAACACATCACAAAAACACGCAGGATTGAGTAAATCAAATTAATTGTAATTTTACCGGGAATCGAACACAGAATCCTGTGTTAGAAGCCAATATCATGCCCACTGGGCTACGAGGGCCGCCAATAAATTTAAATTTATTACAAATTTTTAATCAATAGCAAATTTTTAAACTTGAATATTTCGTGTATATAAAAAAAATAATATCCGACTAAGAAAATAATGTTCTTATAAATCTTCTTACTCATATAAATGTTTGTTTCATACAATAGGATATTTAAATATGATTTTATTGAATCAAGGCCATAGTTTGGCCTAGAAAATATTTTTATTTTAATTTTTTTGATTGTGAATATTTGATAAAATAAAATAAGATTGGCATAAGAAAATTATTAAGAATTCCTCCGTGACCTTAACCTCTTGCTTACGCTATTTTTATAAAAAATAAGTTTCAATACTTTTATTAGGAAATATTTCATTATCATAATTATAAGCTCTAGGCATTTTTAGATTGGTCTATATTATATACATATAATAAATACCTACATTAATTAATAATCTAGAAGTAACGTATTAATAAAATTTGTAATATTTTGACAAATTTTTAAACATGCATTTTAAAAAAGTTATTATGGCTCATATCCATGTAATGAGATATGTTTATTTATTGATCTCGTCGATTTACAGATAGATGTCAGTATTATGTACACGTCCGATAGACGTAGATTTTATTTGGAGATAAAACTCAGAGATCACTGTCTAATTTCCATGCGACGGACCAATGCGCACAGCATTCGATTTGGCAGTTTGTCATCCAGAAATATGTCTTATATTTTTTTAATATCTAAATTTTGACAAACAGAAGTCTACAACAGCAATTCAAATTCACACAATGGACAAATGGAACATTATTGTCAATCATAAAACTGACAGAGGGAAATTTCACATATTACAAATACAGATGAAAATATATGTTATAGATTCAAAAATATTTATTATATTGCATAAATCAGTATGGATAACGTGAGGTAATATTTTAATTCATAATTTTTATTATAAAAATCTTTAAAAATACGACTCTATTAAAACGCGTTATGATTGGTCGAGACGGATCAACTCGCCCATGTTTAAAAGAAAACGTTGTTTTTGTTTGGTACAGTGCCGTAGTATTGGTACACTTGGATACCGTACAATACTTGTAACCCTTTCTTTCAGATATTATGCACCAATACACAACAAAACCACAGGGGCGTGCAGTGAGAACAAGAAGCATGACTTTTCCTAAGCATATATTTTGAAAAAGAACCGAAATAAGAGATATATCTCGTAATATTCCAATCACAATAATTAACATATTATTCAGATTTTAATATTTCATGATATGTCGCGCTAGATAAATATTTAATTACAAATTTTCTTCTTACAAATACATGTTTAAATAAGAGTCATGCTTCTTGTTTTCACTGCACGCCCCTGCAAAACCGATATTGTTTTGTAAAAAAAATAATGAATTAAAATATACGCCCTGCACTGCACTGAATGTCAAATTAACCGTGTGAATTGTGATTTTGACGCACGTAGGCGTTACAAGTGAAATCAATTGTTTTATTATTTTTTTATATTATTTTAATACTTACACAGTACAACGTACCATTAGAATATAATAATGTACTTAAAAATGTAATAAATATGAAAAGAGATATGATTAACAAAACATTAAGCAAATGATATAAAGTATTAAAAAATTACACAAAAATGAAAAAATAATAAACAAATGAAATATATGACTCAAAAAGTAATAAAACTCAAAGCAAATAGTAATAGAGTAAGCAAATCGAGTCTGAAATTCAAGAGACAAACAAAATTACAGTTTTGGCGGCAATTGAGAAAATTGAAATTCAAAATCATTTTTCAAAATCACTCTTCATATTCAAAATTTTTTTTCGTAGACGTATTTTCTTGACCAAAATAAAGTGAAATTTCTCTATCGATGTGAAGTGAGACGTGAGGCAATCTCTGAGATTTGGTGAGTACACGGTAATCACACAGTCATCTCCAAAGAATCCTACGGGAGCTTACTCCCCGTCTCAGAGATTTTTCAAGATGAAAGACTCATTCGTGGATACGGCCGATTAGAAATATAACTAACGTTTAGTAATTCAATTGAGAAATATTAAAAAACTACTTTATTGACAATTTCATTTAAGCCTAGGTCTACAAAAACAATGCAATATATTTTTTTATATACACATATTATAACTACTGCATAAGCCATTTTAAACCAATGATGGTCAAACCATTATTTCAAACGGTTACTCGTGGTACTTTTGTGGTGTTCAATTCAATTTATTTTTGCATATTATAACATTTACATAACAAATATACATTCAAATCGTAAATGTTTCAAATGATGATTTAACATAATATTATATGAAATATATATATATAATAACATGTAAGATTCATATCAAAGGTGTAGGAGAATCCTGCTTCGGAAAACTCTCTCAGAGATATGGAATAGATCAATGTCCAAAGCGATATTGTTTAGCACAGCCGTAGCTCTTCCAACAGGCATAACCATCGGCAGGTTGGTCCTGTATATTGAAATGTGAAATAATCTATGCTGACGGTCTGATATCAGGAACATACAAACCAATGTCCCTCATTATTTCAGGATTATCGATCACACTGGGCAACAATCGATAAAAATGCGTAATCAAATATATATTTCTTCTAGTTTATAAACTATAACAACCAAGGATACCCTGGAGAAACTCGGTTGGGTGAAGCTAAGGATAATATCTGTACTCTCTCATGTAGAGAAAGAGATTATACCATACCATCGATACAATCAGATAGATTTCTACCTGATTGTATCGATGGTATTGGAAACTGAGATAAAACTCTTATCTAGTACCGATGGCTGCCCGTCACATTACGAAAAATATTTAGCAATCATCTATACAATCGGATATATAAAACGGTTATTGTTATTATATAATCGGATAAAATACCATAACTATTTAAGACCACAGTTTTTGTATTCTTTCTACAAAAATAATAATATATCTCGGCGAAGAATTTTTAAAACATAAAATTTCTTAACACAATAATTTACACAACGTTTTATTCCACTTATTTGAGTTATAAAAGCGTAAGCGCTTTCGGTGGGCACAACCATCACCTTCAGAGGCAATATTAGAACTAATTGTCAATCAATATGGCCGACAAATAAAAAGTAAAGGAATGACGGAAGTGGGGGGGGGGGGGGCGAGGGTAGTTATTTATTGACATATACAACAGTAATTAATTTTTACATACAATAATACTTATTTTAATAATGGGGATGACGCAGGTATTTGAATGTTTATTAGGTTATTTTTATTTTTGATTACTTTACTAATTTCTAGTATTACTAAAGCATCCAGTTTACGATCCTTTGCCTCTAGATGAAGGCCCTAACATTATTTTGGTCAAACAAATGATGTTCAATACAGTGGTCCGCCATCTCAGAGTATCCTCTTCTGAGTGCTCTTAGACTTTCTTCTTTTATTCTTGTGCCTATATCTCTACCACAATCGATATACATAGCATCACAATCATTGCATGTTATGTTATAGATGCCACTCTTATCCACCCAATCCTGTTTATCTTTACAATTTATTGAAGAGTAATTTATTTAAATAAGAATTCGTATAGAAAGCTGATTTAAAATTGTTTTTTTGTGAGATTGATTATTTTATTTGAAATATTCCCTATGTAAATTAACTTCCTCCAAGGTTCTATGGATTTGGTTAAGCTGTTAATTACTGTTGTATATGTCAATAAATAACTATCCTCTCCCCCTCCATCATTCCTTTACTTTCTATTTCTCGGCCATATTGATTTAGAATTATTTCTGATATTGCCTCTGAAGATGACGGTTGTGCCCATCGAAAGCACTTAGACTTATATAACTCAAATAAATAGAATAATATTGTATAAATTATTGTGATAATCATGAACTTCCACTCTGTAAACGAAACAACGCTTAATTTATAAAATTTCTTTGCCGATCTCTCACATGGTTCGAATTCTTCACATTGTGGTTGTAAATGGTTACTCACAGATATGTAAATACTATGAAAATATTATAAACTGGTAACGAAGAAATCACTCCACCACGGTAATTTAACCTAAGCCTGAACACGAAAATTTTTATTTTAATAATTATGCTTAGTAAATAAATATATATTAAAGAAAATCTAGAACTTGAAACATTTTATTGCCTTGACCAGGCAAAGCCCAGTAAACTTGGGTAATTTAACCAAAGCCTGAACATGAAATTTTATTCTTTTATTTAAATATTTGAGCTTCAAATGAATGTGTTTTAAAGAAAATCTTGAACCTGAATCATTTGATTATGATGACCAGGCAAAGACCCAAGTCTTGGGGCTGCGGAAGAGGACAAAAGTTTCTTCATTAGACATTGGACACAGGACACTTTTCACCGTTTTCCAGGCAAATAGGAAGCAGTGATTGGACGTAGTTATGCTGAAAGGGTCTAATCCAAAAAACATGGAAAAGAGAAAATGGATCCAAAAAATTGGACCCTACAAAAAACTAATAAATCAATTATTACATCTTTTGTGCATACAAAGAGTTCACGAATAAAAAGATATTGGGTAAATTAATAGACATTTGATTTGTAAACTAAAATATACTGAATACAATTCAGTTTGTTTAAAAAGCCTCAGATAACCCGGTGCCGAATAATTTAGAAAAATGTTGATGCCTGATAATGCTAAAAACGGCGTGCCGAGTAAAAAAAAATTGCCACCAAAAATTTTTTTTTTTCTGAGATGGTAAAGTGATCAATAAATTTTTCAGAACCACTCCGAATCGATTAACTCAGTATGTGTATCTAAAGTGATTATATATAAAAATGGTATGTAATCATAATCGATAATTCGAATGAATGACTTGTTTCAATTACCTACACGTAAAATTTCCAATAAATTATTATATTTATGCAAACAGCGAAGTCATAAATAGGTCAAACCGTCTAATAACTTTTCGGAATTTTTTAATCAGTAGTCGAAGATAAGGCCTTTAATTATTTTTTATTTTTTGTATAGGTGGAGAATCAGGCAAAATGTGCTTTTGAAATGTTGTGTCGGAGATGCATGTTAATTATACTGTGGACAGTTCGACACCTCTACGTGTCCATCTCAGACATATTCCTCAATAAACATCAGACGACGTCATCGTGGAGGGATAAATTGAAAATATACAATTTTTATTTTCTTTTTGTATCATGTAGTTTGAATATTCATTTTTTTAAAAATTAAAAATTATAAATATACATTCATTCACTCCTGTGACGCACATTTTTATACAAATTTCTATCACGTTCTGAGCAAACTAGTAATATTACACATAAGTAGTAATTTTATTACAAATGTAAGTATATATGTAGTCTAATCAAATAAAATTAGTTTGAGTGTTAACAATTTATAAAAATAATGTATTTAAGTACAAGTTAAGAAAATATTAACTCACATTACGAGTGCATACATTTCAAAATTCAATTAATAATAATCTAATTATTTATCTAGCACACAAATATACATAGTCTGTATCTACATTAAAGATTTATAATAATTCTAAATTTAATATATCGTCTATGTAGGAGATAATTTGAGTAGGAAAAAGACATCATGGACATAAAGAGAACATGAGGGATTAGAAACAAAAGCGTCACTGTTCAATAGATGAAATTCAGATAAACGTTTTGCAACCGATTTTAAAAATTTAAAAATAGATAAACTTTTGATGAAATGTTTCTAAAACTCACAATCATACTTTCGAAATTAGTTATCAATTGTGAAATTGACAATAAAATTCAAACTCTTATCATCATCATCGTCATCCTCTGCCGGATGCTTCCCAAATTTGTTACTTTTTCTATGCAATATTATTCGCTGCTACGTGAATCCGCACGACTTAATGATTTAGGGTTTTAGGGCGGCCTGTCGGCCCCTTCATTTCCCTCGGACATGACTTGATGACTGAATTCATCCTGTGATTTATCCATTCTACCAGCGGTGTGGCCAGGCTATTGTCAATTCACTTTCTCGGTCCATTCAATTGCTTCTGTCCGATATCTTATCCACTATTACGTTTTTTCCTTCGTATAATGCCCAATGCTTCTTTGCCTTACTCGAAGTTTTCTCTCTCTTCTGTTGAGAGACCACGTTTTGCAGTAAAATATGCATTGATTGAACACTTTTTTGTTTTAAATACTGAAGAAAATTACTTTTGCAAATCATATTGAACTCATAATGTGATATGCTTTTGATAAAACATACAGACATGCCATCAAAATCAGTTGTCGATTGTAAAACTGTCGCTTTTGCCAAATAATCATTCTCAAAGAAGACAAGCTCTGTTTTATTCCAATGCATAGTAACAGTTTTGCTTCAGAACCCCTCGTACAATTATTTATATTTTATTCAGATATCGAGTGGTATCGATTATATATCCTTATAAATAAATTTTTAACCCTACATTTATAATGATATGAATATATAAGAAAACTATGAAACACTAAAAATGTACATTTATATAGTATTATTGATGACCTATGAGAAATTGGCCTACTGAATACTTGGCTTCAATACGCACGAGGACTGAAAATAAAAAATACATAGAAAAAATTAACACAATTATAAATCAAACTTATTCGATATCTGGTACATGGCTCCCTTCTAAAGCCTGCACTTAGGTAATCCAACTCCGTCAATGTTGAAGAGGAAAATAACGAAATGAGGGAATCGTGTTAGGTATTATTTTATATATAAGGTTGAAGCATACGAGTTACGAGTAAAGATGTCATGGTTCGGATAGATAAAGGTAAAGATACAGATGCTTATTTAGTGGCATGCTAATGAGCATGCCACTAATAAGCATGCCCTAACAACTGTACACACTTGCTCATTACTGGCATACTCATTAGTGGCATGCTCATAAATAAGCATGCCCAAAGCTAACAATCAAACACATATGCTTATTAGTGGCATGCTCTTGTCATAGAATAGAGACGCTCTTGTTCAAAATGGAAAATTTGCAAACTGAAATAGAAAATTCAAGTGAACCAATAAATCAAAAAAGTTCCCGAGTTTCCATCCGCACATTTTTGATTTTAGTTTTTATAATTTTTATTGTAAGATTTGAATCATTCACGCCTATTAATAAAGTTTCATAAACATTATTTCTCTCTATATTATTTTTACACAATGGTGACCGAGTATTCCACAGACATTCGTGATTCCTATAAGTCACGAAAAGTAATGTTTTATCATCTCCCCAACGCGCCATATTTGTTTCATCTGTCGCGGACTGAGAAGATCGCATTGATAATACTAGCCGCGAAGCCCGCGAATGACATAAGCATGCTCATAATAAGCAAGCCTGTTCACACATGCTCCAAAGATACCCTTTCTCTATGGTGAATGACAGTGGCATGGTTATAAATCAATCGGCGGTTGTTATTATTATATTATATATATATATATATATATATATATTATATTATATATATATATACTACTAGCAATGTGCGTACACACATGCCACTAATAAGCAATGCCTATAGAAGGTGGATACTGCGCATGCTCACGTGTCACTAAATAAGCATGTGTATCTGTAGCTTAAAGAAAACTAAGTAATTAAAACAATGAAAATCCGAAAGCTTCAATATTTCGGACATAATCATAATGCAGGGAAAGATTACCGGAAGTCGCGGCCCTAGAAGAAGGAGTATATCATGGCTGAAAAATCTAAGTGTTTGACCAGTTTACTGTAGAGCAATTTTAGGCCGCAGTAAAAAGTCGGGATAGCCAACGTCCGTTAAACGGATAAGACATAAGAGCAAGAAGAAGAAGAATCGTGTCAGACGAACAGGGTGGGTGTTCCAATACAGAGATTCGATTTTAGGGAAATAAGTCCTTCATGTGCATGAGCATGGAGCATCCCGCTTCCGTTCTCAAACATTTCAGGGCGGATTCTGTTTTATTATCTCCGGAAACAAATTCTCGACGTACAACTACTTCCTATCGAAATATTGATGACTGAAAATGATGAAACGAACACAGAACCTTCCCTACAGATTTACTTTTTAAAGAAATTAATGTTCCAACATTAGACAGATTACACAAAAACACCTCAAATACATAAAGAAACATAACTCAACAAAATAAAAATACACCACAAACTCATACTCATAGTCATAGCCAAAGAGCGCAAATAATAGGATGTTTTAACATTCAAATACAACAAAACAGCCACACAAAACCATTATACTTATTTAGGGTCAAATATTTAAATAACTTACCAATGAATATTAGAACTGAAGAACACTATACAAAATTCAAGAAACACATAAAATAAATAGAATATACATAATTAAAACAAAAAATAATTACAATGATAAAAATAACGATATTCCGAAAATAATTAGTATACTTGAGTCACTAATATTTATCTAACGATGTTTGTATTTCTCTACACTGTTCCATTATTGACTTTTACATACTTACTCATTCATGCTCATTCATGTATTATATACTCCTGTCCCCAAACACAAGTATTATTTTTCTGGGGACCGTTAAACATGTATAAAAAAAAGAAATATTTAGTGTAACTTGTATGTAATATTTTTATTTTCAATAAAAAATTCTATATATTAAATAAAAATGTCAGTTCTCATATATTTTCTTTTCTTCAGTACGACTACTAAGACCATTTAAGAAACTACTTTTATTTATTTATAGAGAAAAACTACTTTACTCAGTTTAATTGACTTTAGATAATAAATAGCTAATGTTTTAAAACATCAACACGTTGATGACATTTATTTAAGACCATGTCTTATCGTATTAGTCTATTTAAAACACACCAATTTGGACATTTCTCTTTCATCCACCCTCAGCCTTGTAACAACTTCTCCTTTAGGATCGTTCGCCGCAACGGAAAGTTTTCTCGTGTGTCCAGACAGGATTCCACTGGAGGAAGACTTTCGTCTTCCAGCGGTGCACCTTGTTCGTCAAATGTCGGCGTCAGTCTTGTACCTGAGATGAGTGCCGGCCAAGGATTTTCTTCTTGCCGGAACGGAACTCTCGTCAGAAGTGTCAGACGGCAAAGCGGTTATCTCATACTTGTAAAAGTTGTCCGAGACTCCGTTTTGGAATAAATCTGAAGGTTTCGTTTGGGGCTCGTCCCAGTAGTTCATGGCCTTGTTGATCGTACCAGATTTATTCCGCACGTAAGAGCGTTCAGACGCCAGCAGCATATCCTCGCTATTGAAGCTATCGATAAAATTTCCCGATGAACTGTTTTCCGATTCTTTTTCTTCGAATTTTTTGGATCGTTTCTCTGGTCTGGTGTATTTTTTGATTTGTTTTGTCGAGTCGTTCACATGAGCGTTTGGTACTTGCGGAGAAGAAATGATATTTTCATCGCTCGTTGGATACGTGACACCTTTGTTTTTTGACATGTTGGTGATGTCTCTTTCTTCTAGGTACGCATTGCCGTTAGTCAAATTATTAAGTAAACAAATGTTTTGTTCGTTACTGATGCGTTCTATGTACGATTCTGCAGATATTTCTGTCGATTTCTCTTGAACCGATCTCTCTGTAAGAACAACCTTTTTTTTCATCTTTTCCGCTTTCTTTTTCTTCTTGTGGCCTTCGTTGGGGTCCGGGGTGTTGCTCGAGTCGTAGTCTTCGTCCTCGTATATTCTCACCGCAACCACGGTGTTGTTGGTGGGGTTGATGTACTGCAGCTTTATGTTGGTATCCTTAGTGTGCGAGACGGGTTTGGTAGGTGACATCAAGGTGTTCTCGATTCCCCGCTCCAAGTCATCCTTTCCTCGGAATCCAAATATTCGCTTCACAGAAATCCGGAACTGAAAATAATTACAAAATTTTTAAGACGGTTGAAATTCATCAAAAACACAATAACCGGAACATCATTAATCATGATATATTATAGATATCTCACAGAGACAAAGCTATAAGAGAAAGTCTTTTAGACGTATACATGGCTTATTTACTATGGCAAAAAAAAAATTCGTTCGTGTACCTACTCATGTGCGCGTGGTAGATGTTATAATTTACTAAAACAAGGAATTTTATTTTGAGCTTTTCCAAATTTTTCAACGAACACGGTACTGGATCTTATTCCAGGGGGACATCATTAATTGAGATATATAATAGATGTCTCGTAGAGACGAAATTATATTTTTTAAGGGGAAGTAGGTATGGATGTCTTTGGGTGTTCATAGGGCTTACGACCTATCGTACGGCTGGCTTAAGTGATCTTGATTGTTGAAGCTGATTTAACCTGATTGCGCCAAAAGAAGACTTCGAAAATTGAGAGTAGAATTTTCCTTTACATTCTAGTCAATAAATTAAAGTTTCGTTACTAGCGGCAACATCTTTTAACTGTTTCATGGGAATGAAAAATTTCAAACAATGAAAGTGATAGCATAAGTTTGTATTGAACAAAATGAAGCGAGGTACATAAATATTACAAATCCATTTTTACAAATTTGATACATGTGGTGGTCGATCACGGGCGAAATCAGTAAACGTTACGTTGTGTTTACTTTACCATATTAATAAATTCATATTGAATTATTTGACTGACGTTGATTTATTAATTAATTAACATTAAGTACAATAGCTTTTGGAGTATTTTTGGGTGTTCAAATTTATTTTTTAATTAAAATATGATTGAGGGTATATGAAACTAGATATTGATAAAAATAGGGATATCACTTTTCGTGGCTGCGGAACAATTAACGAAAACGCTGGAAATAAATTACAGATTTATTAATAACTGATTAACTAATTATTTTATATACAAAGTCACTTAACACTATTAAACTTAACGATAATCTTTAAATCATACTACTTCATAATTTATCACTTGTAAATACACACTTTATTATGGCTTCAAAACTTTATTCAATATTCACTAGAACATTCAATCCAATTTCGCACGTATTATTCGCATCGGTTTATTTCGCTACGTGAGAATTTTTCTAGATTATTCACCTAAGTTATCCCACGGTTGGCCACCCCGAACTCTGCAGCCCACGGCTGCCTTCGCTTTGTTTTCGCTGTCCACGCGACTTAATAACAACTCTTTACTCCTACGTTCGGTCTTAATTATATATAGTCAATGCTGGTATCGAACCTTCTAGGCGTTCCCAGTGTTTAGGCTCTGGCTGGCTCCCGTGGTTTCCAGGCTTTATAGATGTTTCTAGAATGTTTTAGATGCCTCCCGAAAGCCGTAAATTACGCAGGAGTGCGTAATTATTTTTAGCCTCGTTACAGTAAAATTACAATTAATATTGTATATATATATATATATATATATATATGTATCCTTTGAATCCAAAAATTCTTACTGCTGATAAACTGTATTAACCAACTATTAAATTACTACTTGCGAAACTAAATTCTGTCACTTATAATTTCTATGGATAAATATTATTTATCATACCTGCGTGTTCATTCCAACGTAGATAATTGGATCATAGCAGATTGAACTTTTAGCGACCAGTGCGGGCACAACTCCCAAACCCGGTGACACCTGTGGACAAATTAAAATAAAAATTTACCATAAAATTAAATAAATGATCAAACTAGTTTTAAAGAATATTATTTTCCCTATTATTGAATAAAGCAGGTGTTTTCGTGTAAGTTGATTTTGCATATACAATGCACATAATTAATACGAATTATAGTCTTGAAACTTTATATGCACCAGAACAAAAGCTTTGATTTGTGCATTTCTATTAGTATTTTCACGGGACGTAGCTTTGGGAGATAAACGAAAACACTAGAAATTAATTTAGTTTAATTTATTACCAAAGGAAGTCCTGGACATGAGTTAATTTTTACTTCCTTTCTTTTAACTCGTGGCGTCTGCTTGTCTGACGAAAAAACTTTGGATCGATTTTTAACCTTTTTCTCGTGATCCAATCGAGCTGAAAGTTTGCAAGTAGACTCGTGGCGACGGTCAAGAAGATCTATTTTATTTTAGTTTGAAAAAATAAATAATTATAGTATAATTTTGGATTTTTAAAATTTTTAATGGTTTTTTCATACAAGTTGTATGGAGATTCCGACGCATGTATTGGACACGAAACCCGAAAATGAGAAAGAGAGTATTGTAAAAACTTGGTTTTTATGGGTTACTTTTTTAGTACTGTTCAAATATTTCACGCACTTGTTATTAAACTGTCCCTTATTTCGCACTAATAAACGCTATTTCTAGTACTTAGATCACTTTTGAAAAACTCTGTTAGATATTCGCCCGTAGAAACAATTCGCTCTGGTCTCCTCTTTATTATTCACGTCTTACTTGCACTAGTTTCACTTACTAAAATCACATGTTCACTGTTGGCTTTGGAGATGTCACTTTGTTAATTTCACAAACTGTATTCTCGAGTCCGCGGCGCGTGACTTCTTATATACCATTATTCCTCCGATTGAGTTTCTTTGGCGATCGAATATTATCGATATCGAAAGCGATAACGCGGTCACGGTAGACCCGGATTGCATGCGTATTGCGTAATCAGTTCGTCACGGTTCATTGCACACTATCGCTTGTCGCCGCGGTCTATTTTTAGCACTTTATAGGTACTCGGTACCTCGCAACAGTATATTTAATACAAAAATTTCATTTTTATATTATTTTTATAATTATTTATCATCACATATTGATTTAACACAATTTCTTTTTTTGGTCTATTAAACTGTAAAAATACATACATTTTATCGCTGTACCTCTCCAAAAAGAGACTCACTCTTGTGTGCTATTGCTATGTATTTGCTTTCTACTTTAAATAATTTTTTTGTTTGTATTTCTTAGACATTCTGTTTGAAGTGTTCATTCATTTAATGTACACTTTTCCTTTTTTTATTAAAGCCCTGGAGGAATTAACGAAAACGCTGGAAAATAATTACGGATTTATTAATTACTAATTAACTAATTATTTGATGTACAAAGCCACTTAAGACTATTAAATTTAAAGCTATTCCTTAAATAAACTGTTTCGTAATTTATAACTCGTAAATAGACACTCTATTATCGCTTGAAAATTTTATTCAATATTCACTAGAACATTCCATCCAATTTCCGCACGTATTAATCGCTTCGGTTTATTTCGCTTTTAAGAACTTTTCCAGATTATTCGTTGTTGAATTGTCCCTCGGTTGACCACCCTATCCTCCCCAGCTCACGGCTGCCTTCGCTGTAAAGCGCGCTAAAACAACAACTACTTTACTTCCGCGCGCGTCTTTTTTATATTTTTCCAATGATGGTATCGAACCTTCTAGGCGTTCCTAGTGTTTGGGAGATGATTCCCGTAGCTTCTATATTCTTGTAGAATATTTCAGATGCTTCCCGAAAGCCATAGAACATTGTAGACCGTTTTTGATTCTTCGATAGTGTTGTGACCACTTCAAATAACTGTCACTTGACATGAGTGCGTGATTCTTTTTAGCTTCATTATTTGCTGATATTATTTGGAATTGATTTTAGGTGTTTTGAAATCTTAAGGATGTGTTTTTTACAGGTTTTGCATAATTTAAAAAAAAATTATTTATAGAATAGAGATTTTTTGTTAATAATAAAAAATTTTTTTTTTTTAATAGAGATTTTTACTTTTTTCAGTGCTAAACTTAGCTAAACGCTTGTGCTATGAAAATAGGACTAATTTGCTATTCTGGAGTGAGATTCGAACCCGCGACCTTTGGATCACGAGGCGAGAGTCCTAACCGCAAGGCAAACAAGCTACTCATTTAAAATGCTATTTAGATTATTAAAACTGCTTTTTTAAACAAAAGTTACAATAAAACACTTGTAAATATTCAAAACAATTTCGAGGAATGGTATGAAATTAAATATCTCTCAGTTTCAAATTGATCAGTTTTATGTTTTTAATAAAACTTTTTCTCATAAATTTTCAAATAAAAATCTTAAACATGAAATATTTTTTGTCAGGAAGCTAGGCCGTCGGGAAGTTGATCTACACTCCAAAATCATATTTATAATTTTTTTTTAGTTACATTTAATGATAATTATTTACCATGTCATGGGGTGCAAACTGTTCGATGAGAGCAAGGATTGAGTAGGGCGTCCATGCTATCATGAACATCATGATCATGATGAACACCATCGTGGTCACCCTGGACTCGGCCTTGTTGACTCTGCCCATCCGGAAGGAGTTCTGAAATTACAAATTATTTTTACTGGTAACTATAAATTAAAAATATCTGAGTTTTAGCACATCAAACATCTAAGATTCTTCGTTGAAAACCGTGATTACATTTCGTATACCTCAGAGATGGAAGCTTGATGAGCTTTATTTTTCATTTTATTTGCTTATAGAAATTTGTTTTTTTCTTCTAAAAATATGTCATCAAGTCGGAAAGATGGAAGTATACATTTTATTGAATCTTGACAAAATTCCCGGGAGTGCAAAAAGTTGATTGAAGCGGGCTTGTTTTGAGAATAAACAATGTTAAAAAAGTTTAAGACGCCTGTCGTATGAAAATTTTATTTATTTTCAGTATAAAAATAAATATAGAATGCGCATCATATCTTTCATTGCTTCGATCTCCTTTACTTTGATCTATTGTTTCGGAGATGTGTGTAAAATTTGGCTTGCCTTATTTGCACCATAGCCACATAGCTAAATGAAATAGGTATGACCGTGTAGAAGAATTTTTGGAACAGACACAAAATAATGGATAGAATTGATGACCAAGTACAAGAAGTGTTCAGTCTGTGGTGACGTGATAGCTCACGCACACAAAAGGAACGACAACATCATACACATGGCAACGAACATAAACAAAGAGAAATCCAAAGGGGACGGGATCAAAACCCTGAAATGCAGAGGCAGCAAAATGGAGACAAAAACATCGGCGCACGGGCTGCGGCCACGCCAGACAAAACACCAGGAGCTCTTTGTTCTGGATCACTATATAAGCCGGCGCTTGCAGAGCCGATTATCTCACGTTGACGTGAACCGCTTATACTGCGGGAGCTCCCGCCATTCATCGACTCATTATTGTGTAACTGTAATTACTATACTTGTAACTTTGTCATTATTAAATCTCAATAAATACTAATTGATATAAATTAACTTTGTTAAAACCACTTATTTATTGAAAAAATTCAACATGTTTCGAAGCCAATGGCTTCTTCGTCAGGATAACAAAAATAATATTTAAAAATCGAAGTATAGATCAAAATATTAAAAAGTTATATAAATTAAAAAGTAACTAATTAACATGAAAATAAATTTAAAAGATAACTATTTGCAAAAAGGACCTGATTATTTATAAGATTCAATTTACTATTTACACTCTTTCTTATTTCCAAAATTTCTAATTTATCAAATTGTGATAAATTTAATACATTTGAAGAAGAAGTCAATAAATACTATTCAAACACCGTGGCTTAATCCTCACCCACAAGTCTTTTGCACCTTTCGGTGTTTGGCCGTGAATCTGATCTTCACGTCATGACCCGCCCCTTTGAGTGCTCAAATTAAAAGACCAGTGTTCGAATTCGTCGACATTTTCAGTAGTGGTGAGTCGGCTATTTCATTCCCATATTACCCTCCAGCATTTCCATTTCCCTCCACAATTCATCCATCTTCCTTGTTCCCGGCGATCCACTTTAGAATCACAGCAAGTATTAAGAAAATGTAATTCAAATAGTAGATAATAAAAATTTGGCACAAGACTTTTCAAGACCGAGCATTTTCAAAATATGCATTCTGAGATAACGGTGCTTTGAATTTTTTGTTCTCGTAATTCAAATAGCACCGTAAGAATTATAAGTTCGTATCAACATGACAAAATATTATAATTGTTTTCATATTTCATAGAAAACAATCAAATTTTAGACGAGATAATCTTGCACTCAACTTACTATTACTATTACTTCTCATTGTTTTTATTTTTTTTTTTATTTTTTTTTTTAATAGAGTTGCGAACACGGAATACGTGTCACATCAATATTCTTACTATTTTACTAAGCTAAACGTTTGTGCTATGAAAATAGGACTAACTTGCTAGTCTGGAATGAGGTTCGAACCCGCGACCTTTGGATCACGAGGCCAGTGTATTATATGTAAAACAATAATGTCTATCTTTTGATACGTGGTATAACTAACGAAGTAAAAAATATGACCTTAACCGGTTTTTGGTAAGATCTGAAGTACCAACTCATAATAATAGGAAAAGGTATAAGAATACAGGGGATTTGGTAGGAGACTGGCATATTGACTGAAAAACATCAGAATCAAAAGCTTCTGGTTTGTGTCTTCTGGGGTATCATGCCGTGTTTTTACGACCTTTCCGGCCGACGTTTCGGATCTCATTGCAGGGTCCGTCATCAGGGCTGATTTTCAGAATTAAAAGAGCAGAAAAGTTGTTCTCTCTAGCGGAGGATAGAATAAACACAATGAAGTTTTAATAAATCCTAGGTCACGGTAGGGGCTCAAGTGAATTCGAGTATAGTATTATAATGTACTAATATAATATAATTCGAGTATATAATACCTTTTTCATAGTCCTGATGATATTCATGTAGCTGAATGTGATGATGATGACTGGAATCACCAAACCAAACCCAAACAGGAACAGGATGTACGTCAGAGTGTTAAGCGTCTGCTCTTCCCAGTTCACGGAACAGCTGAGGGAGCAAATAAAATACATGAATTTTCTTTTTAAAAACACAAGAACTTGATTCCCTAGGGTTAGAACTAAGCTTCCACTCTTTTAGTAAACTAGACTAACTTTGGAGACATTTCTCGGCTTTCGTAGACCACTTTGAATATACCAAGTTTCTGAAATTCGTGCTACATAGTACATATGATGTACGTCAAACGTCAAATAAAAGGAATATATAGAAAAACGCCACCATGCTATCGACGAAAATATTCATACATAGATATGTATATGCGAAACAAATCCTCTAACAGTGAAAAACTAAAACATGATATCATCGAAAGATTTATTTTTCTTCTTCTTCTTCTTCTTTTTTTTACGCTTCAACAGGCCATGAGGCCCAATTACAGAAGCGAAATACATCACAAAACACCCAGGCTTGAGTAAATCACATAGATTAAATTAGATTTTAACTTTGTACGGGTAATATACAGACAATATTAATTACTAGGTACTATAGTTTCGAGAGGAGCAGTCCCTTTCATCATCAGGTAACAAACTTAAATACAAAATTTATCAATCTAATAGGGTAGATCAGAAAATCGCGGGGTGGAGAGGGGTATATTGGCATAAAAAGTCTAAGATTGGTGAAGTGGACTGAAATGTGATATTATTTATATGTGTGTTTTTAGAATTCACTTATCAAAAAATTTCACATTCCAGTCCACTTCACCAAACCTAGAGCTTTTTGCTAAAAATATATCTGACCTATCCGATTAGATTGATTAATTTTGTATTTAAGTAAGTTATTAATTATATCTGATGATGAGAGGGACTACCCCTCTCGAAACTATAGTAGTAATTTACCTAGCAAGTGACAGCTTAGATTCCATTGCAACATGTTTTTATGACTATTATATTTGAAATAAATTTTGTAAATATGAATTTGATTTTTTTTCTATGTAATTAGTAATTTAGTGTATTTTTATAATTTTAGCCATATTTTTATATTAAAGTATGTTCTAAGAACACAAGTTACTTAATTTGGTCACCAGAAGGTTGATTAATTAATTTAGGATAAAGTCTCACAGAGACGAAGCTATTTATAGTTATACAATGGCTCAGGGCATAAAACCTGTATGAGTTGGCTTAAGTATTATACACTTATTATAACCAAATTGCAAAAACAGTACAGGTAGTTGCTTTAGAACTGACTAATCTAGTTATTCAACTACCTTTACCTTCTTCTAATTATAAATAATTTAAAATAAATAAATAAATAAAAAATATAAATTAGTAACTCATATTGTGCGTTTTTACAAAATTAAAATAAAACATATTTTAAATTAAAACATATGAATATGTAATAAAGATTTTGTATCAGCTACAATAAAAAAAAACAAAAAATCACTTTGGTAGAATAAAAAAAACGCGATAAATAACAAAAACACCGCTATAATTATGATTCATGTGCAACAGCATTAATGATATTAGATTTTTACGGTTGAAGATTCTAAATTATATATTTAGAGTCTTCAACCGTAAAATTATTTATGATGTATCCCTGGAGATAAAATTCAGTATTGTGTTTTGAAAATTTTTAGCACACTTAAAATATTCTAAATATAAAAAAATTGGCCTTAAAGGAGTTTCAAATTGAAATAATTTTCAGGTGTATTCTAGTGTAATGTTAATATTATATAAAGAGGATAATGCCTAAAAAATCAAATTAAAAATTTAGATATGTATCTCATTACGGTGACGGACTTTCTCTTTTTACACAAACTAATAAATGGTACTATCGACTGTCCTCAACTACTAGAACGATCTGCTTACGTGTTCCGTCTCGCATAAGTCATGCCGTGGAAACTGCAGCTACTAACTATTTCGTTAATTCCCCACTGCAAAGGCTTCCTAGACTAGCAAACAGATACGAGCAACTGGACGTCTTTGCCAATAACTGCATATTATTCAAACATATATTAAAAGGTGTATTGAAAGATTACTACAATTTGTCGAATTGGACTTAAATAATTGATTTGTATTTAAATTCATATTTTTTATTATATTGTGATTTTTAAGGTTTGTCCTATATCTTTTCATTCTACATTATTACTTTTTTGTTGTTGCTTATGTTGAATATGCTTCCGTAGCCAGTCGTATTGTAGGGAGACCTAGATTGTAATAAAACTAGACTGTAAAAAAAGGTAATAGTACCTACGTGTTTAATTTGCAAGTCGCTTCTGAAAAAAAAATAAAGGAACAATTTACTACCAATTGGTGACATTTAATTAAGTTAAACTAAATTATCTCGATTTCATTTTGCATTATACTACATTAATAGGTATTTCACTGTTATCAAACATAATAATTTAGTTATCTATCCATCCGTCCGTCCGTCTGTTAAAAAAAAACAAATTAAACGGCCGGAGATGGGGCTTGAGCCCGGGCCATCAAATCCGAACCGCTACAACTTTTAACTTTTTCAAGTTTTAGTTCAACAATAATCCTGAAGAAAAGAACATTGTTCTCGTAGCATGTAGATTATTTAATCTAATAAAGTGGTAAAAACAAAGTGATTTGTGTTTTATTTTAATAATAATGTCACCACAAAGTTCAAGCCTTCATACAGAAGAAAAAATATTCTTCGAACGGTAAATTTATTTATTAAAGTAATTATTATTTGTAATTCTATTACGAGGACGATATTACTGAAGCCCGAGATTTGTTTGAAAACGACTCATTTCTATCTCGCAATATCACGATACATAATATATTAAAGTAAGCGCCATAACAAAAAATAAATACAAAGGACTCGGCGTTACGCTGAAATGTGACTGATATGAGCCAAAAAGTCCATTTTTAAAAATTAATTTAATATAAGGTACACATAAAAATCTTACATATTTACAAAATTTACATTTTTTAAATACTTTGTTAGTCATGCAGACCTAATCAGTGAAGAGAAGCTCTTGAGTTTGATGAGGGATCCTCAGTTCTTAATTTGTATATAGGTACGTATGCGAGTCATTTAATAATATGGGTGGTAATAAAAGATAATTTGATAATAAATAATATTGAAGTATTTTGAAAAAAGCTGTAAGTTTAAATGATTTACGAATTTAAGTTCGATTTTAGGAAGGTTTTTTTTATTTGTTCTGAAATGTTATTGATGCAGCGTATCTCGATAGGTAAATTATTAAATTATTAATAATAACATAAACTATTAATTAATATATATATAAAGAAACCCGTGTTTCCCTACCCGTCACCTGATTATGGTGGTGGATAGTCCTTGGTGTCACATCAAAAATATGCGAGTTTGGCTGTGCGTGGGTGGGAGTGGGTGACGAAAATGTGCTTTCCAGCACATTGTTTTGTTATGGAATGGCCGAAAATGCTTCAGATTGTCTCAAAATAGGCGCGCCGACTGTGTCGGTAAGTCTATAAGGTTCCGGAAAATCCTGCTCTAGAAAGTTCTGGGAGGAGAAAGTTCTAGAAAATTCCCGAAAGTTCTATAATATTCTAAACTGAGTGGTGAAACGTGTCTAGAAGATTCCTGTAAATACGACAAATTTCTTGAAAGTTCTGGAAGGAGAATGTTCTAGAAGGATCGCGAAAATTCAAACAATGTACTAAAAATCTACGCGTGCGAAGACGCGCGGGTACAGCTAGTAATAAATAAAACTAGAGAGGTTCTGCATTTGGGTTCTTTTAAATTCCGGCATTTTGATTTGGTTTCCATTTCTCATAAGCTTAAAGTATTCCTGGTTTTCTGTAAGGTTTTTTTCTTCACATATTTTCATGAATTCAAATGAAATATATCGTTCGAACGAACGGATCGTAGAACTCGGTTTTTTAGTGATATAGATCCACTGATACATATCATCTTACTGAACAGGTCTTATCCACGAGAACAAGGGGAAAACTTTTTTTTTAAAAGGGTTTATTAATCTTCCTTTTAATCAAGTGCCACTTTATCCTTGTGAGGAGATAAAACAATAAATATTACTGAACACCTCGCTGAACACATTTCGCAAATATTAAATTACAGATACAGATACAATTAACCCACGGGCATTGATATCTCGCAAAGCAGAGATAGGATGTGTAAAATATATTCTAATACCAATTTCTAGCAAGAGATGGATTACAGCAATTTCCACAGATACACGAAAATATCGTATTTCAATTATTAAAATAGAAGAAAATTTTCCGCCACTGGATACAATTTGGCCGATAATAACTTGGAAGCCGGCTTTTCACGTTTGGTTCGGACCACCGAGCCAAAGTAGTATGGGGTGGGCGGAGGGAGTTAAGATAGATTGAACTAATTATTCACCACCTGTCTCCGTAACAACTAATTAATAATTTTAATAAAATATCTTTAATAAAAAGTTCTCTATATTCTTAACAAAGTAGACACTGAATCTTAATCATGCTTCCTAGCGAATTAAAATGCTCTAGTTGAGCGTGGCAAGACTGGATGTAATAATTAAAAATCAACCCTTCCGGCGCTGGTCTGATCCAGCAATATCGGGCAGATTTTGTCTGTGAAATAAAATGAAATTTTCCGTTTTATGTCGGCGCCAATATTAAACTTTTATTTACTACACAATGTCACTGGACATGAGTAATCGGAGCACTGTTTTTTTTTTTTTTAAATTTAATGGCTTGTCACCCAGTAAAAGGATGTTATTGCCAAAAACTAGTCAATAGGTCATCGACATAAACATTACAGCTCAATGCAATTACTCTCTAAAAATCGTAGCAACACTTTCAATACTTCCCGTCGGCAGTCTGTAAGCAAGAGCTGGATATTTGTAGGGAAAGGGACATTAAGATCTGTAAGATCCTGGAGTAGGGACTGAGTACCGACATTTAAAATGCAATTGAAAAACAAGTGGTTCAAATCCTCCTCCTCTTGTCCACACTCACAGATTGAGGAGTTAAGAACATGAATTTTTGCAAGGTGTAAGCGGATAGAGCAATGACCCAGACGCATTCGGCAAACCATTGAAGTCTCCCTCTTGCTCAATCTGATCCTGTGAAACCAGGCTCGAGATGGGATAAGTGGCTGAATAGCGGCGTAGTGTCGACCTTTTGACATTTTAGTGAGGTCCCAATGAGACTGCCACTGAAGTGCGGCATCGTTTCTTGTAATATTGAAAAGATCGCTCACTGGAATAGTGGAAAATGTGGCATCCCCCTGTGAGATTGCATTTTTAGCCAGTGAGTCTACCATTTCTTCTTCATGTTCTTAAATTCACACAGATTCGCTTCGCATTAATTCACGTCATAAGAATCTTTGCTGCAATTTATTCCATCGCCAGGCTGTTCAGCTCAACTTCGCGCGTAGGATGTATAAAAATATTAAAGTATTTCGAAATGAAGTGAATTATTTACAAAAGTATTATATTCGAACCCAGTAGAGCCGAATATGATATCGAAAATCGTTTGTTTTGTAAAAAATAATGTAAACAAAAAATATTTAAAAAATCATATCTCACGTCCGTACAGTTATATAAAGCAAACTGGGGCAATTTTATTCAATTCTAAAATATCGTTGGGTGGGTAATTTATTAATTGTGGGGCATAAAAGCAAAGGCAGCAAAATCCAAAAAAAATTAATGCAGTCAAGGAGGATTACTAATTTGTAATGTACTGAATTCAAAATCGTATAGTAAATATAGCCTATACATTACGAAACATGATTTAAGAAAAGATATGCATAAAATCTAGAGTCAAATATATTTTAAATTAGTAATTGTGGGCGACTGCATTCAACACATTTATTTGTATTTTTTGGATAGTGCTGCCTTTTTGCTTATATACCCCACAATTGAATAAATATAGTTGTTAGATTTAGAAATAACACGTATTTTATACAAGGTTATTTGGAAAACATTAATAACCTCGCAAGACTATACTCGTGCCTTGATTATGAGTCGAAAATGTTCAAGCTATTATAAAGTAATATCAATAGTTAAGGAGATTTGCGACATCAAAGTTTGCATTTTTTTTCAATATTTCTAACATATTTTTTGTAAAACGTTGGACTATCATTACAGTAACTAAATAAAAACATTCGCATTGGAATTTTTTCAGGGTTTTAATCATTTTATTTAACTTGTATTGAATGTATTTTTCGTAATTTATATTAGTTACTGTAATGATAGTCTAACGTTTTAAAAAAATAAGTCAGAAATATTGAAAAAAAAAATGCAAACTTTGACGTCGCATATCTTCTTAACTATTGATATTAGGTCATGTTAGCTTGAACATTTTCGACTCATAATCAAGGCAGGAGTATAGTCCTGCGAGGTTATTAATGTTTTACAAATAACCCTATACAGCGAAAGTCTTTACTTGAGAAGCGTACCCAGTGCCCGTGGGATCGTTCCCTTGAATTGTTTATAGTTCCCTTGAATTTTTTATAGGGGGTAGATAAATTCGTTTTGAATTAGTAGTAAAGAGACGTGACGTGCCTTCATGAAAAAGCCAAAGTAGCATTTATCTGCGAACTACAACATTCTTTTTATGACTTCGTTTACGCCAGTGCTATTATTTGTGTGCGACCGGCTACAGGTGGGAAATTTAGCCCTGACATGAATTACAAGGAAAACACGTAAAATTTATGGCCCCGTAAACAATAATGGTCTCTGGAGACAAATATCATCATCTTATTTTCATCACTCATCATCACATAATCTTGTGTCGAAGGAGAAGAGTGCCACAATGGTAAATGGAAGCGTCGCATTTGGACAGGAGAGGCCTAGGAGTCAGATTTGAGGGCCATCTAAGACTGAGGCATATAACACCGATATCAAGGAGGAAAGAGAAGCACTTGCATAATACGAAAGACCAGATATGGACCTGGACTAAAGAGAACAATCTGCATTTTATAGTCGTTCAGTAATACCAATAACGCGTTGCTGAGAACAAGGATCTCGGTATTGTCTTTGATGCCAGACTGACTTTCTTAAGACACATAAACCAACTACATAGTTACAACGTGTCAAAAGCTTTTAGGACTCGTAATACACATATCGAAAGGATTTTTGAACGAGAAGTACTTCGAGCAAATGTACAATTTCATCATTCGTTCAAAATTGGAATATCGAATGGCAGTTTGGAGCCCACACCAAAGGAAATACATCGACATGATTGAGCAGATTCAAAGGAAATGCTTGCGCTACTGGTACATGCGCAGAACAGAATATCCTACATTTATGAACCATGAAGTACTGCTGAGGGAATGCAACTATCGCAGCCTCGAGTCGCGCAGACAGGAGGGCGTAGTCATGCTGGGGGTTAAAATTTTAAGAAATATATTTGGTGCTCCGAACCTGCTAGAGAATTATGCCCCATTTGTATCAAATAATTATTTACGAAATCGAGGTCACGCCCTATTTCATGTCCCAAAAAGTAGAACAGATGTAATGAATAAGCACACCATAACGCGTAGTGTGCAACTCTTAAGTGAACTGAGCGATCATGTCGATGTATTTAATGATAGCATTGAAAGCATCAAGAAGAGGAACATCTCCATATATATATCCAAAGAAAATAATAACATAATATCCAATGTAATGGAGATCTTAAAAAAATGTTTTTCTTAAAAAGCAAAAAAATAATCCTAAGCAAATTTTGAGTGAAATTATGCGCGAAATTATTCATTTAAGAAAGAAACAATATCCATTTTATTTTCGGTCATATGGCTTTGTCCATGTGTCACATCCCTAATATTAGGTCCTTACATATGAAATTGGCGTTTTGCCGTACTGGCAAATTTGATCTCAAATATCTTCTCTTTGGTTAAGAATTCCAAATCCAAATTTATACAGCTATTTACTCATGTATTTGTGTTTTGAAAATTATAATTCATTTGTTTTTTCCTCAATTGTTTTTTTCTTTGCGTCACTCAGTTTACAAAATGAAAAACTTGAAATATCGCGTTATTTACGAGTACGAGTATTGTCAGCAACTGCAAACCGTGATGGAAAAGCTAGCTGCTAAACAACCGAGGCTGGTTAATCGCTCTAGGCCACTGCTGCTTCATGATAATGCTAGACCACACACTGCACAACAGACGGCTACCAAATTAGAGGAGCTTCAATTGGAATGTCTAAGACATCCACCGTACTCTCCGGACCTTGCCCCAACAGATTACCATTTTTTTCGAAATTTGAATAACTTCAAATTTCGAAAAAATTCAACTCCGATGGAGCAGTCCAAACCGCCTTCAAAGATTTTATTGATTCCCGTCTGAATGGTATTTTAGTAAAGGGATCGATGAACTACCTATGAGATGGCAAAAGTGCATAGATAGCAATGGTACATACTTTGATTAAATAAATATATTATAATAAAAAAAAATCGGCTTTATGTTCCTCCCATACTAAACGCCAATTTCATATGTAAGGACCTAATATAAGGAACGAATAATTAGCGTATAACAAAATGTCGTCAAACTTGCAAAACTTACGTTCATGTAGAAAGGGTTAAAGTTTGCACATTTCTCTTCCGTTTTATAGTATGATATATTTCTCGAGATACGATACGATAATACACATTCGAGCGCTACTAGAGCTATTTTTAGCGGGAAGTTATTAAACTAATGCGAATAGTCGAGGTACGGGAGCCTCTTAAATTATAGAAATTGAACGGAGCTGAACCTTATGATGATCGAGGTTAACTTACACTCCATAAGAACGTACCTGATGTTTGCACCTTCGTTAACATAGTTTCCCCAACCGAAGAGCGGCGGTGTGGTGACCAGAAAGGAGTAAGTCCAGATGAAGAATACAGAGACAGAAGCTCCTCTCATGCTGAGGTGGTGGGAGACCAGCGGCCGGGACACCATCATGTACCGCTCGAAGGATAGCACCGTGAGAGTCGTGATGGAAGTGATACCTTCAATAGAACAGGACAAATTATGGTTAGAATAATATGCACTGCACAAGCGGCCAAATTTAACCATTAGGGGATATGTTAGAAGCTATTTCGCGTAATGTTTCATCGAACGTTTCGGAACAGTCTAGGGTAGTGAAGAAACACCTGTGGTGAAAGATCCGGAGTAGTCAAGCATTGTCGAGAGTCCACAGGCGGCGAGGGTGCGCGGGTGCGGGTCGCAGCCTAGCTTTAAATAACACGCCACCGGGCAGTCAGGGAGTTTTAAGAGAATTTTTTCAATGCAAAATTTAAGTGAGTTTATTAATGCCAAATAAAATTAATTATTCATAGAAATGTTTAACTCAAACCCCATCGCCACCAGTACGCGGCAATACGCTTGACTGATGTTGTTCTATGGGCTGTTAATGACTGGACAGAAATTGTTTTTCTTTTACGACTGTCGTTTTAGAACATCATTCATTTCTTGAAGTTGCCTTTGTGGCACAGTCTGTTGGGTACTCGCCTACGCAGGTTTGCCTTGACATTACCCGCCTGTTCACATCTCGGTCATCCCCCATCTAATTGGGTTACGTAAGAGAGCTTTGTGCATATCAAAGGACCACAGATCTACTATTGCTAAGTGTTCTGATCATTGCAACCTTCTTTCTTTTACCTTTCTTTAGTATACTCGCAACTGAGGCGGTGTACCCTTCCCGAAGTTTAAAGTTAATTAGCCTCTTTTATACTCTGCTTAGGTTAATGCACAGCAGATACTAATGATATGACAGAATAAAGAAGTTGGTGGATTTAGAGTGTCAACATAAGTTTATAGAAAGTTGGCTAATGCTCAGGCTGGACCACGACATCGCCTGACCAGCGATGAATAACACGTTTGAACTGCGGTCACGGATTTCCGAATACCCTGGGGCCGCCAAAGACGAAGACTTATTTTAATAGAGGTCAATAAACTGTTGACCTCAGCCAAGATCCAGGTCCTCACTGCCACCAATGCAATGTTTATGTATTTTTTTATGTGTGGTGGTCCAAAGCCGTCACAACAACTACTCTGTCGTCGGCCGGTGTAACGATCGCAAGTGATATTTCTGTACTCACCGCCACAGCTGTATATTGTTCCAAAACATACAAAAGTTAACCGTGAGTGTCATTTGCACTCGGCATCCACTCATCCTGTCTCTGCTGTATTCATCTCACACATACTACATACGCGACACTCACATAATACACGTCACGTGCCGATACAAAATGATGCCTCTGGACAGGTGGGCACCTTCTCCCAAATACTTACGCACTTACCCGCCAAAGGTGTTTTTCTAAAAAACTCATTGATTTACATTTGGAAAAACAGAGAAAAAGTTTATATAAAGTAAAGTACTCAAAAAATCTGTATAAATTACTTTGAAGAACTAAGAAATTAGATATCGTGTAAATTTTTTATTATACCCTTAAATCATCGACAAAGACAAAGTTTGAGTTAAACCAAAAGCACTTCGAAAGATTATTGAAGAATTGTAGAAAAATAAAATGTCCATGATTGGATCCTTGTAGAACACCAGCAGTAACGTTGATTCACTCTTACGATAATGCATTGCTGTTTATTTGATAAGTATGAGACAAACCAGCGAAAGAGATTGCCTTAGATACCATTGAAAGTCACCAATTGTTGAAGTATAATACACCAGCAGTTAAGAGTTCTTAGAATATCATAGACTAAAAATGTAAACATAGACTAAAAATACGCTTTCTCTTTACTGTCACAATACAAAATATATATTCATATAACTCGTAAAACCATTAACCTACGCCATATTTAATATTATTCTTAAGTACCTACGTCTCAAATACCCTCCAATATTTTTTACTCTAGAGTAAGTAGTTCAAGAGAGTTCAAGAGAGGGTACTCTATAGAAATACCAAAATATTATATTACAACAGCTACTAAGAATTTTATATTTGTATTTACGAATTGAAAAGTCAGTTTACCTAACAACCATGTTCCGTTTCTTAATCTGATTGTGAAGACTTTTTCAATTAATAAAATTCTCACTATTTTATTTCATTTAAAAAAAAGATGTAGTTGTGTTTAATAATATACTGGCTTTACTACCCGATATCGAGTGATATTCTCATTCTTACATTTCATTGAAAAGCCCTGAAATTGCACATTTGCAAGAAAAAAATAATCTCAACAAATACCTAGTGAGCAAAAAAAACAAAAATATGGAACAAACAATACGTCGTGATATATTTAAAAAAAAGTTAAATAAACTTTTAAAAGTATTACAGCCGGTAATTGAAGTAACAAACAGATAAAAGAAGAACAATGCAATTAAATTCATGTTAAATTAGTATAAACCACTACCAGCTTTTAGATCTACCGGTTTCGAGACGTACCCATCTCCTCGTCAAGACCAACACTACAATACTATGTTCACAACACTATACACCACAACCATATTATTGTTAAACTATCACCTATATTTATCACATGCGTGTTAATCTTGTCGTAGACAAGCATGCACTAACCTGCCTGATCAGGAATCTACAAGGGAGAGAGAGTGAGCGGAGGCGGGGTCTAAAGTGGGTGTAACCAAAACTTTTGTGAAAGTTAAATTAAACAAAGGGCTGTATGAAAAATTGATTTAGTTATTTATAAGGGGTGCTTTATTATTCACCGCTTAGAAGTGCTGTGTTAGTCCTGACGAAGAGATGGGTTCGTCTCGAAACCAGCAGTCCCAAAATCTGGTAGTGGTTTATACTAATTTAACTAACACTCTGTTATAACGTCTAACCACAAAGTAAATGTTTTAATTATTAATAGTAAAATTCATGTTTTATCTCTACTATTTATTTCCTTTTCAATCCTCAATCTAAATTCAATATTTCTTTTTAATTATGGTCTTCCACTTCGTTCAGCGGATAGTACATCCATCCTCACTCATAATACTATCACGTGTCGTGACTAGGGAGGATTGAATAAAAACGCTGTAAATTAATTAGCGATGTATTAATTAGTGATAAATTAACTATTCAATGTACAAAGTCTTCTGACACCATTAAACTTAACGCTTTTCTTTAAAAAACAATATATCACTTGTAAATAAATATTTTCTTATCACTGGGTAACACGTATTTAAAATTTCTTTGGTAAATACTTCGCTCGATTATTCACTTATTTATCGCACGGTTTACATTCCTGCACTCGCGGCTCGTGGCCGATCTCGCAGCGATCTGTCAAACACGACTACAACAACTAATAATTCTTAGTGACTACACCTGAATGATCGAACGCTGAATAGATATATTATAGATGTCTCATAGAGACGAAGCTATATTTTTATACGCGAAAGAAGATATGTAAGTCTTTGGATTCTTGTCTGTTCGATGATTAAATTTATATCGAATTAGATATAAATATAACATTTGAATAAGATTATCTCCACCCACATAAATATATTCGGTTTTGAAATGTTGATTTCCCTTGAGATAGATGCTAACTATTAAGGAAAATCCTGGTTGCGTAAATTCTGGTAGGTGGCTGTACCTTGGGATAATAATAATCCAATTATCGATATATATATAAAACAAAATATTAGGAGAATATTTTGAGTTTGTTCAAATGTTTCAGAAAAGTACTGGATTTCATGTCACAGAGACATTATTAATCACGTTACATTGTGTAAAGTGATCACTTAAGCCAACCATACGATAGGTCATAAGTCCTATGTACACCCAAAAAGACTTCTATACCTACTTTCCCATAAAAAACTATTGTTTCGTCTCTGTGAGACATTCATAACATACATTAATTAAAATATTAGAAATTTATCAGTATCCGTCCTCGCCCTGGCGTCAGGTCATCAACTTTACATAATGACGGAGACAAATCTGTCGATGATTTAGGCTGCAGAGATGAGATACCTAAGCGGAGCAGCGGGGAGGATATTGAGATATCAGATCAGAAATGACATCGTCCGAGAGGATCGTGGGATGACCCACTTTTGAATAACAATAGATAAATCTCATTTAAATTGCCTCGAACATATTCTGCGCAAGATAAACGAATGGCTGCCTAAATAATAGGGCACAAATACGACCCAATTATATTATTCTGAATATAAATATCCACGTACCGGCAATTTCGGTAGATTATTTAAAAAAAAAATTGATTATAATATTTGTATATATCTACTTTTTTAATTTGATTAATTACACCAACATGTTTCAGAAAAACATTTCCACCGTCAGGGTGTTGTATAACTATTATTATTATTTGTATGAAGATTATTTTTCACTTTTAATTTGCCGAAAGTATGTTGAGCGTTTTGTTGATTATTATTAATTATTACCCCTTATGAAGTGTGGGCGCGCAGAAAACAAAATCTAAGCCATTTACGAGTGTATGGTAGCCCAGTTATGGTTCAAATACCTAAAGAATAGTGAAAAAATGGAACATGAAAGCTCAGAAGATGTACCTAATCGGATACTCCGAAAATGTCAAGGGTTATCGTCTGTACAATCCTGAGAGCCGAGCAGTGACTGTAACTAGAGATGTTATAATAATGGTAAACATTGAGAGTGAGTTGTACAACAAATGTGATGATAGAATAAACGTCAATAATTCAAAGCTCAGGAGAGGAAGTGGCATTGAGTGATGAGAGTGAGCGGTCAAAGAAGAATTATGATGAAACATATGTTCAAAGTGAAACATCACTTTCAGAGGATGGTCTTTATGAATCTCTTGATACATCTGATGAGAAAGTTGTTTCTCAAACAAAAATTCAGCCAGAAAAAAGAGCTCGTAAGAAGCTAGATTATTACGGCATAACCAACATGTGCGTTGAAGCCATGAATTTTTATTTATTTATGGTTTTTGTGTTTAAATTGTAGCACTCCATATTTATTTTTAGCGAAATTTAAAATAATTAAATATTATTAATTATTATTAATGAAATTTAGAATGAATTAAATTTTAATAAATATTATCAGTCGTGAAATTTAAAATCAATTAAATTTTAATAAATATTATTAAGTTCTGCGGATTAACTATTTTAAGTGTGACAGCTGTTTCGGCTTTCAAGGCCATTATCAAATGATAATGGCCTTGAAAGATACACCACGTATAATTGACTTATTAATACAATTTTAAGTTACCCCTTCCTCTTTAGAATAATTAGATATTTTTGTTGAAGTCCTACGTTTAATGTTGAAGCCCTAATTTATTTTAAATTTCACGAATAATAATATTTATTAAAATTTCATTCATTTTAAATTTCATTAATAATTATAAAATTTAATGTATTTTAAATTTCGCTAAAAAAAAGAAGCCATGAATGGTTCTAAAAAAGAGCAGTGGTCAATGAAGGACGAGTTAAAATCTTTCAGATGGGTTTTCAAAAAAAAGTACAATAGTGATGGTGAAGTGCGTTATAGGGTAAGACTTGTTGTTAAATTTCTTAAGTTGATGGGCATCTCGGAAGTTTAATATATTTTGATTTAATACTAAAATTATTTTATTATGGGAGGATGTTAGTTATAGATATTATGTGTACCTGATTCTTGTAACAAAATTAATAAATGAGTTATTGTCGCCAGGGGCATCCTAGTGTTTTGACTCACCTAAACAGTCCTTAAAATGTTTGGTCTAAAAATATATTAGTACTCACACAAATAATTATACAAAACTTGAATATTTCAAATACTTAAGTACTTTTCGCAAAAGGCGACCGGGTTAACTGAACTAGATGTGTGCGTAACGACACATACATACAAAAATCGAATTAAAAATCGCTAAAAAAACCTAAATACCTACCGATTCAAATGCTCTCGCTTATCTCATGCTTCTCGCCATCTCTATTCGATCTTTTACTTCTTGAGATGAATCCTAATTCTTGTTTACCCATGCATCTTAGTACTTGAATCGAGTAAATCTTTCTATTGGTTCGTTTTTGATGGTTAAACTTGGCTTTGGAAGTATCTATATATTAATTACGCTAAAAATAATGATGCTGTTGTTATTGTTATTAGCGGATAATTTCTGTTACCAGTTAAAAAAAACATTTTAGAGTACATTAAAAAGATAAAAAAAGATAGGAAAACGAACAAACTGATATTAAAAAACATTCAAATTATATTTAACTATCGGAAATTAATCGTTGTTTTTTAATATTTTCGTGGAATATTTTAAAAAATCCGTGTTTTTATTGTCACAGAAAACAGCCAACAGTGACGCGGAAATATATTTTTTGTGCTGGCAATACCGCTTTTTGACGTTTGGCGTAAGCATGTTTCTCTTCTCAATCTCTTTTGTTTTTATATTTTTGCATAAAACTTGCTTCAATAATATATTCATAAACTTTTATTTTACATTTTTTAACAAAAATTAAGTTATCAAAACATTAATTAATATAAATTAACTTTGTTTAAACCACTTATTTATTAAACAAAGTTAATTTATATTAATTATAATTATGTTACCACAAAATAAATTTGCTACATTTGAAGAAGAAGTTATCAAACATTTATTAAGTTTAAGATTTTTTAAAACTGCGAAGTGAACTTAATGTCATTTTACGCATTGACGTAAATATCATTGATTTTATGCATAATTTTCTCCATAATGCAGCCAATTTTGAAGTTTTCAGTTTGACAGGTTTGAAATTAATGAATTCAATAAATTAGAAAGCTCATTATTCATAATTGTGAATAATTTAACATTTGCTTAGGTTTTAGAGCTTTCTGATTGATTGAATTCATTATTTTAAAACCAGTCAAACTTAAAAAGTCAAAATTGGCAGCATCACAATGTTATACAATAACTATCAAGATACAAAAAAAGAAATATTGCTTATTTCAGAATACGGCCGATTATCGAGTTCTATTAACTTTGTAACAGTATGGATGTTCGATTTTTCAGAAGTTCTATGCGATTAATGGATGGGGCGGATGTTTTCAAACGTAATTATTTTTTTTATATATACAATATATAACCATGCTGTACGTACCATTTTGTCTTTCGTTAATAAGATCACCTACAGAGTTCTGGTATTGTAGAACACTTCCCTTTTCTTGATATTTTGTGTATTTATTTTCCGTATTGAACAATGGAAACTTGACAGACAGACAATTGGCCGTGAAGCGGCTGACTTAGGCGTAGGTAAACAATTGTGTTTACTGCATAGCAAAAACAATTGGCCGAAGCTGCCATAATTGTCACCCGCAGGGCCTAGCAGAAAGCAGTTGGCGACAGCCGATTGCTTATCTGCTAGTATATAATATATTGATTTACACGAGTTCTTTATTTGTGTTGATAAGATACATTTCATTGTGCTGGTTTGAAGGTAAATTAAATTCAGAATATTTTGACTTTGTCAAAATTTTTCAAAACACAGTACTGGATTTGGTCCCAGAGACATCATCAATCAAGATAGATGTCTTATAGAGACGAAATTATATTTTTATGCTAATAATTCGGAAGCTTCTCATTACACATATAAAGGATAATGCTTTAAAAAAATTCCAATCAAAGATAGATATCTCATTAGTAACATCTATGGGGTATGAAAAAACTTTGGATGGCGGTCGCGCTAATGATAATTATAACATACGTATGAAACGGGTGTACAACTTATATTTATACAACTTTCAAAACTTGATAGATGTGGTATTCTATCATGGGTTGAAATGGTGAACGTTGCATTGCGTGAAGGGATTACTTCATGACGTCGTAAGCCCTTTGAACACCCAAAGACTTCCATACCTGATTTCCCATAAAAAATATTATTTCGTCTCTATGAGACATCCATAATATATCCGTTATTTAATTTTCTACATTATTTTAATTAAAGAAATACAAGGCAGTGCGACATTCGCCATCATCGTGGAGCGTCTTCGCATTTTTCTCTGATAATCGAAGACACCCGAACATTTTTTATATAACATTTTACATAGTTTATACATTGTATTCATCTGACAAAAGCATTCTGTATTCATCTACAGATTGAATAATACGAGATTGAAATTTTCTATAGAAAGCGTAACGACCAAATACAAATGGCGCTGAAAGGAAATATAGTCAGAATAAACATGGGACGTTAAAAGCAGCGGAAGAAGTTGAGAGAAATTATTAATTTCCCACGAGGTTAGCTCAGGAGAAGAAATAATGTTTGCAGAATCGGTAGATACGTCACTACCTGTATTATTAGATATTATAAACAGGAAATGTGTAAATATCACTAACATGAAGGGTGTTCTAAATGGAACGGACATACCTGGAAAAGAAAATTCATTTTCACTTGTGTTAACTTATAATAATTTCGAATGTCTGTCCGTAACTTTCTATCCAATAGTTGATATCATCTGACGAACTTTTCTGTAGACGAGGTTTAATTGTGGGTCGTTAATGGTCAACTTTCATGTCAGAAATTAATGAATACATGATACTAAACGCAATGGTTACCTATTTAAAACTGAATAGGCCATTAAAAAACAATACAAGTAGGCCATAGGACTATTATCAATTGCATGATGAGGAGTGATTTTGGAACCGTCATACTCGGTACGAAAAAGGATCTTAAGGGCTTGATTTAATGGGAACATTGTTTTAATTAGAGGCCTTGCAAAACGATGGATTCTTTGTTTCCCCACAAATTTATTTTCAACTTAATCCTTAACCCTTGCAACGCCGGGTACGAACAGCTGGTGGATTATAAAGATGTAATACAAATCGTTATACTTGGTCACGTGGTCGCTCTTGTTATATTATATTAGGTACATCCTGTTTCAGTTAGGTTCTTCAAGAAATAAATCAAGATATTTCAATCATTTCCTGAATGGTACACGTTCGACGCTCAAACACATTAAGGGAACCTCATAATTATTGAAGTAGCTTACCCGTAGGTCAATTACATTAAATTTAAATAACATTACACGTTCAATGTGCAATATTCTTCTTCTACAGAAGCGACCGTTTGTGTTAAGAAGAGGAGTATACTGAAATTATTTAGTTTTTATATACGATAATGATCACCCACTCTAAATGTCATTTTATACAGGATTTTTGATAAAAAAAAGGCTTTGATGGCTTTTTGTAGGCATTTTTTGTCTGTAATCCTTCTGAAGTTATCCGGCAGGCTGTTTAAATATTTTTTCCCTAGATGTTGCGCAAATAAGGTGTTAAAATTTTTTGGTAGGAATATTAGTTTTTATCGTGTACAATTTTCAGTTATAAAACTATGATTGTGTTTTTAAATCTTTCGAATAAATGGTGTGTTGGATAATTCTCGGTTTTCTTAGAATTGTTTGGTTTTTCCATTGTAGGTTCTGGCCCTGTCTATTAAGGTTCCTAAGTGTTTCTTCCAATTTGATATGTTCAGTGCAGAGCATTTTACTTGGCTACTATTTTTATTTCGTACTTCATAGTTTTTATGTATTGTAACGGGTAGTGGCTGTGGATGATAAATTAAAACATGAGAATTTTTTTTTTTGAAAAAATAGAGATGCGAACATGGAATACGTGTCAATTCAATATTCTTACTATTTTCAAACTAAGCTATGAAAATAGGACTAACTTAGTAGTCTGGAGTGCGTTTCGAACCCACGACCTTTGGATCACGAGGCGAGTGACCTAACCACAAGACCAACAAGCTATTTAGCGATTTATTTATTATTGATAAATTAATTATTAAATTAAAAAAGTCACTTAACACGAATTAAACTTAGGTATACACTATTCCTTGAATCACACTATTTCTTAAGCTATCAATCGTCTATGGACACTTTGTTATCACTGGGAACACTATTAAATACTCGTTAGAATATTCCATATAATTTTTGCACGTATTAGTCGCATTTATTTATTTTACCACTTAAGAAAACTCAATAAAATAAGAAGCCGCTCAATTATTTCGCTCGATATCTGCGTTCCGATATTCCACGACTGGGCACTGATCAAAATCTCAAAAAAAAAAACTCCCTACGTGCAGCTGTCAGTCAAAATGTTGGTTTATCAAACTTTCTAGATTATCTAGTATTTACTTTAATGTTCTCGTCGTTCCAGACCTTTGTAGATGTTCAGCGGCTATTCTAGCTTTATTGTCGTCATCGAAATACTACGAAATATTCTGTACGTAATCTCTTTTGCCATCTCGTTATAATATAATAAACATAAACAATGAAAGAATCATTTAACGGTACTATCAGCTTTTTTAATATTTCAGTATATTTTTTGCCTAAGAATGTTAATGCCTTGTATTTGCAATATCTTATATATTTTTAACTAACTTACTATCACACCTTGCTGGAGTAGGCAGAGATTATGGGGCGCCACACTATTTAGTACGGACAAACATCCACATTTCATGCAAACTCTCTGTTAGAAGCCTAACCTGGTCGGGTTGACCATCTTCTAGAATATGGTTGCCCTGGTCAAGCGAAGTTTTCCGCGGATCCGCGATTGTCCACTTTTTGTGCTGCCATCAACATTCGCTTCATATAACTATCTCTCTTTATTCATTAGTGCAACATATAAGATTCCTTTTTTTAATCCTATTCACTGTGCTTAGGTCAGCTTCACCTTTATTCAATCATTCTTTAGTCTTTCGTAAATGGATTTACCATGGATAATGGACGCAATAATGAGATATTTAACTATAAAAAATCGTCACTAAGATTTAAAATTATATAAAATATTTAAAAGAATATGAATATGTATAAAATGACACAAATTAAATAATTAAAATTAAATAACCTTAAATTATCACGAGTTTCTAAGTGTCACTTAGAATTTCTTTAGTGATAGATCAAAAAGATAAAATATGTTTTTTTCGCTTCCACGGTTTCGTGATATTAAATGCAAAGTGAGATTTTGTGGATATACGTAGTAGCTTATAACATGTCTTGAGATTCAGAAATCATGAGAAACTGCACATAATCGAGTAACTGCACAGCTGCACATTAGTCTTGCGAATATTCATTTGTTAAATTTGCGTTTCAGCCGCGCTCGAGTTATTGTGACCATAGAAAGTTAACGGCTCGGATAAAGTGCCCCAGAGACAAGTGGAATATTCTAGTACGTACGAGTAAAGTGAGATTTACGGTATAGTGTTCCAGCTTAAATTAGTGTTCAACGACTGTTTAATTATTTTTAAGTATTAAGATATTTAAAACCTGCGCGTGCCGCTAGTAGATTTTCTGTCCACTTTACTTCACATATGTGCACATGAATTTAGTTAGAGATATATATTATATTATGCAGACACGTTTCTGTCTTTTAAAAATATTTTAAAGTTAAATCCTTACACTGAATCTTCATAATCCCCAGAGTAGGCAAATCTGAGAAGCCCTGTTTTTAAAAGATTTTAAAAGATTTCCGTGACATTTCATGGTGAAGCATTTTACACTGATATAAATAATTAAACTTCTTCGATCGTTACGCGAACTAAAGAAGGTGATTTTTAAAATAAATTGAATAATAGTATAAAAATTTTCCTCCTTATTCTAAATCTGCTTTCCAAATTTTCCCAGCACTTAAGGATTTTGAGTAAAACGTGTTTGAAATATCAGAAATATTATTTTGTAGGAATAATGAAGGTATAGAATATATTATTTAATTTATTTCTATTCGACTTTCTCTTGTATTTGTTCCTCAAGCATGATTTAGTTCCATTTTGCCTTGAAGCGGGATTCCATTTTGTTTGATATCTTGGTAAAATTTCTCACCATGTTCTCTCATCAAGATTATCTGGAAAAAATCCAGACATGAATGGAGTAAATGAATCTTCAGGGAGATTTTTACTAAGTCGTACAAAGGAAGCAGTCTGAAAAATGTTCCCTTGGCTCTCTCTATATGATTTTAATCGCAAACGGCATATATGACGAGATCTTCTATTCAGCCAGCCGGAGAGCTGGGAAACACAGATATGTGGGGCCCAAACCGTATCCTGATCTGTAACTCTATACCCTAAGTACAGCTCATAATTTTTTTTGATATTGTTTGTGGCTTACATATTGTCACGTCGTCGTGGCTGCGGAAGGGCTAATGGAAATTAATAAGCGATTTATTCACACGAATTAAACTAAATGCTGTTTTTACATCGCAACATATCTCTCGTATATGAACACATAACATGAATTGACAAAGTCAGTTAACACGACCTAAATTATTAATAAACGGAACGCCACTATTTTGAAATTTATCACTAGTGTTGAACATTTTATAATCACTGGGAACGCTTCATTTATCACCCATTAGCACATTCAATTTTCGCACATAGAATTCGCAGTGATGTATTTCGTCACTATCGGTAAGAACCACAGGTAAGAACTCACCCGATTATTTCACTCGGTATCTGTCGCTGCGCAATTCACGACTGGGCACACCTGGCCGTCGTTCGCGACTCACTTCGCACTGAACGAACTGTCAAAACAGAACTCTCCTTGGCGGCCTAGACCCGCGCTATTTATTGGTGATGACGTTGGTTTCGAACCCTCCAGAAGATTATTTTTCTTTCTAGTGTTTAAGAAAAGGTTACCGTCGCTTCTAGGTCGTTCCAGGCGTTTTTTTTTCACGAATTTTTTAGATAATATGGAAGGATTCTGTACGTAGGAGTGCTAATATGTTTTGGTCATGTAGAACGTATGAGCGAGGAAAGGATGGTAAAGATTTATGAATGTAGCCAAAGCAAACGAAGTGTGCTCAGAGAGAAGAATATGGCGTGACGGTAAGTTGGTTAGTTCTATACATATTTCTATTTTGTCATTTCATAACAATATTTTTTTGAGGTTTGAAAGTCACTTCATCATGCACTTAACAAAAGTTGTCAAGAATATTAACACAGCTACGTGGCATGCCATACTGTAAATTGTACGTAGCTTCAGAGGTTCACAAATTCGGTTAGTCAAAGTGTGACACGGATACAAAAGAGTATAGATATGCACTTCACGAACGACAGTGAGGAATTGAACGACTAAGAACATAACATGTCGTTCCCAAGTAAGCCTTAAACCCTGTCCTTTCGTTGCCGAAAGATACTTGAAAAATTTTCCCTGTAGGTACTACAGCACCAATGCGACTTAATTTAAAAATACCAAACTTCAGAGTGCCCCTTCTTTGCGCGATTTCTGGGTGATTTAAAAAGTGCAAACAATTATAGCCTAATTTGTATTATTCGTATTAATTCTTACTGTAGGATGCGATATGCTCATTTATTTTTTATTTATATTTTATTTTTTATTTTTTATTTATTAGAGACACTAACAGGATAACAGGTACATGATATTCTGATAATAAACATTATAGTGAAGACTATGCCCATTATCCCAATTACAAGTGTCTTCGACACGCTATAGTAACATGTATTTTTGCAATTAATTATATTTTACATGTACATTTATGTGTATTGTATATTTTGTGTTTGAATGTAGTGCGATTAGTATTTAATGAATGATTGACTTAATGGATCTATAGGTTCATGACATCGTTTAGAAAATGGATGTTGTGTATGAGTGAGTTTTTGAACGAAGATAAGGTGTCTGCAAGAATATCAGCATCAATGTTAGGGTCAGCACAATACAAATTATATGTGCGACAACCTTGTGATGGGAGAAAAGTAACCGACATTTTAAGTGTGGTGGCTTATTCCAAAGAACTCCGGGTTTCTTATACGGGGTTTAACATGCAAATTAATATCAATTTATACATGCAAGGCGTTTGTAACACACGAATTATGATTGCTTTCACAACCGGCTATCGTCGGTTGCTGTTGCTAGGCCCTGTGGGCTGGTATATTGTGGGCGCAGCGGGACTAAGATCATTATTTTTAATACCTTGAAGATCTTGAATCCTCTTTCAAATACCAGAGCAAATTTAATGATACTACTTTTACTGACAATGCTTTTATTCTTCCTCGTATTTTATATGGCATTATTATTTGATCACAGTGTAATTCACAGGCGCAGGGAATGATACAAAGAACTTTAAACAGAGTCCTTAAAATAATCTTCAACGTAAATTGATACACCAGAACCACTGACTTGTACAAAATAACAAGCATGCTTAACCTAGAAGATCTGGTATATCGTCGATGGAAATATAATTAATCTTATGTGCCTGTTCTTAGGTTTTCACGGCCACTCAGAATCTTCAAGTTTGTGTTTACTGGGGTATTATGCCGTGTTGTTACGACCTTTCGGGCCGACGTTTCGGATCCCATTGCAGGGTCCATCATCAGGGCTGATGTGTTGTCTTGAATGTTGGTGTTGTGGTTAAGTATCGGCTTGCAATACCGTGCCGAAGTCATGATGTGTTTGTATTGTGTTGTATGTATGATTCATCCGTTGTCTGATCACTATCTCTGCGGAGTCTGCGACGGGAATGACTTTACCCCAGTAAACACAAACTTGAAGATTCTGAGTGGCCGTGAAAACCTAAGAACATTCTTAACCAACCTCTATGGGGAGGAAGTTTATTTATCTACACGCCGGCTGGAGAGCTTAAGGAGTAAAAAAGAAAAGCTTCTAAGCAACTTAGCTTTTTTACAACGCTGTAAAGCACAGTCGGTGACACCATCATTCATCAAATTGCGAAGACACATCCACACGGAGAAGGCTGAGAGAATATTCCAAAGAACTGAAGCTGCCCTTTTGAGAGAACGAGTGTGCAACATCCGCCGGGAATTGGACAAAATAACAAGAATTCTCTTTGACCTGCACCTGAGCCTGAGTGGTACATTGAATTACGAAGATTGGACGAAAGTGGACAAAATGACGTCAATGCAAGCGTGGCGAAACAAACAATTGGTGGAGACTCGGCAAAAACGGAAATTTGAGTCACTCAGCCGACATAAGAAAAGCTCAACTAAGGAGCTGGATTCTACCAAAGTGGTCAAAAATTTATCCAGCCTTTCATTGGACAAGGCCGCGATATCAGTTTTAGCTAAAGGTTTGAATTTCGCCATAGCACCAAAAAGCATTCCAGTTGACGACATAATCTGCGGCGTAGAAGCGGCATTGCGCAAGATTCCAGTGGCCATCGCAGAAGAAATTAGACAGGATACATGCGCTATATTAAGAAAGGCTAAGCCTCCGCGTCCCAATATATCCAAAGAGGAACACGCAGCTATAAAGAGCCTTCGCGCAAACGAAGAGATCCTGATTCTTCCAGCAGACAAATGCAATGCCACAGTGATTTTGGACCAAGTAGACTACATAGCGAAGATGCGGGGACTTTTGGAAAGCAGCACTTATAAGAAAATCCAGAAGAATCCAACGGATAGAATCGACAGAAAAACTAGGGAGCTGGTCAAAGCTTCCAGTATTCCAGCCGATTTGCATTTCAAACTATTTGTGCAAGCGTCAAAAACACCAGCAATCTACGGGCTTCCCAAAATACATAAGGATGGAGTGCCACTAAGACCAATTGTGAGCGCAATAGGAGCGCCAACATACAAGCTGTCACAATATTTGGCCGGTCTCCTACAGATGCAGACGGGAAAGACGTCCTCATGGGTGAAAGAGTTTGAGCACTGCCTGACGAGTGGATACTTTTCTTTCCAAGGTGAGCTCTTCCAACAAGTGGAAGGCGTAGCGATGGGTAATCCACTTTCTCCGGTGATTGCTAACTTTTTTATGGAGAAATTCGAAGAAACAGCACTGGACACAGCATCCTTTACTCCGAAGGTCTGGTGGAGATACGTCGATGACGTGTTTGCAATCTGGCCGCATGGTGAAGACAAATTAGGTGATTTTTTGGGACACCTTAATTCACTACACAAGAACCTGAAGTTCACCATGGAGATAGAGAAAGACAACGTGCTGCCTTTTCTTGATGTGGAAATAAAAAAGAAAGCCGATGGGAGTTTCGGACACAGAGTTTATAGGAAGCCTACACATACCAACCGTTATCTACATGCGAACTCCCACCATCATCCTGCTCAAAAAAGAGGTCTCATCAACACTTTGGCCACGAGGGCCAAAAGGATATGCCAAGATGAATATCTACAGGAAGAAATGATAACACTCAGCGACGCACTGGAGGGCAATGGTTACCAGAAGCGACAGATACAACGCGTCATAAGTACGAGGTCTGTTCGCCCTGAAAAACATACAGAACCTGAGTGCAAAGGCATCGCCTTTCTGCCTTTTGTCCAAAGCGTTACAGACAGAATTGCCAGAGCTCTCAAGAAAAGAGACATTAAGACAGTTTTTGGTGCCAACTTCAAAATTAAAGATATGTTGAGATCAGCAAAGGATCGAGATCGCTTAGAAACGGACGGTGTGTATAGACTCGATTGTCAAGACTGCGATAAGGTATACGTGGGGCAAACGGCGCGTACCATTTCCAAAAGGGTCAACGAGCACAAACGGGCATGCAAACTCGGTCATCCATAAAAATCAGCACTGGCTGAGCATTTTCTGGAGAACGGCCATCATTTTGCATTCGAACCGAAAATCCTTGGAAGGCCTAAGAGTCACCATGCGCGTCTTATCAAGGAAGCACTAGAAATCTACAAGCATCCGATAAACATTAATAGAGATGATGGTCTCAAATTAAAAACATCTTGGTATCCGGCGCTTCAAAGTCATTCTCGTCGCAGACTCCGCAGAGATAGTGATCAGACAACAGATGAATCATACATACAACACAATACAAACACATCATGACTTCGGCACGGTATTGCAAGCCGATACTTAACCACAACACCAACATTCAAGACAACACATCAGCCCTGATGATGGACCCTGCAATGGGATCCGAAACGTCGGCCCGAAAGGTCGTAACAACACGGTATAATACCCCAGTAAACACAAACTTGAAGATTCAACAATATCAGTTTGCCAGATAGAAGGAAATTAATGAACTTAATATTTCTGTCCAAAATTGCCAATTCTCAAATTGACGGCCATGATTTACTCTCTAAAGTATATTTTAGAGTTCCATTGTCAAAGCGTTTGAAAGATATATTCTATTACAATATTATTAGAACAAACTACCTACCACATACACTCATTACTGCCAAGGCTATACGTACTTTGAGTTTGTAGAAATATTCCACGACAGCTTGACTACTTGAAGCTTGAAAAGAAACATGCAGTCGTTTTTGAGACTGATTGTTTTATATAAAAATCTTCAATATTTTACTGTTAAATATTGGTTTGTTGACTCTTCCATTTTTTACATCATATGTATGGTGTAAAAGCAAAGGCAGCAATATCATATCAGCAATAGACATATTTATTACCAAATATGAAGAGTATCGTAATATAGTGAGGCAGAAACTAGAAACTTGTCCCCCTCCCTGACCATGTGCATTATATACATTACGAACCCTTTTATGTTAAAGTAAAATTAGGAACAATCCGTTATATGAATCTGTAAAACTGTTTAATCTATCATTCATATCAAATTGACTTATCAAATTATATAATTGTGTCTTCTCTGTGTCATCCTTTAATTGTGGGAGACATTTAACAATTTTTTCTATATTTTGTCTTACCAAGCAATTATCTCTCCCTGTTGGATGACCAAATAAAATAAAGAAATATCCTAAAAATTAAAAAAATATATTTTGAATGCAGTCACCGAGGATTACTAACTTAAAATATACAGAATTCTAGATTTTATGTATTTATCCCATCCAAAATCATGTATCTTGCAAATATATAGGCTATGTTTCATATAAAATAATGAATTAAGTGCATTATAAATTAGTTTTCTTCGATGACTACATTTTTTTTGATATTGCTGCCTTTGCTTTTATACCCCACATATAGTGTATTATAAAAATAATTTTCTGTGTTTATATTTTATCAATATAATGATTTTTTTATAATTTGTGTCTATAATTGTAATAAAATATTTTATTTACACAATGTATGACGAAATTAGGCGCAGAACTAGAGTAGTGGATATCATGGATCGTGTAGCGAAGCTAAAATGGCGATTTGCAGGACATGTTGCGAGGCAGGATGCTACAAGATGGCCTCCCAGAGTTTTGAAATGGAGACCTTGGGAGAATAAAGGAGGCATCCTCAAAAGAGATGGGCCGATGATATAGCGCTGTGGGGGGAAAGAAATGGCTACAATTAGCAAACAGCAAGGAAGGATGGAGAGAGAAGGAAGAGGCCTGTATCCAGCAGTGGAGAGACGAAGGCTGATGAAGAAGAAGAAGATACATATAAAATAATTAATAAGGATGTATTTTTTTACTATTTTTTCAATGGTGCACCCGTATGAATACAAATAAATAAATCTGCCATTTTGACAGGCGCACTTGTCGGCCGCGCGGAAGGGGTTAACGGCTAATTAAAATAATATTTGTGACGAAGTCTCAAGGCCCGGGCCGCTGTAGCACAGTATAATAAATACATACAGTATGTTATCTCGGCAGTGTCCTTGAAATAAATACCTACGGCCGCTTGGTACTTAAACTTGGTTAAAAACGCACCAGGGCTGCTCATTGACTGACTCTTTATGGTTTGGGGTGCCATAAATTGACCTAAATGTATGCGTGGGAACGTCTCACACTGCTTGCGTCCGCACGTTACTGCAGCCCTGCGGCGACTGAGCAGTTCGAAGTATACCGAGATTTCGAAGGGTGTCGTTTCGGCTGTTTGTATGAAGATATAATACTGTATGCTTTACTATACTGTGGCTGTAGCCTGCACCGCACAATGGCGCACGGTAGCCGGCGACTAATGCATATTAATTTATTGCACGCCGGGCCCACCTGCTCGCCGACAAAGGCCGAAGAGGTGCACAAAAAATCGGGTGCAGCCGCTTAACCGTTTGGGCGCGGTTGACTTCCAAAACCGTTCTAAAATAATCAGCGACAATCTGTTTTATTTAAAAAAAATAAATCTTTTTGCGTTTCCGCAACCTTGATATTTGACAGATAACAATTTACATCTTTCTCCCTCCCTCTACATCTATCTTATGTAGAAACTTACAGAAATAAACACCGACGTAAAGCTATGTCTCGTTTATTTTTAATTTTTATTATCGTTTATTAAGTGTTGGGATAAAGATCTTAAAGATCCAGACATATCTGTCAAAAAATGGGAAGATTTGAATACGCGGTAACGCCGAACGCGGTCATGACAAGTTTAGCCATGATATTTCATCTGGACGCTGTGGATGAAGAAATTAATACGTTTGTAAGAAACAATCTTTCTTATATCATCTTTTAATTCAGTGTTTTTGAGTCGTAGAATTACAAAATCCGCTCTGGACATTTTTAATTTTTATTATCGTCTATTAAGTGTTGGGATAAAGATCTTAAAGATCCAGACATTGTTATTTTCAGAATCGGGCTGAGTATATCACGCTTTTTTTCTGAAAAGGTACTGACTTAATTTATAGTAATGGTTTGTTTGAATCACAGATTTTTTGAAAACGGGTTCTTTGACCGGTGGAAAATGCAAAAATCTATAAACAAAAATTGATATAACCGGCTCATAGTATGTGACATATGCTTCTGAAACACTTGATACATAATAGATTAGGAGCCAGTATTTTCTGTAGATGTACACTGTAATAGGTAAGAAGGTTTGGACATTATGGTATTTGATTTCGGGGGATTTTGGCAGATAACAAGTACAAAAAAATCGTATGCGAAGCGTAAAAATAACAAACACTCAAATTGATCATTGCCAGACGCATTTCGGGTGTCAATTATTCCACCAAGCGCCTTAAAGCTCTATAAATAATCCTTTCATTTTCGTTACAGAAACAAATCTGTATTTCCGGTCACTCTTTAACAATATTGCCTGATGCTTTATATTTTAATGTTTTACTTGCACATTTTTTTATATATATCTGTATTACCTGTTATCTGCCAAAATCCCCCAAACTCAAATGTCATAATATCCAAATCTTCTTACCAGCTATAGTGCACATCTACAGATAATATTTCAGTAGGTATCTACTGATACTATAACGCAAGCCTGGCGGTCGCTGGCTCCTCTGTAATATATCTACTTGCTTGCCCCGCATTTTAATAACACAACATAGGATTGCCCCGGAACAAACCAGCTGCGTGAAGCAGAATCATGAATTTTAGAGTAATTACATTATTTTATATAAAAGTGTACAAAGATAATAATTGTTTCTCAGAGATAAATAAACAGACAATATGAAAAGAAAAATTGATCACTGGCGTATTTTGATAAGTAACTAACAAAGAAATGTAACATCGCCACGTGACCGGCAGACACCGCTACATATGCAAATCACTTTTTGACTAGATCTCAAAAATTTAAAAATTGTTTTACAAGATAGGTGCGATTATTGTGTTTGTTAGTTTTAATGTTTTTTAAAGCTATTTTTTAGCGCATTTTGGGTAAAATTGTATTGTAATAGAAAGCGTGTAGCGGGAAGCAGCATGTAGCGGGAATGCGAGACCACGAAAAGCGCGCGAATCCATTAAACTGTCAAAAATTTATTGACTTGAAATTAGTGTTTCAGTAATATAAATAATGTACTGTCGACCATCTTGAATCGAGTACCAATCATAAAAATGCTCAACTCAAAGGCTGACGAAAGATTGGTTATTGAATTGAAAATTAGAACTGTTTATAGGTGTGTATGGTATTGTCGATGTTTTCGACTACAAACACACAAAACGACGTAATTCGTTTTTAAAACAAAAAACGCATTCATTTATTTGACTTTCAACGCGGCTGTCAAAGTTGTATGGTTTCGAAACTTTTGAGTACGGAACCTAAAAGCACAGTATACCCAGAACAGTAGTTTATCTCCGGCCTGTCGGCGAGTTATTAGCCTACTCTTGCGTTGACGCTAGGGTTGTCACTTTATTTTTACTACCTTTCTTTTATCTCGTAGCGTCTGAGATTCCGACGCATAAGGTAGACACAAAACCCGAAAATATCTGTAATTAGTATACCTAGTTTCTGCACTTAAATTGCAAGAACGCTGATTAACATCAACGTAGACTTTTAAAAACTCACAGTCTTTGTGATAATCAACACACCTTTTTAGTAAAGCACCACAAACATAAAAAAAGGCATTTTTTCAGGAAGCGCATTTTTTTTCTAAAGAGGCGGCTGCGAGCGCGAATGGCACCGAAGGTACGGCCCTTGCTGCCGCCGCCTTGTGCCCCCATATTCTATGTCAATGTGTGCGTCATAGTGCGTGCGTACACGGCGCCGAGCACGCACGCACACATTGTAATTGGTAGTGGCCAGTTTGTATGAAGACGTATTACTGTTCTTATGTTATACTGTGCTAAAAGCACAGTATACTAAGAACAGTAATACTACGGACCATAATAATAATTTCGTTGTCTGTATGTCTGTCTGTACGTAACTTCTCTTATAATTTTTTTTTTTAAAATTATTAATTAAATTCTTTAGGAACCGACATGTAAAAGTACCGTCATTTTTGAAGGGTTACAGCTAGTATTGATGATAAAGGTGCCCAACACGTGTCGTCAAATGGTTAAGTTGACCATCTGTGAAAACGCGGTTTGGGGATTAAACCTATTTCAAGGGATAAGTACCAACTTTGGATTACTATTTTTACCTTCGTAAATTTTTATGGCATGTGTAATGTCCCCATGGCTTTACGACCTGTAAATGGATGATTACAACATCCAATCAACAGGAAAAAACTTATTTTAATTACAATAATAATATTATAGATTTGGACGCGTCAAAAAAAAATAATACCAGTCAATTACGTAGGTGTTCATTTCCTGACTGTAGTGTGGCAAATAGAATAAAGATTGGGTCGCTGAGATTGTTTGGAATGTTTGAACGAGGGTAGGATGGTAGAAGAAGATGAATGGGGCGAGGGTTGAAGGCAACAGCAACAGAGGGCGTAGGCGAAAGATCTGGCCCGATCAGATAAACGAAATATCAGAGAAAGGCCCTATTGAATGCTGTAAAGCGTGCATGATAAGATGTATGAACATGGCAGAAGTGAAAGTGGTGTGCCAAGATAGAAGAATATGGTGACGTTACACGAAGTCACGGGGACAGACAGACAGATAGACGGACGGACAGACGGACAGACAACGAAAATAATATGCTTGATGAAATTCCAAATAAATTTATAAAATTAAGGATAAGTTTAAATCGCACAATTGTCATAAATATTTGTAAAATATTTTTACTCCCTTTGTATTAACTTGTGGCGTCTGCTTGCTTGCCGTCAACAAAAACTTTGGATCGATTTTTGAACCTTTTTCCGTGATCCAATCGAGCTGAAACTTGGCAAGTAGACTCGTGGCGACGATCAAGAAGATCTATCAAATTTTCGTTAAAAAAAATTAATAATTATAGTATAATTTCGAATTTTTAGAAATTTTATTGGTTTATTCAAATTGGAATCATTAGAAAAGTTTGATTACGGCGGCCCGATAACGTCGCGGAATATTTTCTAAATTTGAATTACTCCGTCGGTATACATAATAGGTACTTCACTACGAATTTCTAAAGTCTAAATTGACTGACAAATGTTTTTAGAATTTAATCTTCAAAGCATGAAGTGTCTTATCAAAGCTCAAAACATGTGACATTTTAGAAATATATTTAATTATTGTAAGTTTAGTGTTGTGTTATACGTTTTAATTCGTCTTTAATTGTTGTTATATTTTACAAAGAAAGGGAGTATAATAAAAGTGTGGTTTTTATGGGTTGCTTTTTTAATCATATATTTAACGGCGATATCCGGTTATTGTTATCAAAAAGTGAAGATCTCACAGTTATCGTATTAAGTGGATTTCACCGTAGATGTAATTTCATGTATTCCCTGTATGCCTTTCTATTTGAAAAACTACAGTGTGTTTCTAAAACTGCATGCAAGCGATAGGGGAAAATAAAAGAAGAGGAATGCATTCGGTTGGCAGAACTAGCAGAGTGCCTATTTAATCATTCGGAGTGGGCAATAAATCATACGTATTGGAGTATACGTTTTAATATTAATATTACGATACAATTTATTTTAACCCTCTAAGCTTAGGTAATATGATATCCTTAAGCGAGCATTAAAACTTTTAAATAAAATAAGACATTTAAAAAAATATTCATAAATTAATATTGTAAAGTGTGTACCTAGTATATGGAATATTGCTGAACGTTGCATTGTGTAGAGTGATCACTTGAGCCATCTCATACAGGAGCCCCGGACCATCGCATGAAGAGACATTCTCACATATTTCGTATATTCATAGCTTCGTCTCTGTAAGACTTCTATAATTTATCTTAATTAATTAATCATTCCTCTGGGGCAAAATCCAGTAACTGTGTTCTTAGAACGTACCTACATTTAAATTTATATTGTTATATTTAAATATTTAACATTTTTAAATTACTAAGTACACCCTTGATAACACAATGAGTAGATTTACGTGATATATTTCCTTGTAGTTCATCATCATCATCATCACTCTTGGCTCTACAAGCCATGGTGGGTCTTGGCCTCCTCAAGAGTCTTCCTCCACTCATCTCGGTTTAGTGCCAGCTCTCTCCAGTTCAGAAGTCCAAGGTAAATAATTTCTAAATAATTTAGTAGCCCTAGATATTAATAAAGCCATAAATAATAATGAATCTATTATAAATAACCACAAAAATCTAACTTAAAGTTCTATCTTGAATATATTCCCTTTCACCCTATCACCTGTTTCTTTCGCATCCCCCACTATTTACCCCCATTTGGAAACTTGACACTGAGGTATGATTGTTCCTAATTTTGTAAAGTTTAATTAGTATTAAGTATATCCTGATGAAGGAACGTTGTTTCCGAAACCGGTTAGTTTTACCAAAAGCTTAATGGTGATAAACAAAGTTAATTCGTTTCATCATATTAAAAAACCTTGTTTGATATTTTTACTTTATCTTCCGAAACCCCCCGAACTCAAATGTCAGAGAAAGACATGCTGAATACATAACAAAGAAAATTGCAAAGAAAGTATCTTTCTTAGGAAGAATAAGATCAAAATTAACTAAAGAAACAGCGATAACAATATATAAATCAATAATTGCTCCTCATTTTCAATATTGCCCCACTATTTTGTACCTATGTAATGAAGGAGATATAAAAAATTACAATTTCAACAGAATAGAGCAATGAGGATAATTCTGCAGAGAAATAGATATTCCAAAATTAAAAAGATGTTATCAGATTTAAATTTGATCAATATAAAACAAGGATTAAAATTAAATACAATGATATTCATTCAAAAAATATTAAACGACAAAATATTTTAAAAATAAGATCGAATATAACACAGAGATACATAGACATAATACAAGAGATGCAAACAAAATAAGTATTCCAAATAGAAAAATGACAAACACACAAAACTGTATTTAATACAAGGGAATAAATGAGTACAATAGCCTGCCAGAAGATGTGAGGAAGCTAAGCAGAATCAACATCTTCAAACAAGAATATAAACGGCACATAACCACAGTATAATAAATACTTTACTATACTGTGACATAACAATGGAAAATGTATGAAGAGAAATATTATTTATTTAATTATTTAATAAGTGTACATATATATATATATGATGTTTTTTTAATATTAGCTAATGATAAACAATGTATCATTAACTTACTAAAGGTATATGAAAAAATAATATCCAAATATTATTAATTACTGAAGTGTGCAACTTCAGAAAATATTTCAGATTTGATACTATGACGTAAGTCTAGAGGTCGCTGTCTGTCAGTCTGTAAGGTTGCATCACAAAATGGGGTTCTCGAATGACGCGCTGCGCCCCTGGTGTGCTGGGCAACTCAATTGCGGGTAATTTATGGCTTTCTTCTTAGAAAAATGTTTGAAACGCCCGAACCCCTTGACGCCCGGGTCGGGTGATGCCTCAAAAGGGCCGATAAAGGGACCGCCCGCCTTAACACCTTCACGGCCGAGACAAACGCTCATAAAGGGAGTTTTTATTTATTTTTTATGGCCGCTTCAGAGCTGAGTGATTTATTTTATTGCGCGCGCAATGCTTTTTTTTGTGCAACCTATTCCATAAATTTTGTTTGAAACGGTTTAATGGGTTGCAGCGGGAGCAGGCAGATAAGGAAACATTTTTATACATTAATGATCCCTCCGTTTAGATTGAATAACGAACCAATTAGGAAAGATTGTGAAAAATGTTTTCTGTATTTTTTGGGTCACTCTGTACCTTAGAGCGAACAGGTCTCAAGGGGTCAGAGTAGCTTGAGGCATCAAAAAATACATTAAAATACAATTTTTTTGTATTTTACTAGTCTCTGCACACCAGTTAAATTATAGTAGGTACCGTTCATAATTTTACAGTTGCTAAATGTCTCCCGAATATTTTACACACTTATTATTATACTGTTCCTTAATTCGCATTAATTAAGGCTGTTTCTATTGCTTAGATCACTTCTAGTAAATTCCGTTCAATGTTTATAAGTGAAACTTCTTGCCCCGGTGTCACCGGTAGTGACGCTGCGCTTGATCTCTTACTAATATCGTATGTTGTAATATTATCACGAATCATTGATCACACTGGTTTACGCTACGCAGATGTCGCACTTATTGTCACGAAATTAATTGATTGACCCCACGTTGCGTGACACCTTTTATGGATAAATTACCTTAGTAAGATTTGTTATAAAGATTGCGAGATACCTGTAGAACGTTCTAGACTTTTCCAATGTAATGTTTGAGTACGTAATTTAGTGACATAGATTCTTCAAGATAGACAATGCGGTAACGCATGACTGACTCTGCGTTGCGTGCGTAATATTTGAGATGCGATTAAGGATGGCTGACCCTGCTTTGCGTGATGTTGTATTGTTATCAATATATTAAACAATCCGATTTACTGTACATTTTGGATAATGTTAAATCCATTTTGGCTAAAATTGTTTTCATATATTTTTGTTAGTATAAATATCAAGTGTCTGAGAGTCTAGTCGTCATACTTTTTATACAAACAGAAATACCTATTGTCATCCGTCTAGGTCTTTTATTTTCGAGCCAAAACAAGGTTTTTACGCATAAGATTCAATATGATTTGGGATATTGCTGTCCGACCAGTCACTATATCCCAATATTTTTATTTATATCAAATTATCGGTAAAATGTTTAGAGCTAAAAAACTAAATTCATTATAATGAAAAATATTCAATATTTAATACAACAAAGAAGATCCCAAAAAGAGTATAAAGGCGTGAGCTTATGAGAATACGTACTAAGGCATAAAACAGATATTCTATTTGATTAGTCCAGGAATTTTCTTATAGTATGTATTTTATTTTGGTTTATATTTCATGCATGAAATATTTAAAAAATATATTATTATACTATAAAAAAATATGTGAAAGCTAAGATAATGTCGATTGTAGCGAAGTGGAATAGAAAATTTGTGGGTATGCGTACCCGCAAATTTGCAATACAAAGATCGCTACAATCGACGTCATCTTAGCTTTTAATTAATTTAAGTAATTTTTTATTAGCTGTTAGGGCTTCATTACAACTTAATTTGCAAGTATACAGGGTTATTTGTAAAACATTAATAACCTCGCAGGACTATATTCCTGCCTTGATTATGAGTCGAAAATGTTCAAGCTATCATGACCTAATATCGATAGTTATGGAGATATGCGACATCAAAGTTTGCATTTTTTTTTAATATTTCTGACTTATTTTGTGTAAAACGTTGTACTGTTATTACAGTAACTCATATCGATTACAAAAAATTCACTCGTTTCAATACAAGTTAAATAAAATGATAAAAACCCTGAAAAAATTCCAATTGGAATTCGAAGATTTTTATTTTTTTATTTGACTTGTATTAAAGGGAATGAATTTTTCATATTCGATATAAGTTACTGTAATGATAGTCCAACAGTTGTACAAAAAATAAGTCGGAAATATTGGGAAAAAAATGCGAACTTTGATGTCGCATATCTCCTTAACTATTGATATTAGGTCAAAACAGCTTGAACATTTTCGACTCATAATCAAAGCAGGAATATAATCCTGCGAGGTTATTAATGTTTTACAAATAACCCCGTATATACAAGGTGTAACAGAGCTAATCCACAATACCTACTTTACAGATGGATTCCTGCTTCTTCTGGTTTGGGTCTTCTGGGGTATTATGCCGTGTTATTACGACCTTTATGGACGACGTTTGAGATCCCATTGCAGGGTCCATCATCAGGGTTAATGTTTTATTGTGAGTGTTGGTGTTGTGACACGGTATTGCAAGCCAATACTTAACCACAACACCAACACTCACGATAACACATTAACCTTGATGATGGACCCTGTAATGGGATTCCTGCTTGGTTATAAAACAGAGGGCATAGGCAAAAGACCTGGCATGATCGGATAAACAAAATACCGGAGAATGTCCCTGTTAAAAGCTGTAGAGCGTGCATGATAAGATATACGAATATAGGAGAATATGGTGTCCTATTCGCGTTATTAGTTAGTTATTGTGAACAATGTTCTGTATACTTTTTATATTAACGTATGCTTCAGAGCCAATTTATCTTATATCCATTTTTTGGCTACTAAAAGGATAAACAAAATATCGGAGAACATCTCTGTTAACAGATTTTAGAGCTTTCTGATATAAGAGAGATTTTTGATATAAGGTCATGGTTGCTTGAGCATTTTCGACTTATAATCAAAGCAGGAGTCTGTCTGCAAAGTATTGTGGACAATACACCCGGTATATCAACAACATCGTCCTCTCCCTGAGAAATACACTTTCTTTTCCATGATGTCGGTTCTCGCAATTATTCAGGATTTTGTATTTTTTTTGTATCTGGGCTCACGATGGACCATACCAAACTATCTTAACGACATTTTTTTTGCCTAGGAAAGTAAGAAATCGCCGAGCATATCAAAAGAAAGACTATAACCTTTTAGACAGCCATCAATAAAGTAGGCATCAAATATGACTAGTATTGTTAAGATATGTCAGGGACAAGAGTACCAATACAACAAAAAAGATGACTATTGGACTTGATCAAACTTTGTACATATATCAATGAAAGAAAAAAAGAAAAAAGTAACCCATAAAAAACAAGTTTTTATTATACTCCCTTTCTTTGTAAAATATAACAACAATTAAAACGAATTAAAACATATAACAAAACACTAAACTTACAGTAATTTAATATATTTCTAAAATATCAGATGTTTTGAGCCTTGATAAGACACTTCATGCTTTGAAGATTAAATTCTAAAAACATTTGTCACTCAATTTAGATTTTCGACATTCGTAGTGAAGTACCTATTATGTACACCGACGGAGTAATTCAAATTTAGAAAATATTCCGCGACGTTATCGGGCCGCCGTTGCTAATCAAACTTTTCTAATGATTCCAATTTGAAAAAACCAATAAAATTTCTAAAAATCCGAAATTATACTATAATTATTAATTTTTTTAACGAAAATTTTCTTGATCGTCGCCACAAGTCTACTTGCCAAGTTTCAGCTCGATTGGATCACGGGAAAAGGGTCAAAAAACGATCCAAAGTTTTTTTTGACGGCAAGCCGACAAGCAAGCAAGCAGACGCCACGAGTTAATATAAAGGGAGTAAAAATCACAAATTTTATGAAATGTTCGACCCGAATCGTATTCTGAAAATTGCAAGATCGTTATTTTGGTGATTGTTACTTCATCACTCAAAAATGTATTTATTTATAGCCGTGTAATTAATTTACATTTACGAGTTCTGCAATTTTAGATGAGTATTTTGAACACGAGTCGTGGTTCTATATGGTCTAATAAGTGTGATATGTTGATGTACCTAGCTAATATTTAAAATTCTTAAGATAATGATTTTAGGGATAATTCATTGTAATTTACCCTCATAAACTCGTCAGTTCTCTCCCGGCGGTCAGCACATATTTTTAATTTCGCGCAAAAACGCCCGCAGCTGTCATTTCGTCTCCGTGACGTCAAACCTCAGTAAACATTGCATTGTGTCTATGGCAACGGTTCAAAGACACGGTGATGGATACTGAGGCGTGACATCATTCGCTCTGACCGGTGTTTCGGTTAAACTGGCGGGATTGCACAATTTTATAATTTTATTTTATTGAAAATATTAATAATCTCAATGTGTGTATATTATAACTGGATCATTTTTTAGAATCCTTTCAAAATATTTTCTTCTCTAAAATCACTTATTCTTTAATTCTTCAATACTTTCATCATGTCTAATGTCAAAGCGTTAACACTCACCCAAAAATATATCTGGTCTATATTATTCACCGAAGTTACATTTTTTCAAAAATTATTATTATTACACGTCTTATCTCACTTAGATATTTTACGATTCTTTGTACTTACACGTCTAAATTTCATCTGCTGGGTTATTTTTTTCGTGTATATTTTTCATATTTATTTCAATCAAGGTTACAGGCCACCGAGATGGGATTTCTACGAAGAATAGTAGGAGTTACCAGAAGGGACGGAATCAGAAGCACGCAAATTAGAGAAAGTTTTGAAGTGGCACCCTTATTGTCATTTATCGAGAGATCACAGCTAAGGTGGCTGGGTCATATCTTGCGGATTGCAGGTAGACTGCCAAAGCGGGTATTCCAGGCAAGACCAGAAGAAGGCAGAAGACCAAGGAGTCGTCCTAGGAGGAGCTGGCGGGGAACAGTTGGAGGACTGCTGCGAAGCCAGGTTGCAATTAAATCGGGCTGACGTGGAGAGCGCAGCCCAAGATAGGAATCATCATGAAATAACAATCATCAAATAAAAATCTTGCTATTCTCAGAATACGACTGTTTAGATCAGCGGTACTCAACCTTTTTTTTCTTCGGGCCACATACAAATCGACGACTTTGAGTTTTTTGTGTATTTCATATGTATTTAATTATATCTTTAATTCCAAGACAGAAAAAAAAATATTTTGCAATAAATACCATTTCTTTATTATAATTTTTTATTTTATTTCTTTCTTGGAATTAAAGATATAATTAAATGCATATGAAATACACAAAAAACTCAAAATCGTCGATTTGTGGGTTACGATATTGTATGTGGGAGTCGTCGATATGTTTGCCAAGTTACGCGGGCCGCAAAATTATACTGATATGACGAAAAAAATATAGGGAAAAACAGTACTGGTTGAAACTCGCCTGATTCAAGATTAGGGCGCCGCCATATTTTTACACAAAACTTACACTCTGTGGTTGAAACAATTTATGGTTGAAATAACAAATTCGTTCTTAAACCATAGAAATCGACAGATTTAAAACGACAGAAGCCTGTCTTTTTGTTCGCGCGTATTTCAAGGTATTCAAAACTTACAATGTTAGATATTTTTAAATCATGTTCCTGATAATGGATGTGTTTCGTGCCGTATGGCTGATTTAGATCATTGTTTTGTAATTTTCAAAATGTGGAAAAGCGTTAAAATTTGGAAAAAATATCTAAAAGCTTTACTGTAATACAGTATTTCTGACACGCATAGTAGAACAGATTCGTTAAACATCGCACAACTACATGAAAAGCATTAAAAAAGTAACCAATAAAAACCAAGTTTTTATAATTCTCATTTTCGGGTTTTACGTCGACCACATACAACTTGTATGAAAAACTCATTAAAAATTTGAAAAATCCAAAATTATACTATAATTATTATTTTTTTAACGAAAATTTGACAGATCTTCTTGATCGTCGCCACGAGTCTACTTGCAAAGTTTCAGCTCGATTGGATCACGGGAAAAGGTTTAAAAATCGATCCAAATTCTTTTCGTCCGACAAGCAACCGACCAACCAGACGCTCCGAGTTAAAAGAAAGGGAGTAAAAAAAGGAATCGAATCAAGACCACAATGCCACAAAAGCCCCGAGCCAGCTCGCCCCGATCGCCATCTTTATTTGTGCTCGCGAAATAATTACAATACGCTTCCCGATGGTAATCGCGCCGCTCGTTATTTTGCGGTAATCGTTAATACAAATTAGGCCTTCAAAAAGCGGTCCTACAGCCGCTCACAAAAAATGGCGGCGTCCGCTCAAAGCTCCTACGCGACAAATGGAGTCTGAATAGATTGATTTTGATAATGCGGGACAGGGGAGAACAGGGTAATGAGAGACTACAATGGAAAATTTTTGATAAAAACCACATTTGTTAACTTTCTTACAATTTTTTAATTTTTTTTTTATTTTGGGAATCTCAACAGTATACAATTTATTATAATAATACATAGCGTATTGGGTAATTCGTAGACCAATTATAGAGATCCACGGCATAAAATGTTAAGTCAAGCAATAAAGAGAACATATATTAAATAGAGGGATAGGAGTGGGAGTTAGTGGGGGAAGTGGAGTGAGGTGTATGGGATTGTGGCTGAGTGGAGTGCGTATGTATTCTGTGCGTGACGTTGTATAGAGATATGGGGCTATGTGTAAAGAGTGATGAGAGTTTGGCTGTGGTGTGTGTATGATTTTGTGTGTATGATAGTTAAGAACTCCTACATCGATTATCCAACAAAATTTTAATCACATTTATAATCAATCACAGTCGTGTATGAAGGTACAATAACGATTTTACAAAAAAAGTCAGTCGCTCCCATTACCCGACACATGCGGGTAATGAGAGCCCATTTAACGATTATATTGGAAATTGGAGCCAAAATATTTACTCTTTCCCGAAAATTTAACTAAAAAGAATTTAAATTAAATCTTAGTTATTAATACGTAGAACTATTTGTAAAACATATAAAAAAATCAACTTTGTGACCAAAACAAATCAATAAAGATGAAATTATTAAAGAAAAACAGAGGACCCAATTTTTACGGATCCAAACAAAAAGCACAAATATAAGTATCTGGACTATCACTGCCAGAACATTCTTTATGGGACTAGTTTCCGCAACTTCTGCATCGGTAACACATCTCCCCACTTTTTCCCGTGGATAAACAAATTGCACATAAAGCTTCCTCTTCTGAATATTCTGACTCATCGTCGCAAATTGCATTTAGCCATGCTAGGCTACCATTACCCGTTGACCACCATTTTGAAAAGTAATAATATAAATATGTAATTCTACTTTCAATCACAATTTAACCAACTGGACTTGTTAGTAAATGAATCTAGGGATGTAATAAGCATAAACATAATAAAATAAGAATATAATTTCATGCTTATCTTGGCGCTCGCAATCAGCAGTTTTTTATAAGCGTGGATAGAAAAACACACAACCGTCCCTCGTGACTTATCGCATGACACTACCGACTCGTGTTCGTCAGGTGACGTCAGGACCGTGGATCTGTGGTGCCTTTAGATTGAACTCCATCTTTCTGTGTAACTGTGACGTCTTCATCCCCTATAGGGAGTGGTGTCAAAATGGCTTCCTGTCCCCTCGCTGTCCCTCTCCCGCTGTAATCCCTCTCTGCCTTGAATCTATATGCGTGAGTCTTAGTATTGTCTCTCTTGCTCTTGTACTGTATCCATGTCCTTTGTAACCTGTATGCATAAATCTTTGTATCTCTTATATAACTTTACTACCATGAAACTGAATTGAATATACTAATAAAGATTTTATTTCTGCGAGAGTGGGACAGTGATTGGGCTTTGTGTAAAAAACTGTCAACTAGGCGACGCATGAGAAGAACCGATGTAAGCTCTGCGTAAGCTCATAAAACGGTCCTGGGAAAGTGGTGGGTACCCAATCACTGTTCGTCAGGTGAAGTTTCTCGATAGTTGACAGAAGCGGCCGAGTGTTTACGATCGCAAGAATGTGCATACTTTTCGTTCAATCACCATCGCTCTTATTACCCGACGGCTCTCATTACCCTGTTCTCCCCTACACGTGCGAGATCGAGGCACCCACAATGGCCGCCACGCACAAAGCGGCCTTTGAAATGCCTTCAATGTGAACGTTTATATTAATATTACATAGAAAATATGTCTAATTATCTGATCAAACTCTACAAAAGAAGCTGCGGCGGCGAGATTTTTACGTACTTAGCGTGGGTAGTCCCTTAATGATATCAAGTTCGAGGTTTTTATCTTTCGTAGACGCGGTGGTTAGAAATTCGTCCCTTTCGGAGGCGTAGCTATGGTATTTGGTGCCCGGGTGGCTAACTATCCAAATGGCGTCCCCCACGACAAAAAAAACATTTGATACAACGACAAAAAGTCCTCGGTCATTTGGGCCAAAAAAAGGTACACGGATGTTTGGTCCAACAACAAAAAGTCCATGGACATTTGAACCAAGGACCAAAGGTCCAACGATAAAGGGTCTACGGATGTTTGGTTCTAAACAAAAGGTGCATGATAAAAAGTCCACAGCCATTTGGTCCAACGACAAACAGTCCGACGGCAAAAGGTCGCACGGACATTTAGTCCAACAACCAAGGTCCACAAAAAATTTCCCGACGATAAAAGGTCTACGATCTTTTGGTCCAACGATAACAGATCCACGGAAATTTGGTCCAAATACAAAATGTCCACGACAAAAAACCTACGTGCCAAATTATTATGTCATTATCCCAATAATATAATTTCGTTGTCTGTCTGCCTGTAACGTTCTTTTTTAAAAACTTTATTTTTAATTTTTTTTATGAATAAATAAATTCTTTAGCAAACGTAATGTAAACGTACGTCATTTTTGATGGGCTACAGCTAGTTATGTATATCAGAATGTACAAACGTGAAAAATTATATTACGAAATATTTTTCATAGTTGGATGGTGTGTCAGTTCATGAATGTACTATGATGAGTTTCAGTGTGTGTGGGGTGAACTTGAAGAGGATAGAACTAATTTTTAAAATTATTTATAAGAGACACTAACTCGATAATAAGTACATGATACTGTAATAATAAAATATTATAAATGAAGACTATGCGCATTATCCCAATTACAAGTGTCTTCGGCAAGCTTTAGTAACAAGTATTTTTATATTTAAGTATATTTTACATTTACATTTATGTGTAAAAAGTAAAAGTATCTTTTTTAAATGTATGATAGTGTCGTGAAACATATCCAGATTACTTTCACAACTTATAAAACCATTTATGGAACGATTTTTAGGTGATTTCATAGCGACATTAGTCTTATAGTCATATTTACGTGGAAGAGGGGTGTGTGTTTCGAACGATGAAGAGGAGTATTAAAATTTATCGCCGAGAGAAATTCAGAGCAGTCAATACTACTGTATAATATATTGTAAATAATAGATATATAAAATTCATATCTTAATACATAAACCACAGTATCAAGAATGCCACATAAGCAAATCGAGGCACGAGCAAAGCACACGAGCGGCCTACAGATCATTGCACCGTCAGCATATCCAAAGATTTCTCCACACACACACAGCCGCACTTCAGGAAATACCTTTGTTCGTTAATCATATAAAAAGCGGCCCACACCATATGTGGGCATGTCAGTCTTTCATCGACCTCCGGCGGACGGCCGGAGGCTATCGCCCTTCGAGTATCTATCATTGTCTTTGTAAGCGTACACATGCACAACTTGTACTTGTTTTATCAAGATAATTGTAATACTCTTGTTTCGGGATGAGGTTGCTCCAAGTAAAGACTTCGTTCTCGTAAGTATTTATTCGGTAATAATACCGGTTTAGACAATCGTTTATACAGTAAGATGCGATCTCGATAACAATGGTAGTAAAAAGAGTCTGGACTCGACATTCGTGCGCCCTTTTATACATTCTCTCTCTCTGTCATGCAGTCTCTTTCTGGCGTCGCGACATACGTTCCTCAGATCTATTACAATAATAAAATCATCAAACATTCTATGCCTTTGGGGCTTTCCCGTCACGTGACGAGTGGTCACCTAAAAGCAGTTGCTTCAAAGTACCTCCGAATCCCCAAAAATACATAAACTCATCTACTTGTTTCAAACATTCAATGCCTACTATTATTTTAAACGTTGTCTTACTTTCCTCCTTCTTGAATACCATCATCATTGACTTGTTAACATTATTAATACAGTTACATTCGTTCGTCGTGGTATAGAGCATACATCCTGCTTACTAGAGTCTGTAAGTCTTTCTTTTGTTTATTTGAACAACTATAGATTAATAAATAATAGTATTAATATTTTCACTATTTTCAAACTAAGCTAAAAGCCCGGTTAAAACATACAGGTGTCTGGAAATGGTACTCAAACCACCGACCACCAGATTACCAGGCGAGCATCATGACCTCAACAGGCTACTCTTTCTTTAATCTTGCTCCTATATTTAAACAATTATCCACATACAAGACAAATAGCCTTCAGGCATTGTGCAACCCTGTTTGACACCCTTTGTAATATAAACCATGGTGTGAATGATTTATTGATTCTTACATACGCAGTGCTTCCATCGTACAAGGATGAAACTACTTGAATAAGTATGCTGTTCACAAATGCACAGAAAAGTTTTTGATTTTTCGCTAAGAAGCACTTAATATTAATGTATTGTTACGTGTCGTGGCTGCGGGAGGAATGAATGAAAACACTGGAAATTAATTAGTGATTTATTTATTAATGGTTAATTAACTATTCAATGTATTATGTCACATACAATGAATTAAACGATATTCTTTAAATTACATTTTTTGTAATAGATCACTCGTTTATGAATTCTTTATTATCGCTGGGTAACACCACATTCACAAGAACATTCCATCCAATTATTGCTCCTATTAATTGCTCCGGTTTATTTCGCCACTAAGGTAAGTACTTTCCTCGATTATTCGCTTGACATCTGTCGCTTGAATTATCGCACCTAGCCACCCTGGCCTCGCGGCTTGCAGCGACTTCGCAGTGATCGCGCGGTAATGAACTGTCAACGAGACAACTCTGCCGGCGGCGTATTTATATCAGAAAATGCTGGTATCGAACCTCCTACAATTTTTTAGTGTTTAGGAGAAATTTCTCGTGTAGAGGCTTTTACAGGTGTTATTAGACGTTCGAGACAGGTGAAATATTACTAGGGGTTCGAACGCCATTCCATGAAAATGTAACAAAGATTTCGCTAAAAAGCACGGAAATTTTATAATAATAAAGAATTATATTTTGGTATTTTTTTACTCCCTTTATATTAACTCGTGGCATCTACTTGCTTGCTTGCTTGCCGGCTTGCCATAAAAAAAAACTTGGATCGATTTTTGACCCTTTTCCCGTGATCCAATCGAGCTGAAACTTGGTAAGTATACTCGTAGCGACGATCAAGAAGATCTTTCAAATTTTCGTTAAAAAAAATAATAATTATTGTATAATTTCGGATTTTTAGAAATTTTATTGGTTTTTTCAAATAGGAATCATTAGAAAAGTTTGATAACGTCGCGGAATATTTTCTAAATTTGAATTACTCCGTCGGTATACATAATAGGTACTTCACTACGAATGTTGAAAATCTAAATTCACTGACAAATGTTTTTAGAATTTAATCTTCAAAGCATGAAGTGTCTTACCAAAGCTCAAAACATCTGACATTTTAGAAATATATTAAATTACTGTAAGTTTAGTGTAATGTTATATGTTTTAATTCGTCTTTGATTGTTGTTATATTTTACAAAGAAAGGGAGTATAATAAAAACTTGGTTTTTATGGGTTACTTTTTTACTAAGTTAACTAACATTCTGTTGCTTGCATGTGAATGTTTATGAAAAAACGTCAATTATACAACTAATTAAAGAAAACATAACTGCTAAATTTGAAAAAAAAACACATCATTAAGATTCAAAAATAATTTTAAAATCCCAAAATATAATACCAAACTGTGTCAACAAAACTACATATACTTGGGCATAAAAAACTTCAATAACCTACCTACAGATATTAAGAAAATCGATGACTTACAACAATTAAAGAAAAAAATAAACCAACACTTTAAATCGATACAATTTGACAATGCATAACAAGACATATAGCTAAGGAACAAATGAGCCAAATCCAAAATAAACTAATAAAGTGTAAGCCCCTCACCAAGCACATGAGCAAGTCTGATTTTTGGAGAGGCAAAGCAATAAAATAAAATGTATCTAAGTAGAATGTATTATGATTTAAATGTAGTTTTAATATTAAAAAAAAAAATAATAATAATAATAAAAACTTGGTTTTTATGGGTTACTTTTTTTTATTTCCGATTATTGAAAGTTGTTCAAAGAAAACAGATGTCAGCCTTCGTCGCATTGTCAAATAATCCGCCCCGCTGAAATAACCAGCCGACCGAAAGAACCCTTAACAACTGTCTCGCCAGAGGCGCAAATTTGTTTTGGTGAGTTTCCATCTGCCGCCGTTGCCACGGCAGTTATCCCGGTATTCCAATCAATTTTTTGCGATGTCAACTTTGCAAAGAAAACAAATATCGAATTTCCAACGTCGGGAGTTTTCCGACTCCGAAGGTCCTGAAATCGTTAGCAGACGATACCGAACTTTTGTAATCAGATTTGTTCCGGGAAGCGAATGTATTAAATGTACGGTTACAATAAAATAAGTCAAAGTCGAATGTGTAAAATTAGAATTCTGTCGTCGTGTGTAAGCTTTGTCTATGTGTAAAGTATCGCACGTATATCGCAGGATCAAAGTAGCGGGAGACAAATAAAACACTAAAAATTAGATAAAGTTTTATTTGACACGAAACTTACTGAACACGAAATAAACTGGGGCAGTATAATGTTAATCCGTATATACTTATATCGATTATGAAAAATTCATTTGCTTCGACACAATTTAAATAAAATTATAAAAACCTTGTAAAAATAAACTTTTTTCACTTTTTGACAGGTTTTTATCATTTTATTCGACTTGTATTAGAGCGAATGAATTTTTCATAATCGATATAAATTACTGTAATGATAGTTCAACTTTTTGCAAAAAATAAGTCGGAAATATCGGGAAAAAATGCAATCTTTGATATTACAGATCTCCATAACTATTGATATTAAGTCATGGTTGCTTGAACATTTTAGACTCGTAACTTAGGCAGGAATCTACCGGCAGAGTTTCTGTTGCTAGCTCTGGTACACACATACATATTCATTGCCTGTCTGTCTGTCCTCTATACAAATCTATACCGTTTGTCCGATTCTATTCAAATTTTGCACACTAATGCTTTAGGACCCAGCTTATTCTTTAGAACTTGGCGGGTAACATAAGCGACATTTCCTCCCTATTCTTTAACCTCTTCCCTTCCCCCTGATATATTTTCGACGAAAATCCTGTTGAAGCGGTACAAATGTAACTATTGGTGTGTGATGGCTAAAATAGGATATAAATATCTTCGAATCGACGTCTCACGACGATCGCAGTATCGTAGACATATGATGAAACGAAATCAAAAACATATGCATTTCCAAAATAGGTCCAAGTGCCTATCTTTTTCGGTTTTTTTTTTCGGCATAAAAAGGTTCCGTATTTGAATGTTTCAAAACTATACAATTTTGACAGCCACATTGAATGTCGAATGAATGAATGAATGTGTTTTGAAAATGAATACCTGACAATTGCGTCGTTTTTTCAAAAACATAAATAGCATGAAATCCTATTACATACCTAAAATCGTAATTAAAAAAACGGTTCTTTTTTCAATTCAATTTCATTTTCAATGCAAAACCAATCATTCATCAGATTTTGAAGTGAGCATCTTTATGATTGGCAGTCGATTCAAAATGGTCGACTATACATTATCAAGAGTAGAATAGGATATTTGGGTACTTCTAGGGAACCGGAAACAAAACTAACCTTAACAGACTCCAACGCCAGCAAAACAAAATACTAAAAATGGTCTATGATCTGGATCTAATACCGGACACCTACTGAAACCAAATACCATATAACACAAAAATTAAACATCGACAGCTTTACAAAAATCGAAACACAAGATCATTCACAGACTAGCAATTGGCGAAATACAAGACGAAGACATAAAATTACACAAAATACATGAAAAACATCAACACAACACTAGAATGGCTCAAAACTATCACATAACACACGCCAAAACAAAAACAGGACAATCCCGACTAATTTACAACGGATTAAAACTATACAATGACCTGCCACAACAGACCAAACAACTGACCACTGACAAATTCAAAACAGATGTGACAAAAATGTTAAAACTCGGCCAACTATAAAAAAATTACTTTGTATCTAAATCATATTATTAATATTTCTTATATTGAATCATGTAAAAATGTTATCCATAAACCTTTTAGGTTTCCTTTATATTTTAAATAAAAAATAAATAAAAATATATATATATATATATATATCTAGATATAGATATATATTCCTGGAACACTAATTTAAAGCGAATAAATTTTTGACAATTTAATGGATTCGCGCACATTTTGTGATCTCGAACTCCCGCTACATGCTGCTTCCCGCTACATGCATTATCGTGTAACGGAAGTTGCGCGAAGAACTTCCATTATAATAAAAGTTTTACCCTAAGCGCGCCAAAATAAGATAACTTCAAAAACCTTATGAATGACCAAAGTAGGAAATTATGAAATTTTTAAAATATGAGCTGATTCCGATTTTTACTCCCTTTATATTAACTCGTGGCGTCTGCTTGCTTGCCGGTTTGCCGTCGAAAAAACTTTCGAAGAATTTTTAACCCCTTTCCCGTGATCCAATCGAGCTAAAACTTTGCAAGCAGACTCGTGGTGACGATCAAGAAGATCTATCAAATTTTCGGTAAAAAAAATTAACAATTATAGTATAATTTCGGATTTTTAGAAATTTTGATGCTTTTTTCAAATTGGAATCATTACAAACGTTTGATTATTAGCGACGGCGGCCCGATATCGTCGCGGAAAGTTTTCTAAATCTGAATTACTCCGTTGGTATACATAATAGGTACTTCACTACGAATGTCGAAAATCTAAATTGACTTACAAATGTTTTTAGAATTTAATCTTCAACGCATGAAGTTTCTTATCAAAGCTCAAAACATCTGACATTTTAGAAATATATTAAATTACTGTAAGTTTAGTGTTATGTTATATGTTTTAATTGTTGTTATATTTTACAAAGAAAAGGTGTATAATAAAAACTTGGTTTTTATGAGTTACTTTTTTCATTCATTTTCATAACTGTACCAAAGTTTATATTCGCTTCCCTGCAAACTAAGATGGAACTTCTGCCATAATTCTAGATACTTAAAGATCAATAATCTTCCGAGCGTCGAACAGTCTCACTCGCTAAGAATCTTACAACAAACTTATTAGAAGTTGTACAACTAACTAACTTATCATCAAACCTCTTTTCCGCGGATGTAAGCAGAATGGGCGCATACTCTTCTGTCCTGACTCGCAACTTTGCTTCATCCACATTCAAATAAGCGAACAATCCACCACAAAGTTTGAGTAGTTTCTTGGCCTGGTGGTTAGCCAGTTTTTCTAGTTGGATACTTGGAAAAAATAGTTATGAAAGTAGTAAAAATATTGACGTGATACGTGTTTGCACCTGTATTTAAAATAATGTCAGAGTTTATGTAAGTGTGGATCCCGACTCACCAATGTGGAGGTGGATGAGCCCTCCGGTTTAGGATGAATTGAAGTGGTGTTGATGATGTAAAGTCACGATGGTTTTACAGAATTTATTGAATTGATAAAGTAAAAGTTATAAAGAATACAGTAGGTACAAAGGTTATAAGTGAAAGCGTGACGTTCGAAGGTATGACGGCGAGGGCTTCCGCTATACGAGCCGTTCACTGGGGAAGTGAGATAGTCTGCTCTGGAGCCTACCGTTTTTATAGTTGTTGTGGACAAAGAACTTGGTGTATTATGCCTTCGTCTTACTCGGCCGCTCGTGTGGGTAATATTTAGTCTGGTCAGCAATGTGAGTTCATCCGCTCTTCATGCCCTCTAGAAATTCTCGCTTTTGTCCTCGTTCGTTTCCCTCGCTTCCATTGTCGTTCTTTCCCGAATTCAGCGTTCTGATTTCGACCGTTGTACCGAGAGCGACGGCCTTTCGTGTTTAGGTGCTGATGTACTCGTGTACATGCATGCGTCTTTGACCGCCACATAAGTTTAAGGTGCTTCAGATCATCGTCTGATTTTCAATCAAGTTTTTAATTGAATATTTGAGTTCAGTGATTCTTACATACATTTGTGGGGCGCTTCCCACGTCGGGATCACCAATTTGAGGGGTACCGTGTCGCGGATCCCCACTTTTGTATAACGTAATACAGGATGAAAACAGCTGATATGGACAGAAAGCCGCTGTCAGTTTTATGGTGTTTATTTATTTTCGGCAGAATTACAGTGTGTGCTACAAGGTCAAGTTAAACACTAGAGGCAGAGAGGAAGGAAAACCATACAAATTTTATCCTAGCACACCTCTTTTGCTTCGACACATTCATATATCTTCTCTTCAAATATTGGCGTTTTTAATTAGGCTATTCTCCAATATTTGGTTTATCTGACCTTGTCAGGTCTTTCGCCGACACCTCTAATCCTTAAGAGTATCACTTTTTATGTATGTTTGACACTATCAGTAAAAAATCAATATAATCTAAACTACTTGTCCAAATAATGTTGTGTAAAAGGCAATTTATAATATTGCCTACTTAAATTACCTCCGACAAATTAAAATTAATTTAAAATATATCTTTTATTCATATTTTATCATAATGTCGTTGCGGACTTTTTATATGCCTTTTTGTGCTCTACATTTTTTTTCGTAAAAAATTCTTCATTCACATATCTCTACCGTTAAGGCAGCGTTCGTAATAAACCAATTCATTCGACTGTTTTTTCCTCGACTTACGTTGCAAACGTGGTCTCCACGAAAAGCCATTTTATTTGAACGGATTAATATGCAGCCTATGTCCACCCTGAAAGTCCATGCTGAATATTGGAGAAGGAATTTTTGAAATCGGATGAGCAGTTTCGGAGATTACCTCCTACATCTAAACCTCTGTATAATATTAGTATAGATATCTAGAACTTAATAAATGATGACGGGATGAATATTTCATACATTGAGAAGTGACATAATTTTAAGTTTTCTAGATTTCAGTTTGTTTCAGACATCAGCATAATTAATAAATGCAAATGCTTCCGCTGTAATGATCGAAATAATGACATTTCTCATATGCATATAAATGTACATTTATAAGTAAGTACGACCCGCTTACCTTGCCTCAGGATATAATAACGATGTTAATATACCGAGAATAGGGGGAACATCAAGAAGTTCACGTGGATGCGCACTTGGGGGGCGCCGCGCCGTGAATTGAAAAAGCTTGGGAACCGCTGACTCTTTTGATACTTTTATATTTTGCTACTTATAACTTATATTGTTTAATGTATGTTCTTTTTAATTTTATGATATATTTTTTATGTAAAAGCCTGTACGTATTGCTACTCTTTACTTTGTATTTTTAATTTTTATACTCATGTTTTGGTGCTATTCCTGATACTTTTTATATTTTGCGACTTATAACTAATATTGTTTAATGTATGTTCTTTTTAATTTTATGTTATATTTTTTAGGTAAAAGCCTATACACATTGCTGCTCTTTACTTTATATTTTTAATATTTATACTCATGTTTGGTCCTATTCCTGATACTTTTATATTTTGCTACTTATAACTTATATTGTTTAATGTATATTCATTTTAATTTTATGTTGTATTTTTTATGTAAAAGCCTATACACATTGCTGCTCTTTACTTTATATTTTTAATTTTTATATTCATGTTTTGGTGCTATACAGATATTGTTTAATGTATGTGCTTTTTGAAATTTATATTATATTCTTTATGTAAAAGTCTATACCTAATGGGCATAAATAAATAAATAAATAACTACCAGTATTAATTTTCCTTGGATTTCAAATGAAGCGTAAATATTAATATATAATATTTTCTGAATAATTAACATTAATAATTATTATTTAGTAGATGTCTTCCAGCTGATATTGTGGGGTCTTTGGAAATATAGCATGTGTGTATGGGAAACCTTAACTAAACAAGCCTTATTTGCGCGTGCCGACGTGTAGGCAATTAATTAAATGAATTAATATTTGTAGGTTTGATCTTGCTATTTCGAGGGTGAGATGTGTATACAAGAGAAATTCATTAGCGGAATATTGGCTATCATCACTGATAACAAACAAATTATCTCTGATTGATTGCATACCCGAGGTAATTGTACTACATTAAATGTTAATTATCATTTTCAAAGTTAGGTTAAAAACATTCACTTTGTAACATTTACGTGAGCTTAATAATATATTTATATTTAACTACCGACTCAAGTTTCGTGAGAAACAGAATTTTCCATCAACAGGTGAAGTATTAAACTGATTAGTTATTTTATTTATTTATTATATATATTTATACACTAGATACATGTTTTTTAAAATAAATTGATTCTATGTTATAACATTTTTACGGACGTAATACACCCCATAATATGAGCTGAAGCTCGAGCTTATGGGAGGAGTATTTACAAGCTAAATTAAAATATAAAAGAAACCATTTAGAAGTAGTAATTTTTTTACTATACAGAAACCATTTAAGACATGTGGGCAATGTTACAATTCATCTTTGTCGAAAATCAAGGATTTGGCTTCTTTCTTAAACTGTTCGTATTTTGGAATATTTCTTTCTCAAAATTTGTCTTGCGACCACAATGTATTGTACCATTTAAGTCCCAAGTATGTATAATGATGTTGTAACATGGTGGTTCTTAAAGATGGTATCTTTATTGGTCCCGTTGTTTCATGTCTACTACTTATATATTACTTTTAAATATAGATTTTTTAATTTCATTTCATTTCATATACGATAAATTGGATAAAATAGACATTTGATTGCTAGATAAACATACATATTACAAATGAATTATGATAATATGTATCAAGCCTATCGGCCACTGCCACGGCCTACCTCGCTAGATATATATATATATATATATTATATATATATATATATATATATTTATATATATTTATTTATTTTAAAGTGCCCTAATTACCTATTGTTCATTTCTCTATTAAATATGTTTTGATTTTAAGTTTTATATTCATTTTTTGTTTTATTTTATCTTCTTATCTTATTTATGGTGTATATTAGTTTAGTTATCTTTATTTTACTCAATAATTATTATATTGTTAAAGGTTTCTAATTATTAGTGTTGCTTGTGTACTAATCATCGTTTATATATACATATTGTTTATTTTTATTTTATCATGTTTTATTTCTTTATTATTATTTTATAATTATTTATTATAAAACGTGTTATATGTTAGGTATATTAAAAACCTTGTAATTTTTTTGTTCTGTAAAAGCTCACTAGGGCGTTGACAAATAAATAAATAAATAAGTGTGTGAAATATTCTAGAAATAGTAAAATTAAATTAAAGTGCTCCGATTTAATTCATGTCCAGTGACTTTTTGCGTAATAAATAATCTATACCTATAAAACTCTGTCTGTCTGTATGTCTGTATGTTCTCTATACAAATCCACACCGTTTGTCCGATTCGATTCAAATTTTGCATACTTATGATTTAGGACCCGGCAGGTAACATAGGTGACATTTCCTCCCTATTCTCATACCCCTTTCCCTCCCCCTGACATATTTTCGATGCAAATCTGTACCGTTTGACCGATCGGACTCAAAATTTGGAAACTTATTCTTTAGGACTCGGCTTGTAACACAGGCGACATTTCCTCCCTATTCTCATACCCCTTCCTCTCCCTCTGACATATTTTCGATGCAAATCTGTACCGTTTGACCGATCGGACTCAAAATTTGTAAACTTATTCTTTAGGACTCGGCGGGTAACATACGCGACATTTCACCCCTATTCTTTTAACCCTTCCCCTCCGCTTATATATTTTCGATGCAAATCTATACCATTCGAATCGAACCTTTGTTTACCATAACAAATTTATTTAAAACTTAATCCTTAACCCGTGCAACGACGGGTAAAGACAGCTAGTAGTTAATAATCTTAGTCAATATGTGAATGCGCAGGTCAAATAAATGGCTTGATAATCGTTATTGACCGATTATTCAATCAGTGGGGGTTGCCAGCCGGATAATTTCAACCCATCCTCCTCTGCGCGCCCGCAGAAATATCATTTAACCATTTTTATCACCCCCTCCCGCGTGAGCCTCCCCCAATCGTATAAATATGTTTAGTCTGTACCTTTGTGGTCCGCCAGATGAAACAAAGCCTTTGACCCCACGTCCGGCGAATTACGCCAACATATTCGTTAGCCGCGGAGGCCGTACCGCTCACCGGAAAGGGTGGAAAAATCCGATATATTGGACTTTAATGACCCCGGTGAAAAGCAGGCTTTGAATAATATAAAAAAAATGAAAAAAGAAAATCACCATTGCCGGCAATTTTTTTTTAATCCTGGCATTTTCGTCCGAAACACTGGTCTCTGAAAAATTATTCTTTACTTTTTCCAGACTCTTCTATCCTGACACACGACTCTCGCCTCATTCACATTCATACATCATTGTATACAAGCTCACCGATTGAACCTGGAAAAGTTTCCTAGAGAGAGAAGAGAGAGAGAGAGAGAGAGAGAGAGAGAGAGAGAGAGAGAGAGAGAGAGAGAGAGAGAGAGAGAGAGAGAGAGAGAGAGAGAGATAGAGATAGAGAGAGAGAGAGGAAGAGAGAGAGAGAGAGAGAGATAAAACGAGCGAGCCATACAGTACTTGCATATGGTGTATAACATTTGACATCTCACAATTAAAATTATCAATTGAGCAGCAACAGAAATCAACATCAAAATTTTAAAAAACTAATACATATATACTTATTTATTAATTAGTAAATACAAGTAAAAAAATCTATGGGAATTTATTAGTTATTGAATTTTTCTGCAATTCTTAGGTACCGTGTATCTTACAAGCGAAAACGGTAGATATAATTTTTTCATCTAAAATATTTAAATAATCCACTTGTATATTGAATACTCTTTGTTGGCGAGTTTGTTCTTCATTCGACGAACTTGAATATAATAATAGCTGGACCTCGCTAACTGAAAACATTTTTCCTTGAAAATATATATAAATTGAAAATATAAAATATATTGCAGTCAGCACAGTATATATGTATGTACACGTTAAACAAACAGCACAAAACACAAATTAACAACGGACCTAACCTTAAAAAATAATACGTCAATCTGTCATACTTCTGTCAATTTTAACTAACGGACGTTAAACTCGTGGTTCGACTGTCGGTATCGGCCGTCGATTAAATTTTACTAAAATTTGACTAACGGATTGTTATAAGACGAAAAAAATGACGTTTGTATAATATTTCGTTTTTTTTGGTCTGAAATTTAACTAACGGACGTTTATAAGACCGGCCCTAGGACGTGCCTTTGTGTAGTCACATAATTATCTATCTTGTTCTTTCGCTGTGCTTTCTTAATGGCATAAAATTCTGTGGTAGCATAATTACAAGAACTACTTTCAGTTTTAGTTTGCGAGGAGCTATTTATTCCCTTTGGAATTATGTTGATGAGATCCGGTGGCACAAAATGTTTCAGATGTTTTACATTATTGTATAAAAGATGTTCGCTGTCTCTTTAATTAGACCAAGGTGTATAAGTGGAGACAGGATCACCCGATAATCAACGAATATTTTAATAAAGAATATTTATATTATAAAGTCCCACAGAGACGAAATTATTAATTTGGGAACGTGTATGGAAATTTTTATAGGATGCCCCAGGGCTTGAGATCTGTATGAGCTGGCTTAAATGATCACTTTACACAATGCATACTATGTCATGGGTTGGATTATAGGTGTCTCTAACATAGTATATTCGAATATTTAAAATAAATTGATGAAGATCATACATACATACAATTTTCAAAAATGAAATAATATTTGGATGTTCTTGCGGTGGAATTGGTGAACGTTTAATCATTTTCATCTAGTATTGTAGTGATAGTCCAATAGTCATTTACACAATAAGTCAGAAATGTCGAAGAAAAATAATGCAAACTTTGATGTCGCTTATCTCCGTGACTGTCGACCTCTCACCCAAAGTGTAAAAAATATTTTTTATTAAAATTAAATATAGAAGATTCTCCCAATGTTTTGGATACTAGTTACTGTATATGTAACTGATAATAATCGCGACATATAAATAATTCAACAATTTATGAATAATCATGCATATAATTGCGTGTTTATTGATAAAATCTCAGTTATATTAATTTCGTTGTCTGTCCGTCCGTCCGTCTGTCCATCTGTCTTTCTGTTCCCGTAACTTCGTGTAACGTCCATAACATTTTTTGATTAGAATATTTTTTTATTTTTTATATATAAATAAATAAACACTTATTCCTTAGGAACTGACATGTAAAAGTTCCATTATTTTTGATAGGTTATACAGCTATTTACAAAATATTAAGACAAAAAATACTTACAGAAACGTATTTATTTATGCTTGGGGCTGTAACGTAACTACCTGTACACCTAAGCTAAATACCTAACTATAAAGTTTAATAATATAAGTTTTACGAAAAGCCCAAAGCTTGAGACTTTAAGCTACCGAATCGAGCTTTATTACAACTTTTGTGACTTTTAAGCACACACTTTATGCTTTAAGCTACTAGATAAAAACTTAAGTCGAACTTAGAACTTCGGAAGTATATTTACATGAAAGCTAATATTATTTTTTTTTTTTTTTTAAGAATTTATATTTTCAAAATTGGCCAGTCGTGATCTATCTAGTGGTTAGGAAAATTCCCCCTCCGTTGTGTCCGTAGCTATCCAAAATTCTTTTGATATGTGGTGAGATTCGTATTCTTATTAACGCGACTAGACTAATATAGATCGAATTCTTACCTAACTATGGAAATAACAAACGCACGTAACTAATCCGTACTCGTCCTTCTAGAAACCGCTCTAGAATTCTACAGTTTCGCCTATATGAGAGATAGCCGATATCGTCCACGTCCGGAGTCGGCCTAAAAGCCAATTATATGCGGCGTAGCCGAGGAATAAACGCTAGTAGCAAAACTCCCTTACATTGTACCGCCATAACTATAATACCATCGGGGTTAAAATACTGTAATATAAAACAATACAATCGTTGCCAAGTTAACGGCATACGCTAAAGATTCCGCCCGCTTTGATTATCAACATCTCATAATAGCAGCTTAGAACAGTGTCAGCACAACCACATGCGGCACCCATTTATGACAGATTTACAAGATATAATAGCATACGTTATATTCAAAAACACAAGTAAGAAACCTACCAATAGCGCGTCCCACGTTGTCCGATCTGCTCAATCTGTTCATAGAACATAGTGGGGGAAGACAAACATATTTATAACAAATAGGCGCAACAGAGGATCAGGGCAAGCTTTGTCTGACATTATCACAGCCCGAGATTCTAAGGGAATGGAAGATACAGTTTTGTAAGTGAAATTTAAGAAGTGTCTAACCACTTCTGTTCAAACGTGGATTCTAGATGCCCCCCCCCCCTGTAGGGGGGAGGGGGATGCGGCCCCAGAGCATCGCCGCATCCGGTGGTTAACTCCTGTTTAGACATAACCTCCCACACTAAGCTGCAGACCAAGATCAAGCCGAGACTCTATTGCTCCTGCTGGAATCCTCCGAAGTCCTCGCCTCCCGGCGACAAACATATCAGGAAGAAATCCCGCGTCTGATATTAAGGTTTGTATATTGTCCCGCGGGGCAGTCAAATTGACTGGTGTATAATGATGAGGATCCCACGTTGCGGCTACATGAGCCGGATTATTATGATGTTTACTGCTGATTAAAGGGCCGAATGAACTAACTGGGTGACTGGAAAAGACTCGTCCTTGAGCGCGTCAGTCAGAGCCATGTTAGCATCGCCAATTATAGTTGATGTGATTGATCCCACGGTGTAGTCTTATTGACTAGAGATATTAAATGATGGTAGAACAGCATGATTATTACAGTTGATTGTGTAATTCCTGATATGTTTCTCGCTGGCCGGGAAGGGAGAACCCCGAAGGTCTCTGTATACAGCAAGTTAGAAAAGGTGGTGAATGATGAGAATGATGGTGTTAGTAATGCCATCGCGCTCCTGAATGCGATACCGATCATAAAGTTGATTGTTAAACTGCTGACAGATCTCGTTCATTAAAGCGGTCCCGAGCATAAGTATTGATTGTCGAACTGCTACCTGCATCTTATAATTTCTCGTTAATGAGGAACGTCCTATCTCGTCCTTGAGTACGGAGTTATTACATTCACATACATTCATAACCAGAGCCCGAGCTCGTCGCACCAAGGGGACTGAAAAGACGTGAGAGGTTCTTCCCCTTGGGTCTTTGAGGGTCGCCGCTCCAGGACCTTCAGACTATCCTGTAATTCTTGGCTTTAAAACCCTGTCTTAACCGGGTAGATACAGTTAAGATAATCCTACCTAGTCCCAAATCCAAGATGTCTCCCACTCTAAACAGTCTCCATAGCCGAGAACGCGCGCTCCGAAATTCGACCCTGTCTTGCCACGCGAGTAGATCTCCCTTTGTCTTCATCATAATCGAAATTCAGCCTCTCCAGATCACGGGGCGTAAAAGACGCAACGGCCTCTCGCCCCCCGACCAGAGGAGACGAACTCCCCATTCGGTTCTCGTTCATTATCCCATTTATAATCCCCGCGCGCCTAACCTTAAGAGTCTAGCGCCGTTAATAAGATCGCATTATGCTACGTTGGAAGTTAATATTGCACAACCGGACGAAATGCCTATTTCCCGCGATCCTATTCAATTTGTAAAACGCAATAATATGTATTTATATATGTTAGTAAAACGTTTGAAATGCAGAATGCACGTATGATGACCTCGCTTCTATCCTAAATAATTAGATTCTATCCTAGATAATTAAGATATAATCCCGACGTTACGTCCCGACATCAGTACTAATTTGTTTCCGCGTCCGTTACCGTCGGGCTCTGAACCCACGTAATGAAATGAATAGTGATTATGTGACCATGACAAATTATGTAGCACGAACATTCCATTTAATACACATAAGAAAACATCAGGAATAAATAATATTAAAGGTTCTTATCTTAGTTCTGTAGTTGGTCTGCTTCCGAGATGGCATCCAGATCCGAAGTCATATAACGGGTCCTCTCCAAAATTGAGCAATTACCAGCGCCTGTGTAGCCCTTCATTTCCCTTGTATATATATTTTAATATCAGCGCCAGTAAAACTGTATTAGATCCTAGAAACAAGAAAACTATTCCCTTTACGCCGAGCACATACAGAACATAAACCCCTTCAATCCAGTTCATCCACGGTTAAGCAAAAAGGCGAAAGAATAGTAATAGTAAAAGGTCCTTAACTGACAGAAGTTGAAGTTCTCTGCAAACTGCCCATATCCTCTAGTGGCGCCTGTGTTTTCCAATAACAACTTTCCAGTCATGTATTTAACATAACGTCCTCCTTGTGTGTATGTGTGCTTCAATATCTGTCATCCAGTTAATGATTCCCAAAATAGTGTTTTCCTTGTATATATATTTCAATATCAGCACCCGTAAAACTGTATAGGATCCTAGAAACAAAAGACCATTCCCTCTACGCCGAGCACATGCAGGACATAAACCCCTTCAAACTAGTTCATCTACGCCGTATAGTGATATCACAAGCAGACATAAACAATATAATTACAAGTATGGTTGCGTCCTCCTCCACCTCGGTGGAAATATTCGCATTCGTATTTACCGAATAGTAGGCCTGATATTCGTATTCGTGAAAGTAGTATTCGTTGCATCACTCTCAATAATAAAATCATATAGATAAATAATTACGGTAACTCATAAAAATATGATATTACTTATATTAAACGAATAAAACAAAACAATCTGTCATATAAGTAAATAACGCGATTACGGAAGACCAAAGGTTAACTACCCCTGAACAATAATGAAAAATGTTCTAGAAAACATTTCAAATATCTAATATTGAATGAATAAAAACAATGTCATATGAACAACTATCACGGCTACGGAAGACCGAAGGTTAACTACCCCTGATCTAACCGCAAACGACCCACAATAATGGAATATGTTGTAGAAAACATATCAAATATCTAATATTGAATGAATAAAAACAATGTCATATGAATAACTATCACGGCTACGGAAGACCGAAGGTTAATTACCCCTGATCTAACCCTTCCCCCTAAATACGTACGTCTGACAATCACTATAAAATGCACCATGTATTATTAAAAAGTCGTAGCAATATATCGAAAGATAATTATTATTACAGTTATGTTTGAGTTCGCTAGGTGGCGGTAGTATAACAATTTTTATTCATATGCCATGTTGACCTGCAAATATTATCTTGTATTCGAAGCAGAATAAATTTTAGCGCAAACCATATTGCACAAACGTTAAAAATTCGACACCCGTAAACATCCTCTGCAATTTTATCAAGTAAAACGCTATTCTAAATAACTAAGAATATCCTAATTTTATTTATTTTCATACTGTTCCAAATCTCCTTTTAAATCCGGAATAATAAATATTAAACGCGACCCCGTTTGCCTTTAGTTTAAATAATTATTGAATAACGATACATCCCAATATTAATCAATGTATAGCAATGCATACGAGAGCCAAGAGAATAATAATAAATCTCCTATCTGCCTCCCCAATTTCAATATATTGTGCAATATATGTCAAATTCAAAGTATAATTATTGGAGAAATTGAACCATTTTAGATTCCCAAGTAAAATCGTCCGATCTCCCGTGCGCTATAACACCCCGCTTGGAAGAACCTTTCGCACGGTCCGAACCTGTCCAGACAAGCAATCGCGACACCAAATACACACAACTACTCCGAATCTCAATTACTCCCTAAATAATACAGCCCGATAGTAAAAATAATTAACCGTAATAGAAAATATAAATGTGTTCCCCAGCTGAAGACCGCATTGCACGCTACCCACGCAATACAACAACCATTATACTGCTACTAGGCAAATCATATAGAAATCCGTGTATTCAGTCGGCAGCACAGATAACATAAAATTCCTTTGCATATTTGAAAGTTACATAAGTATTATGAAAGAACGCCCGCTGGATTATCACAGCCGCAAACTACGAATTATCATATATTAAATCTGATGAGCGCATAGTAATATAAGGTTCCAAATATAATACACATAAAAGGCAATAGAAATAAATAATATTGGAAATGCTTATCTGTTCACTGTTCCAATTCTCCTTTGAATTACTATCAAACTCCGGCTCTTTCCTCGGTCCTTTTAAATTATCCTCCTTATTTCGGACTCACTTCGACAAAGCCTCGGCCGACCTTCAAGCTGAAAACTCAAGTGCCGCTCTCCAATTTGTATCGCTAAAAACTAGTCCCTATCTCTCGCCATTTTTGATTCCAACTTAAAAGTCCAACTAAAAAGTGTAAAAGTCAAAGTCCTACATCTCAGGACGCGTTTCATTGGCTAACGGCCGCGTCTTGTGATTCGTCCGATTCAGTTAAAATAAAGGTAAAGCACGCGTCACACGCGCGGCATACCTCTACGTTTCACGAACAATAAAGCTTGTCCGCACCTACTTACTCGGCAAACATATAATCACAGAATATTTAACGGGTTGTGAAGCTTCTCTTTATTATAAACTTTAGCAGATAGATATTTTCGTATAATTTTTCAACATTAAAAAATTCACTCAAAATTTAAATTAGCTAAACTTATTTTATTAAGAAAAAGCGGAATATACGAAATAAGTAGTGGAGATTGTGACACTGAAGAGGGACCCAGCACATACCCACGGCTGTTTTATGAGCGCTAATATCGGCCCTACACTTTCGCAACCCAATCCGGAATTTTTTTAATGCTAAATCGGTCACTCTCCCCACGCCAATTATGAGTGCAAGCGGGGGTCGTCCATATAAAACCGCTTCACTGTCTACTAGGCGCAAGGACGAGGAAGGGGAAACCTTATTTATAAGATGAAAATAACATGGATTGAGGTGAATATTCATAAAGAAATGAATATTCAACAACAGTACACAATACAAGAAATAGAATGAGAAATGATACAATATACATATAATTAATTAATTTTATACGACTGTTTATTAATTTCACTTATCTGCTAAACATATATGTATAGAGATACACCTCTTCTATATCTACAAAATTGTTTAATACCTTTATACACTATATTATTTCAATTCCCTGCTAAACGTATGTATTAACAATATCGAATGTGGATTATGTTTAGTGTGATTACTAATTTTCTTATTTTTACTATTCTCTTTTTTTTATAATTTAATTCAGGTTATTATTTGATATTACGCTTTTATTTGAAATACAATTATAAATAACTGTTTCACAGCTATAAAACTACACCGACACTCAGGAACCTGCCTGAGTGTCGGTGTAGTTTTATAGCTGAACTTGAATTCTTAATACATTAAAAAATATATATATAAGTGAAGAAAAACATGCAAAATCAAATAATATTAATCGTAAGAAAATGAGGCGAAGACAAAGCCAAGTATGTGAAATGAAAATGAGCACAAAATTGCGCCCTAGAGACAGTTAATAAAAAAATAAAAATAGGCCAAAATGCAAGAAACCAAACGAAGATAAATAAAATCTCCATTGCCTAAGAAATTATACCTTCTCAGAATGCACCAAGCATATAATAGGTCCTTACATATGATATTGGCGTTTAGTATGGGAGGAACATAAAGCCGATTTTTTTTATTATAATATATTTATTTAATCAAAGTATGTACCATTGCTATCTATGCACTTTTGCCATCTCATAGGTAGTTCATCGATCCCTTTACTAAAAAAACCATTCGGACGGGAATCAATAAAATCTTTGAAGGCGGTTTGGACTGCCCCATCGGAGTTGAATTTTTTCCTTTGCAAGAAGTTATCCAAATTTCGAAAAAAATGGTAATCTGTTGGGGCAAGGTCCGGAGAGTACGGTGGATGTCTTAGACATTCCAATTGAAGCTCCTCTAATTTGGTAGCCGTCTGTTGTGCAGTGTGTGGTCTAGCGTTATCATGAAGCAGCAGTGGCCTAGAGCGATTAACCAGCCTCGGTTGTTTAGCAGCTAGCTTTTCCATCATGGTTTGCAGTTGCTGACAATAGACATCTGCCGTAATCGTCTGGCCAGATTTAAGAAAGCTGTAGTGAACGACACCAGCACTAGTCCACCAAACGCTCACAAGTAACTTTTTTGGAGTCAATTTTCGCTTGGGGCATGGTTTGGCTGGTTCGGCAGGGTTCAGCCATTGCGATGAGCGCTTCCGATTATCGTACAGGATCCATTTTTCAACACAGGTAATGATTCGATTTAAAATCCCTTCATTATTGTGCCGGTTGAGTAATGCAACGCAGCAGTCAACGCGCGTTTGTTGATTTGCTTCACTCAATTCGTGAGGTACCCACCTTTCAAGCTTTTTCACCTTACCAATTTGCTTCAAGTGGATTAAAACAGTTTTATCACTAACACCGCAGCCTGCAGCTAACTCGGATGTGGTTTGCGATGGATCCGCTTCCACAATAGCCTTCAATTCTTCATTATCAACTTTGGTCTCCGGCCGTCCACGGGGCTTGTTCTGCAGGTCAAAATTTCCAGAACGAAAACGTTGGAACCAAAAACGCACTGTGTTTTCTTTTGCGGCACCGTCGCCATACACATCATTAATCCTTCGAGCCGTTTCTGCAGCACTGGTGCCACGGTGGAACTCGTACTCGTAAATAACGCGATATTTCAAGTTTTTCATTTTGTAAACTGAGTGACGCAAAGAAAAAAACAATTGAGGAAAAAACAAATGAATTATAATTTTCAAAACACAAATACATGAGTAAATAGCTGTATAAATTTGGATTTGGAATTCCTAGCCAAAGAGAAGATATTTGAGATCAAATTTGCCAGTACGGCAAAACCTCAATTTCATATGTAAGGACCTAATATTATAAAGAAGACGAATCCCACAAGGGACGGCAGTGGATGGCTCATGTCGGACTGACAACCCCGTTATAATCGACTGTCGATTATATCCGAATGTTCGTGTGTGTTCATGTTCGTGTGCGAATGATAAAACATTCCCTATATAAAGGGCGACCTAATTGCTTCACGAATATAGTTGTTTTAAACAGCAAATCATGACTATATAAATAATAGCGGCGATGCAACCAGCGAAAATAAATTTCGGCAGTACCTACCTACCGGGCGTTCAATAGTAAATAAGCGCAATCGCAAAGTGCAAATATTTTGGAACATATTCACTATCCAACGCCCGGTAGATACTACTCTAGTAATGTTATTCTGTGGCCAGTTATAATTCTTACTTTAACGAAACTAGGATCCGTTGGGATCGCCTAAAAGTCACAATAAATATATTGCGAATAGCGCTTATGTCGCCCTTTAAATAGGAAATTTCATTTCGCAAACTTTCGTGTGTGACTGACTGACCACTAAACTTTTATAGTAATTTCTAACGATCCTAAAACGTCCATATTGCAGGATAATCCTCAATTATGTGTAATTCTTTATGTTTCTACGGTCTCGTGACAATATGTACAACATGCATTTTTTTAAACTTTTGTTTCCTTAGCGAATTTCCATATTCTCTATTTTTTTTTTTATTGTTTAAAGAAACAAAATCACGATACAATAATTTTTTTCATGTAGATATAACAATATTAAGCTAAATTTACTTTTTGTTGTTACTGCCCCAAGTCGTAAATTAAAATAAAATCGTATATGAAGCATGAACCACCCTTCCGTAGCGCGGTACGAGCGTCCATAATAACTCTATAACAAAACATCTCTATACTCAACAGCACGTTTTTATCGCAGGTACATCGTATACTAAGAACGGGACAACTTCATACCGTTCAGAATATACACCGGCATTATTCGATCTAGCATATTGGCGTATTATAATAATGTAAACTCCACCATTCACAATAATTTCACATAATTCGCTCTAATCTACGGACTCACTTTATCATGGTCCCCAAAAACCCCCAGATGTATCTTAAAACAAGTTGTCGTCGCCAAACCATAAGATCATAATATACGTTTTATTAATTTTGCATCTATTATGTCTGTCTCGCTTGAAAAATGTGAGACAGTGTTAACAATTGGTTACAAGTAAATAAAATATATTAACTAACTAGATTACTCACCATAACGGTGCTTCGCACAAAGAGGATAGAACGTCATATCCATTTATTCCGGCATACCGCTCCAGCCTCATCCATCGCTTCATGCAAGCTATTCAGTTGTTAAAACTTTTTATAAGGCCTTCCTCCAATATTGTACAGTAAGTAAATAAATATAATATAATTAAATAAATTTATTAAAGTAAGTTAACGCAATTAGTAAATTATAATAAAAGACAGAATGTAGCCGAATGTTTGATTTTTACAATAAATATACAGGGTTGTTTGGAAAACATTAATAACCTCGCAGGAATATATCCCTGCATTGATTGTGAGTCGAAAATGTTCAAGCAGCCATGACCTAATATCAATAGTTATGGAGTTATGCAATATCAAAGTTTGCATTTTTTTTCAATATTTCTGACTTATTTTTTACAAAACGTTGAAATATTATTGCAGTAAACTAAATCGATTATCAAAAATTCATTTGTTTCAATACAAGTTAAATAAAATGATAAAAACTTGCAGAAATTTCAATTGGAACGTTTTCCGATTGGAATTGGAAGGTTTTTATTACATATTTTATTTGAATTGTATTAAAGGAAATGAATATTTAATATTCGATATAAGTTACTGTAATGATTGTCCAACATTTTACAAAAAACAAGTAGGAAATATTGAAAAAAAATGTAATTTTAGATGTATCATATCTCCATAACTATTGTAATACACAAATCATAATTAAAGCAGGAAAATATTCCTGTGAGGTTATTAATGTTTTCCAAATAACCCTGTATAAAGAAAGAATTACACTTAATCGATAATTTTACAACACTACACTCAAATTGGAAGATACTGGGAGGTTGTAGGATGGTCCACATGAATCTGGAATCAACTGAGTTATTATTATCATAAACCTCAGGAAACATCGAGAAAGTGACATAACCTATAAAAAAGGATCGACCGATTCTGCGCAATCAGTTGTGTCAAGTTGACATCGGGCTAATGCCACAGAAGTCCACAGACAAGTGAATCCGTGTGGCGTGTGTTGCTAGTGCGTGTGATTCCTGCGATAGTAATTAAGAAAGTACCTACCGATTAGCGACAAGTTTTCTGGTGCGAACCTGAGCTGTCAAGTAACATGCATCATAGAGATACGTTATTCAGAAGTGATAAAATTGCATGGAAGATAATAAGTGCGTATTACAAAATTGGATAATAAGTGTGCGAAATATTCTAGAAACATTAAGAGTGTGTTTAAAAACAGTGTTCCGATTAAATTGATGTCCAGTAAGTTCACGTAAAAAAGTTTAAATTCTTTCTAGTGTTTCATTTAATTCAATAAATTTGTTATTGTTCCTTATCGGCAGCTTAATTCCAGCCCTCAGAATAATATTATATCATAATGCAATTATTTAATCCATGATATTCATTTACATTACATGATACCAGCCAATTGACTGTCTATTATCAATTTATTTGATGAATGCACCAATACCTGGTCTATCTATCTCTTGAATCCACATTCTAATCATCAATTTTATTCAGATGTTTGTATCTAAAAGTTGTAGTGATGTGAAGACTATTTTTGTTTTTGCGTATAACAATGAATATCTGAGCCCTGTGCACTCCAGACTATTTTTGGTATGACGTAACTCCAGAGTATTTTATGTAAATTCAAGCAAATATGTTTGATTTATAATATTAAAATTTATAGTTTTTATAATATTTTTAAAAATGTAGCAAATTCTGGATTTGTAATGTCCATCCATTCATCCTCTTGCGAATCATCAGCAACTGACACTCCAACTACTACTTAGGCCTGGTTGATTCAAATTGGATTGAAGTAGAAGTTCGTTTTAAGCATAAATATTTCCATTCCCACCAAGCAAACAATCCGTTTCCGTAAAAATATATGCTTTAAATGAACTTTTATTTTAATCCAACTTGAAAAAAGCGGGCCTTAATGACTCGAGGAAACCGACTTTTCATGTTTTTGCCCTGTGAAATCTGAGTCGCCAATAATTATTTATTTTGTCACATATTTCTGATATTTCTATTTCTATTGTTCATAGTTTTTATCACTATTATGTACCTTTGTATATTAAAAAAAAATTATCATGTCAAACATCACTCAAAAAAGCTAAAAATAAATTCTCTCCCACTAATTTCTAAATTCGTAATCATTTTCTTTTAAGTTACAAAAATTAAACTGATTTATTTTAAGCGCAATTGAAACTGCATGACAAATATTTGAAAATGTTGGGCTATCAATATGTATCCAATACACGTTCTACAATATTCGTATAAAAAGGCCTGCAAGTTCCGTGGCGAAAAATTTATGATTTATTTTCATAACAGTTTTTATTAATGGCTCCAATAAATGCTTTAATATTTTCACCATCGAATTGTTGGAGATGCCTCCAGAGAATATTAATTGTTGAGCTATAAATAATAACATATGGGTATTTGATATAATATTTTTATAATATACATGAGAAAAAATACATAAATAAATACGTAAGTACCTATCTCGCTGTATATCATTAAGGAGTGTATGGATAGCCATAGATTCCTATCTGAAAGCACATATTTCGCGCCTTTAGTTGAACACACCTTTATACACAAGATTATCGGTGCTTTAGGATTCTGGTATTATCTATAAGACTTTGTATCTATCAGGTTTTAAACGACCCTCGACTTCTTGTATTAACCACTTATATCTGATTGCTTATTCTTTTGTACATACTATATATCTAACAATTAATTTAATTAATTATGTCCATTGCATACATCTTGACCTTAAACTATGTTCTCATTTATTAAAATTAAAAATATTAGCAATATGAAAATAAAGGCATTCATAAAAGAGGCGAAAGTGGTCGTCAAATCTGTTATAAATGCGTTTAATAATCATGTACGTAACTATGAACTAATCTATAGGTAGGTACTACGCCAAATCAGTATAGCGAGAATGAGTCATACGTGTATTATGTATTGTGCTGACTCTAACATTGATGTTGATATTCTTACAGATACCTTATCACCATTTAAAAAGTCACTCCTGCACAACATAATTTTTTAGACGAAGACTTTAAAAATTCGTACATGATCACATTACGTTGATACACTAAATTGTACGCATGTCGCTAGAGCAGGCCGAAGACACTTGTAATTGGGATAGTGGGCTGAAATTTAAATAAGTCATGTTTTGTATTTTTGTTATGTACCTATTTTATACCTACCTATTATTCCCAGTTTTGTGTTATATTATTACCCAATAGTCATTGAAAATAAATCATAAAGAAAGTTTTCTGTGTATAGTTTTCTGGGATATTCTGCCGTGTATGTATATGTGACCTCTCTAGAGAGCGTTTCGGATCCCATTGCAGGGTCCATCATCAGGGCTGATGTGATGAGTGTGTGTTGAAGTGTAGGTTAAGTATTGCCTTGCAATGCCGTACCGAAGTCAGGGTGTCTCCAAGTTTGTGTTACGTTAAGTTCTGGATTGTAGTACCGTATCGAAAGCAGGGTGTGTATATTTTGATGTAGTGTGTTGTGTATCTACTAACGGATGTCGGACTGTGCGAATCGTCGATTTGATTTCCTGCAGCGCTGGATACCACTAGAGTTTTAACTTAAGACCGTCATCCCTATTAATGTTTACCGGGTGCATGTATATTTCAGTTGCTTCTTTGACCAGGCGCGTGTGGTGAATTTTGGGCTTTCCAAAGATTTTCGGCTCAAATGGTGGTGGTGGGAGTCTGCATGCAAGTAGCGGTTCGTATGGGTCGGCTTCCTGTAGACTCTGTGCCCGAGATACCATCTGTGTTCTTTTTCCATCCTATCTACATCCAGAAATGGTAGTTTTTTTCTTTTTCTATCTCCATGGTGAATTTTAATTTCTTGTGCAGCGTGTTGAGGTGTTCGAGAAAGTCATGTAGTCTTTCTTTCCCGTACGGCCGGATTGCAAACACGACATCAACGTACCTCCACCAAACCTTGGGGATCAAAGTTGGTGAGTCTAGAGCCGTTTCTTCGAATTTCTCCATTACGAGGTTTGCAATTACTGGGAAAAGTGGGTTTCCCATCGCTACACATTCCACTTGTCGGAAAAGTTTACCCTGAAATCAAAAGTATCTACTTGTCAGGCAGTGTCGAAAAATTGCGCACATGTATTCCTCATAGACTTCTTCTAAAAGACTCATAGCATCGTCCACAGACACATTTGTGAAGAGAGATATAACGTCAAAACTGACTAATATATCATTACTTTCTATCTTCACATTTTTCAGCATTTTAACAAAATGTGCCGAGTCCTTCACCCATGAGGATGTCTTTCCAGTCTGCAACTGTAAGAGACTGGTCAAGTGTTGCGATAACTTATATGTCGGCGCTCCTATTGCGCTCACAATCGGTCTTAGCGGAACTCCATCCTTGTGAATCTTTGGCAGTCCGTATATCGCTGGTGTTTTGGACGCTTGCATAAACAATCTGCAGTGTAATTCGACCGGAATGCTCGAGGCTTTAAGCAGCTCTCTAGTTTTTCGGTCAATTTTTTTTGTTGGATTCTTCTTTATCCATTTGTTTGTGCTGCTGTCCAATAAAACACGCATCTTCGCTGTGTAGACCCTTTGGTTCAGTATAACCATCGCGTTCCCTTTATCAGCTGGAAGAACGGGATATTCTCGAAGGCTTTTTAATGCAGCAAGTTCCTCTCTGGTTATATTGGGACGTGTCGGTTTAGCCTTTCTTAATATAACGCACGTGTCTTGTCGAATTTCCTCCGCGATGGCCACCGGAAACTTCCGCAAAGATGCTTCTACGCCGCAAATAATATCGTCTATTGGGATTACCCTTGGTGCTATGGCAAAGTTTAGACCTTTCGTCTACTGATGTTGTCGCCTTGTCCAACGGATGTCCCGATAGGTTCTTCACTACCTTCGTAGAATCGAGCTCATTCATCGCATGTTTCTTATTCCGGTTTAACGATTCAAACTTGCGTTTCTGTCGTGACTCCACCAGTTGTTTATTGCGCAATGCTTGCATCGATGTCATCTTATATACATAAAAAATTTTATATCCTGGAAAAATAAAGCAAAGAATACAGTAAACACAAAATTTATAAGCGAACCATGATACTTATAAAATATACTATTTTTCCGGAACATGGTAGTGAAAAGTGCAGAAAAATTAAGCAAAGCATAATTTAATGGAAAATATAAATATCCGGTAATATTGCAGTAAAAACATTGAATATATTTATTCAAGATAAAGTATTCAATTTTACTTTGAACATACAATACATAATCTTTGTGTATTATATTTTCATTCATTCTCCGTTTTTTTTTTTTTGGTTAAAGTGATTTTTTTAAACATTTATAATTTTTTTTTTCATTTTTGTGTAGTCACTATAGACATGAATGAGGAGTAGGCAAATAGGAAGGTACTTAAATCTGCTCGTAAAGTAGACAAAAATTAAAAATGAAAATGATCGCTTCGATGGATGGCTTCACCAAAAGAGGCTTATCTTTTCAAAAAACAGTAGCATCACCCTTTTCAGCATGACAATGATGTTTTCGAAATTCATAATGTCTTCCCTTTGTAGTCGGGGGGATTAAAACACGGACACAAAGAAGAAAATATTGTTAAAACTTCAAGCCTCGGCGGTGGACGAGTTACGGTTTCGCAAGAGTGAGGCTAGGCCTATTTTGTTTAAGAAAAAAACCTTTTTGTCAGCTGCCTGGTAGAATGAAACGGGCGTCCATTTGTCTTCAACAATAATAATTCATAACAATCCATACCTGTCGACTTGAACACTCCGTATTATACCTGACGTAAATGTTCTGGTTCAGTTTATTCCCTGTAGTTCATTTTTAAATTATTTATATTAAATTTATTATTTAATACATTAATTTTAGATCATCTCTTTTATGCAAAAATAATATTGATCTGAAGCTCAGACAATGGTTGATCAAATTTTACCTATGTGTGGTCGGTTCCACTCTACGGTGTTGAAGTATGGACCCTCAAGTTTGGCACTATAAGCCGCTTAGATGCGTCCTAAATGTTACCACAGAATTTTAAGGATACTTATCCTGGTCTAATAAAATAACCAACACTAAAGTCTTACATAGAGCCAATGCCTAAAGAGAATTATTTATAAAAATCAAGCTCCGTAAGACATCGTATTTTGGTCACATAATGAGAAGGGTAAAGAAAAGTATACCCTACCTACTTCAGTTGGTTGTCGAAGGGAGGATTGAAGGCCGCAGCGGAATCGTCTGTCGGAAGAAAATATCCGTCCTGGTTTAAAAATATCCCGACAAGACACTTAAAAAATAAGAAAGAGAAACATATTTTAATAAAAATATTAAGTTCGGATAATTATACTGCAAAATATACTTTCACTAGAAACATATTATATACAAAATTAATGAAATAATCTTACATATATGTAAGGCAATACTTATATTATTATATTATTTATTTAATAATTAATAATTTTTCCCATAGTATTCTAATTTTTGCGCATGCGGGGATCCAAAAGTTATTGAGAATATTTTTTCAGAGAATTTAATTACAATAATATATTTTGAAAAACCATGACAGCAACTATTACTAAGGGTCATCTAGCCTTTTTTCGCTGGATATGCCCTTCGACTGTATATGCGCATCTCATGAAATAAAAACATATGAAAATAAATAAAAAATATATGTAGGTACTTACTTTTTTAACTCTCAGCACTCATTTGTTGCCGTTCTCCCTGCATCGATCTATTGGCGTTCTTTCTTTTTATTTCATTTTGTTTCTAAAAAATGACTGCGCACAGTATTTATTGGAATTTAGGAATGGAATATTTAAAATATTATTTCTCAATTGTCATGTTAAAATATTGAAATCTAACAAGTATTTATTTCCTTTCCAGTCCAAATATAAGGCAAACCATACTCGAAAATCGAGGCTTAATAAATCAAAGGGAATCGGAAACTGGTAAAGGAGAGAGCGTTATTATTATTTCTTCAAAGGGAAAAATCTGCAAAGGTTTACTCTCTTTTGTTTGATTTATGGGGGAAACCCCGACAATAGAGCGCCGGATCAAATCTCCTAATTATTTGGCGCCTTCGCAAATTTTACGCATTTTTTTAAAGCTGCATCCGTTTTATAAAAATGATTGGTCTTAAGTCTAGATGTCTAGACACACGAATTAAATCAAACAAAACCACAACACTTTGTTAATAAATATAGGTTGGTACATTCATCAATTATGTTTTCCAAAATCAAAGTCTTTCTGCATCGTCATGAGTAAATCAATAAATTTTAAGGCGGTTTTTTCAGCTTAATAAAGTAAGTTTCGATTTGTTGAGCTTCATAAAGTGAGCTTAGTAAGGTCTTTCCTTAAGGGGTTACGTGTAGTCAGAGGCGCAAAAAAATAGACATTTTCAAAAAAAATTTTTGAACGGTTGTTTAATGTTTTGAATCAATACATAATACTAACGTTTTACACTATATTTTAAGTAACTATACCGAAAATTTCAAATAAATTTATTAATACTGGACCACGATAGAGTCTCGATTCTTGACCCCTGTATTGCAAGTAGTGCCTCGCGGTGTCCATCAGTGCTTCTTAGTGGTTTATCTAAATTTAATGAAACAAAAATAAATTAGTAGTTTATTAGTTTATCTTGTGCTTAATCGAATCTTTTTTTTTTTCAAATTTAGCAAAATGGCGGTCTTTGAAAGCTTAATTATGAATTTTGAGGGAAAAAATCAATCGTTTATTATTTTTAAAAAAAAAGTTTAAGTCAAAAAAAATCTTTCGATCAAGCACAAGTTTTTAATGCCTAAAATATGATGTTTAAATTTCATTTAAATCTGTCGAGTAGTTTTTAAAATATCGCGGACACCGCTTTTGAAAACGTTATTATGATAATTAATACAAATGCAATTTTAAAAATTACTTACGCAGAGTCGTCTATTTCTGATACATATAATAGGTACATCTTCTGCCGATGTGTAAGCCTCCAATATGTCGATTTTTTTTTATCTACGTCTCATTTTGCCTTCTTGAGTGACCTGATTTGCACGTTGGTCAGCAATCTTTATGCGCTCTATATCGAGTTTTTCAGCATACCGGTGTGCATTAGGTCCATAATTTAATCCTATGCATTAGCAATCATTAATATTCCTTGCATACCTTCATGACGTCTCATTATAAATTTTTGAAAATGATTATAATACACGCACAACTACTTATCGACTACTGGGTTTCACTGCCACTGAAGTACTAACACTAAATCAAATTTCAGTTAGCCTAAAGGGCCTTATGTCTAAAAGTAGAAGTTTAAAAGAAATTTTGTACATTATTCTTAGAATTAATCAGGTGAAAACCGCGTTCCGTAGCAGTCGCCCCGTTTGTCAGCCCGGCCAGCTCTAGTACCGTCCGCGTGTCAGTACGGGCGGCAGCAGAGGGTCCTACAGTTATCGTTGGATATCTTTAAAACTAATAACCGGATCGAGTTGATATTTTCACACAATATTTTTGAAACATTTTTCTTTAAGAAAATAAAATAAAATAAATTTTTTAAAATCCTGACTACACGCAACCCCCTCCACGGGAGAAAAATATCACTACTGGTAGGCTGACGTCAGATTTATTTTTAAAATATCTTACTTTTATAAACAATGCAAATAAAGAAATAGCACATATAAAAATTATTTGTTCTTAATTTGAAGATATAAAAATAAGTCGTGTAACAGCATCACTCAATTATATTTTATAATTATTATTAATAAAGCCCTTTTTTTTGGCATGTCACGCAGTAAAAGGGTGCTAATGGCGGATTCATAATTTAACATAATTTACAAATGCAAACACACATGTACATATACCGATTACAGCAAGTAAAGAATACCTTCACAATTGTCGTTTAAGAACTATATCAGCATTTTCAAAATTGAATGTCGGCAATCTGCAAGTAATATCTGAATATCAGTTAGAAAAGGAACTTTAAGCTCTGCTAGATCCAGAAGGTGAGATTGGGAACTAATACTTATGGGGCAGTTATTCTTTATAAATTCTCAGATTTTGCGACCTGGTGGTCGAGTCAAGCGCTTGCATCGCGAAGAAAGATGCGTCATTCGGCTAATTGTCATTACTTTCAAAAGCAAACACGTCATTCTATTTATCGCTCACCTGTCACCCATTTATCCACACGCCGTCTTTCAGACCCTCGAACCACTCCGAATTCCTCACAAAGGCGATGCGGATCGATTGTTGTTCTTAAATAAACTTCCCGCCATCTTGAACAATAGACAATATGCACGCACGGCGGGCGGGTGGCGGGGGACGCCCCCCACCAGGAGACACATTACGGCCTGTCACATTTGTGAAAGGGAGGAAAAGATATGAATAAGGAATCCGTAATTCTGTCATTCGTTCGGCCCACCCCTGCGCGTGTGATTGCTGGGGTGACCGCGAGGCATTATTTAAAATTTAGTAAAAATTAAAGTGCTAAAATTACACTTCTGGTCGATTTCGCTCTTCAAAAATGTAGCGGATACCGGCGGTCGCCAAACTTTAGGATCTCGCGGACCACTAAATTCGTAATTTTAAATCGGAGATCTAATAGGATTTCAGAGTTTTAAATATATTGAGAAAAAAATTCTCGCGGACTACCACTCTGGTGACCGCTGGTGTATACTGATACACGCCAATGTATGCATGAGCGATGTCAATTCGAGAAAGAGACAAGGGTTATATGACCGCTTCACGATAGACAGTAATGCAGACAGTTATGTACACTGCGCACAGTGTGTTGTTGTTTTATATTTAATGTAACGTTTTCACATTGATAATAGGATTTTTAACCATTTTTATGACTTCCAAAAATGTCTAGGTGTTTATCCATTAAATTAATATAATAAAATATAATGTTCGCTTTTAACCAAAGTTTATTGTCTTTACTTATTAGTTTCAGCTAGTAAAGGGCATTAACAGATTTATTATTATTATCAAAATGAGATTAATATAGGGTGGCCCATTGGATACGCCGGATTTAAATTATCCTCTATTTTTTTAATGTAAATTGGTAACTCTAATGTTTTCAACTTATATTTTTTTAAAATAGAGGAAAATTTAAATTCGGCGTATCCGATTGGCCACCCTATATTATTTAATAGCTTTTTCAAAAAATAATTAAACATCAAGCAAATCTATTATTATTATATTGTAGGTAATAATAAAAAAAATTACAAGTAACAGATTCGTGAGTGGCCGACTGTACAGCTCCAAAGTTAAAAAAAAAACTATAAGTTCCGTGCACGGCGTTCCTCAGAATTCAAGGAGGCTGTTAGTTGGCCAGAGAGAAGACAAATGTCTTATGAAGCTACGATGTTTGCAATTTTGGTACAGGCAGGCTGGAAAGACGACTATGTTTTTCTTAATGTGTAATACAACTGATCAATCTGATTGGGAACGAACTACATACAATATAATTTGACGCATTTATATCATGGAGAGAGAGCATGTTAGATACTGGGAGTGCAAAGAATGGCAGTGCACGTTATCTTAAGAAGTAGGTAACCATGTAAAATTTAATTTTGTTTGGTGAAAGGGCGTAAGATTGTATAGGAAACATACAAATCGATGGCTCCTACGTATCACGTACAAATCTAAGATTTTAATTTTTTTGTGTACTTCATATGTATTTAATTATATCTTTAATTCCAAGAAAGAAAAAAATATTTTGCAATAAACAACATTTTTTATTATAATTTTTTTTCTTTCTTGGAATTAAATATACAATTTAAAACTCAAAATCGTCGATTTGTGGGTTACGATATTATACGTAGGAGCCGTCGAAATATATCACCAATTTCATTTTTAGAGGTAGATCCAGTTCCAGTAAGGATCGGGGACCTTTCAACTGACAATACCGTTGAAGGGATAATCAGGGCACGGATGATGCAAAATAAGTGATGAGTAAAAAAAATACTATCATGTACCAAAACACGACAGTAAAATTTATAAAAATGTATATAAATTTTTTTAATTAATTTTATATATCAATCTTTTCAATTATGAATATATTGAAAATCAATTTTATATATCGACGCCCTTTTATATATTTATAAAAATATTATATTTATAAAAAATAATAACAAAATATAAGATATAAATAATAAAAGATGTGCTGATAAAAAACATGTGGTAATCAAGATCTCTTGGTTCTCTGCCATACGCATCGAGCCAGCATCCACCAATCAAAGGCTCGATTCAGCTAACTAAACTTCGTTCGCTACTCTTTCGCTGATAGCCGTAGACATCATACGCATTACTTTCTGTACTCAAAGCTAATTCTATAAATTTATATCAATAAATCAACATTGTTAATCGAGAATATAATTTATACTGTGTTCATCTACGTATCTTGCCTCTGCTGAAACATCTCACACATTACACCGCACTCATACAACACGTTATGTTAAGAATTTATCTTTGGACGGGTGGACATTTTCTTTTCCTCAGAACACATACACTCTCACAAAAATATAAAAGAAGGGAAAGTGGGTGAAATAAATTATATTTAAATCTGATCTTAAAATTAATGTAATATAATATAATGTTAAGATAAATTTTAGAAAAACTGAAGAAAAAAATTGCGAGGGAACTAAATTATAAATATGTATATAACTTATAACAGTTGCCTGTTATCCACTTAAATTCTTACTTACTTACTACTCTACTAACATGCTCGCATTTTAGTTGAGTTCTATAATTTTATGTATGTTTCTTTATGTTGATAACGAAGTAACAAGGAAATGAAGAAAAACATCAAATAAATTCTCGGGATAAAAATAACAATCCCAAGATTTCAGCGAAGCGCGGTGACACGACAGACCTTATAAAACTGTCAAGTAGCTGCCAAAGGCAGACGTCTGTTCTAACGACAGTCTTATAAACTGTGAATAACTAAATGAGATAACCTTTTTGTTCGCGGCCACCGCCGGCTGCGGCATCACTCCGCTGTCACCGCGCCTCATAATCTGGTGGGCGGAAAAAATGTGACGCTTCAAAGCTTATTCGGCTGCCGTGTAAATATTGGGATAGATAAATATTCTAGCGACTATGACGTGAGGGGATCAAAACTGTCGGATGTTCTGTGAAAACGTGTTTTTGAAATATGTTGAAAATAACATGAGCATTTATTTTATGACTCGAATGTTTATTCCTCTTCTTCGTGTGCGATGTCCACCTAACGTTGGGTTCAGTTAGATAATGTCGATACTTTTTATTTTTCGTATAGATGCGTCTAGTACATCTTCTACTAAGAGCCAACGACCGTCAGATTTACGTTGTTGTATCAAACCTGAATAAAGATGGTTTGGATATTATGAAATTAGAGTTCGGGGGTTTTTGGCAGGTAACAAGTAAAACAGGTACAAAAAAATAGTAAGTTAAACGTACAAATAAATACTTACTTACCATCACGCCATTTCTCCGTGGGGATAGGCAGAGATGATAGAGCACCTTCAGTCCTGACACACAACTCTCGCCTTATCCAAATTTATACGTCTTCACGTAAACAAATTCACTGTTACATGAAAATAACATATTAAAAAATGATTAAACATATTAAAAAATTATAAAAATATAATTTTTTTCTTACTTTATTAATAATGAGATCTTTCGTCATTACGTTCTAAAGGAAAATAAACGGGTACCTACTTATGAAAAATTTCTATGAAAAATTTTCAAGACTTTTCTCAAACGTCCCAAACAAACAAACAAACGAAAATATATCGAAAATATTGGATTTCATTTAATATTTTTTAGGTGGAAAAATTACTAGATATGTGTGAACAAACTGATTTCTATCAACTTTAAAAAATACATTAATTGTATACATATACGTTACATCCATCACTTCAAAAAAGTAAGCGTCAATAAAGTGAGTTTACTACTTTCATGGGTGGAATCATTGAACGTTACAATATGTAAAATGATCCCTTAAGCCAGCCTATTGCAGGTCGTAAGTCCTAAACACTCCCAACAAATGCCACATTCTTGAAACATTTTCTTTTTCTTGGTTTATTTCTCTTCAACTCTTTTTTCTGAATACGTCAGTGTCAAACAGGGTTTTAACTTCTGGTAATTACGCAAAGTGTTTTCAAGTACTAATTGCATACAAGCGCATATAGAATTGTATCATGATATCAAGTACCTGTCATTTATATAATCTGTCTCGTATCAACTAGCAAAGTATGCCGAACACGCTCTGTTATGTAATTATTATTGTAACTGTATAAAATTGTGCTGTCTTTAAAATTAAATTTTTCTGCATACTTTTCTAAATAAGTAGCTTCTGTGAGACACCCATAATTAATCTTAATTGTTGTTAAATTATTGTTAATGAAAGTGAACTGACTATTCGTTTGTTCGGAATATTGAATAGTTCTGAAAAGTTCATTCATGAACGCCCCGCCCCATCTCTATCTAATTTATTCATCACTAATATTTTTAACTTATATCGTAATTGTTGAGCGATTACGGGCCCTCCGGGGGGGCAGTAGTTTATATGTAGCTGCGCCACTGTTGAAGTGCAGGTATTAGTTATATAATAATTATTCACAGATTGATCTATAGAATCAATTATATATCCTCACAATCCGGCCGTCGACTGTGAATTTATTACTTATTCATGCGTCTTATCTATTTATACAGATTATCGTAAAAGATCCAGGCGCATAATTTAAAGATTAAAATTAAATTCAAAATACGGTAGTGTTGGCGGCCGATTATTCTTCCAAAGTATTAAATTACGAACCTTAGCCGGGAGCAACGTAGATAAAGATAAGAAAGTAGAAAAAATTATCTTAAATATTTGGATAAATTGCCGTGACCTGCGTGTTTTTTGAAACTTATCACCCCATGACGTCACAGCTTTAAGTTTATCTTGTCCGCTTAAGGTTTATGAAGATATTGTATTACAAAAGGCTTTCAGGCTCTTTCTTTATCGTGAGGCCGAGGATTAGCCACCTGTTTACCTGGAAACATGTTTCTTTTATTTTTAGACCGTTTCAATATCTGTGCTTTGGCGTCTACCTGTGGCACTAGAAACAATCGCTTTGGAAATATAATTGCAAGAATAAACACAAGGTATGTATTTGTTTTACGATCCGACTCGAGTTCAATGTGTCGCATACATATTCAATTGCAGGTTGTTTATTGTTAGTGTTGCGATAAGGGTAATTGTTGATTTATTTGCGAGGCAAAATTCACCCGGAAAACTACTTTGTTACAGTGCACGTAAAAAAGTGATTGAAATTATATTCCGAAGCTATGTGATTGTACCAGTGGACATTGAATACCCACTAACTGAATTACATTGTAAATAATGTTAATTTCGTTTGCTTTTCTACAAGGGTCATTAACGATCTGTTTAAAAAATATATCGTAAGAACAAATAAACTTATGTTAATAAGTAAATTTATTTGTCTGGTCGGAAGTTTATTTTATTTTAAACAATGTTTTTAAATGTATTTTCTAAGAACACAATTAATGGATTTTTTCCGCAGTGGGATAATTATTAATTAAGATACATTATAGAAAATTGTAAATTAATTAAGAAACCGATTCAGTATATGTAATAATAAACAAATTTTAAAATTTTGAAAATACCTATGTGGATTACGGTGGAATTGGTGAATTGTGAATAGTGATCACTAAAGCCAGCTTAGCAGTTCAGAAGTCCCGAGCCACCCCATAAAGTCCCACATACCCGTTTCCCATATAAATATATCTTTTTTTTAGATATTAGATATTTATTAGAGACACTAACAGGATAATAGGTACATGATACTCTAATAATAAAACATTATAAATGAAGACTATGCCCATTATACCAATTACAAGTGTTTTCGGCACGCTCTAGTAACATGTATTTTTGTATCTAAGTATATTTTACATGTACATTCATGTGTATTGTATATTTAGTGTTTGAATGTAGTGCGATTAGTATTTAATAAATAATTAATTTAATGGATCTATAGGTTCAGGTCATCGTTTAGAAAATGGATGTTGTGTATGAGTAAGTTTTTGAACGATGATAAGGTATCTGCAAGAATATCAGCATCAATGTTAGGGTCAGCACAATACATATTATATGTGCGACACAACCTTGTGAGGGGAGAAAAGTAACCAACATTATTATTATGCTGGCTTATTCTAAAGAACTCAGGGTTTCTTATACGGCGTTTAACATGCAAATTTATGTCAGATAGAGAAAGAGAATTAATAGCTACGCTGAGAATCTTGTGCGGCACAACGATTCTATTTTTATAGATTTAAAAAAAATAAGGTTTAATAAAGTTTCTATACTTATTATTAGACTGTTGAAATAATTAGTGAAAACAGCGAACAGTGCAACCATTCCATTATACAGATAAAATTAGGGTTTTTAGAAGTTTTAATAATAAATAAATAAAATTTATGTACCTATTGTAAAAAGGGGACTAAAACAAGAAAACGGATTTATTTTTACAAGTGCGCGTTCTTTAATCTGTGTAGAATATATTAAAAATATTAATAATAATAAACTGTGCTATTCTGAAAATAGCAATATTGGGAGGTCAGATCTTTATCCCAATCTTGACAGGTATGTATAACATTGTATTGCCGCCAATTTCGGTGTTTTAAGTTTGAAATTATTGAATTCAATCAATCAGATAGCTCTAAAACATAATCAAATGTTAAGTTATTCACAATTTCGAGCTTTCTAATTGATTGAATTCATTAACTTCCAACCTGTCAAACATAAAACGTAAAAAAAACGGCGTCACAATGTTATACATATAATTGTCAAGATACAGAAATAGCAATATTTCTTAATTCAGAATACGGATGATTGTATATATATATTTTTTTTTAATACGGTGATTCTTTATATAACGTAATATAAATTTCTGTTACCGGATTTTAGTGCATGTTCGGTGCTATTCTCATTACTCACTGTGGTTTGTTAAGTTTTTTTTAATAAGTTGTTAAGTAACACAAACGAAGTAGTGACGAAAAGATAATGTAATGTAATTAAAATTTTGCGTATAAAACTTAGTTATTCAATATCTATTATTGAATATATAATTTAAAAAAGGGAATAGTGTGAAATTAACGGCTTCTAATATGTTTTAATATACTTTGTAATACACACACAATATGAGTTATTAATTTACAACTATAGTTTCGAGAGGAGCAGTCCCTCTCATCATCAGGTATAGATAATATTATAGTTATTATCTATTAGTTATTATCTATTATATTATATATTATCTATTATAGTTATTATCTATTATAGTTATTATCTATACCTGATGATGAGAGGGACTGCTCCTCTCGAAACTATAGTTGTAAATTAATAACTCATATTGTGTGTGTATTACAAAGTATATTAAAACATATTTGAAATTATAATGTTGCACCACGAAGTATCTGCCAAATCTTTCAATGATATTAACGGCTTCTAATTAAAAAAAATGGAATAGTGTGAAATTCCTTCTCCTACTGGGTCAACCGATCAGAAAAACCCAAATTTTTTCTAAGAACTACACGGGTACAACATACAAGTAGATCTCTTTTCATTTTAGAAAGACAAACAAATTAGTATGTGTAAGCTGTGCGTACGATGCCCATTGATTCGTTGTGTTGGTGTTTACGGGTATCAACACCAACAGAACGAAACAATGTGCGTCGTACGCACGGCTTCCACAAATTCATTCGATTGCCTTCCTTAAATGAAAAGATGCCTACCTAATGAATTTTTAAGCGAGGCGCTGCGTGTTTGACACCGTTATGCGTATTACCTGACCTTTGCATACTTTTATGCAATGCTCCTTCTATTTTTTCTATTACGTGTGTATGTGTGTGGATTATAACTCACCTGAGCAGTAAATACTGTACAAAAAATGGTCGCACATTTACTAAATGTTTTTAAAGAGAGAAGTAAGAAATGAATGTGGAAGAATATGCAACATTTGGTGCAAGGAAAACATAAAATTAATGTGGTTCCGCATATTTTATTTCGTTTGCGGAGCCTGGGAACATGCGTGCGGACAAATAAGTGTGTTGCATTGCTTATAAGATAAAAGTAAGATGCATTTACCACTGAATAAAATGATGTGAATCGATCTTCAGAAAATAATAAGTTACTTTTTGAAATAAAAATTAGTACGGTAAATCAAATTTCTACTTTTTAATCATAATTAAGACCCAATATCAGACTCGGAAATTATTGAAGCGCCTATTTTACCTGCAATTTTCTATTCAATAAAAACCAAAAATAAACAAACAGTATTATGATTTTTTTTATATTTTTACATTTTTACTGCAAATTTTTATTATAATTATTAATTATTATGATTACCTACACATTATTTATTATAATTTATGACGGCGTTTCACAGTTTTCATGCCAATTTCATTCGCTTAGTAAGTCCATATAACATAAATTTAGCGGGATTTTCGTAACACATAGTTTTCAAAATTGAAAATAAAATTTTATATTATCAAAATAGGAAATTGTGTGTACTATAAGCACTGAATATGGCATATTAACAAATACCCAATCATACAAAATGTATTCGATATTTTGATAGATATTCATGCGACCCGACGACAGATTTTATTTTGTCTTGCCGTCAAAAAGACGGCTTCTAATTAAAAAAAATGGAATCATATTTTTTATATAATAAAAAATAAGGTAAGTAAGGGTTTAAAAATGCACCCACAAGCACAAATTTTTGACTGTGTAATAATACAAAACCAGTTTATATTACCACATTCATAATAATTTTTATTTCCATTAGACTCGATAGGAGCGCTACTTTGGTAATTTTTACTGGTAATAACAAAATTGTTAAGGACATAAAATCGTTAATATCGTTAACGACTATTATAATACTTTATATTGTGATAAAGATCGTTTTACATGAAAAGCAATGAAATGTTAAAAACTTCTGAGGTTATTTTGAATTTATTTAATGGTCTTTCGTGGTTTGAAAATATCCCTTAGTTTACATTGATATATTTTTATCTGTTTTTAATGTTTTAATAATATATGGAGTATAGAGAAATTTTATTAATTGGATTAATTCACATTATTATCCAAAGTACAAAGAAACTTACATATTTGAGTAAAAAATTGGGCGAAACGCCATGAATATCTCGTGTTACAAGTATGTGATGTAAAATTCACCCTTCCGCCAGTAAGGGCGGGAGAACTGGGAAAGCGGGGAGGGGAACAGATGATTTATCACCAAGATATGATGGATGACATTGTCATCTTGTCTATTGTGCGACAAGAGATGGCATGTGAGATGGAAATATCGATCGCAACTCGAGATTGGAATTATGGCGGGATTATGTGCCGATCATTATTAGACTTTGTACGGTGATATTTTATCTGAGAAACCCATTACTTTACCGGGAAGAAATTTAAGTACCTCTTCGATTTTCTTATAAAAAAATGAAGTAAATTACACGGAACATTACTTTTGAATTAACGGGCGTATATTGTAAGAGAATTGAGAGAATCAACGGTAAATTCCAACAATCGATACGCAGTGATTTAAGAAATCAAACTTATATGCTTATAAAACAATGGTTAAAAAAATATTTTTGATGATAGTAAGAGTTTTGATAAAAAAAAAATTGAAATTTTGATTCTCACACGCAATATTTATTCTATTAAGACCATATTTTTTATTTATACATATGTTCATGAATTTTGTGTTCCAGCCATATTATGTGCATAGTTTGTATATGACATACAAAAAAATAAAAAAATGCTATATTCGGAAAATTTGATATATATTGTAACGAGGCCAAAAAGAATTGCGTACTTCTGTCACATGACACAACAATACTATCGAAAAATCCAGAATGGCCTAGTATGATATACGGCTTTCGGGAGGGAACTGAAACATTTTTTCAAATGAGTAGATTGAAAGAATAAGCTCTTTTTGAATTTAACTTTAACAATTTAGAGTCGACTCAATATTTTTTGTGTAGATCGTTGGATAATCGGTGATAGCCACAAGATAGACAGAGATTGGATTGGCGATATTTGAGACCATGTCAGAATGGCAGAAAGAAAAACTTGTCGAAAGATTATTCGATACAGAGTGAATTTATATATTTTGCGGAGGTTACGTTTTAGTCTGCAGTCTTAATTGATGATCGTGATTTAAAACCGAATTAACATTATATTACTACGTAAGACGTTTTCCTCGAAGTAGGTACAACCCTTTGACTTTTAAATTATCACGTATGCATAATGGCAAAGGCACGTTCATGGTCATGTACTAAACACAATGCAAACATAGTTTAGCATGTTGTGTGTTTGAAGAAATGCAGAATCGTCATAACTCAAAGTGTATTTGTTCGAAACATACGCAAAATATTGCATGACCAATAACAATGAACAAGTTATTATATATTCTTAACTTTTTAAGAAGTCGGCTTAAACAGAGTCATAGTAAGGCAACGAGGGGAATATATTAATTTTACGTTGTTTCTATACACATATTAAATTGCATTTGAACACAAGATTATTTGAATTGTTGTGAGACGTGCTTGGTGGTGAAGATACTCGCCTAGTGAATTAAGTGATCGTGATAGGGGTTCGAATCCCATTCGAAGTGACCAAAGAGTTAGTCGTAATTACATAATATGTTTGGCTTAATTTTAAAATAGTACGTATATCAATATGACAAGTATTTCATGTATGTAGTATGTATCTTTTTTTTAACCCTAAACCGGAATCATAATTTTGACAGTGATATGGAATCGTGAGTCCAAATGAACCCATCAGCAAAATACCTTCTAATTTCTTCATGATACATATTATTTTATTTTTGTAACTTGTTGTAGACACGCGTGTTTCATTACAAGCTTAATTAAGGTAAATCAATTTTTATTTAACAACTTAAGTATATTAATAACTTTAAATTTGAATTATATCCCTTGGGTTAAATATTTCATTAACAAACTTCATTCCTATATTTTAAGTAGATACGTATGTGAAATTTAGAAAAAATAATAAAAAATATTTTCTATTTTACTCGGTTTAACGTATTCTTCAAAACAAAAATATAAACTTATCTTGAGATTAAAAATGTATAAAAAAAATGAGCCTAAACTAAAAAAAAAATATGACCGCTTATGTAGGTACATAGCATCTTCCTCTTTTACATATTTCCTAATCCGTTGACATCGAAGGTTCAATTTCATCTTCTACTTGATGTTCCTCATTTGTTCCCAGGATTTTCGACCAATTTTCGTCTTCCACGACAGTAACAATATCTCATTAGTCATTGAGATAAATCGCTATTTTATCCTAAAAGTGATAAATAATAATAAATACAAAAACTTACGTAACTGGTATAGAAGATGCATTTGGATCTGACAGCAACGTGTAGGTACCTGCGCTTCTAGTAAACCGAATTAAGTGCCGAACGTCAAGCACCGCTACATCGGGTGACGTAAAATAATGAGATTATTCAATTCTTACTACTCTTATTGAAATATTTATTTTTTGTCGATTTCAAATAGACCCACGATTCCGGTGAAGGGTTAATATTTGTCATTTATTTTGCATTACCAAATCTGACAAATAAACATTAAAAATGCACCTTATTGGAACCATTGGAAACAATTGGAAGATGAGAGCCTAGTTCTTACATCAGTCATATTTTTTATAACACAAACTTAGATAGAAAAATATCAAGAACTTTAATGCAACATAATAATCTACTTCAACACTACAAAATTCTAACAAAATAATAATAATAATAGGTCTTTATTTCAGCTTGTTGAGAATAGATTCTCACTTCGCCACATAGATATATATCCATGTAAGTAAAAATAGAAAACCAACAACAGACATAGGTACAAGTAGAATAAGAAATAAAAACATGTCGAAATTAAAAATAGAAAGTAGAAAATAATAATAAAAATCGATAAATACATAAAAAATAATGGAGAACAGTCATTGTTGCATAATTAGTGTCCATCAAGCCAAAAATAATCAAGACGTGACTGAACAACCATCAGAAGTATTCCACATTAAAATAACAATTGTAACAAAAATTCTAACGAATAGTCATATTATTTGAATAAAGTGTTGCTATAGTTATTCACTTCTAATGTAAAAAAATGTAAGAAATATGCATAAAGCTAAACTTATAAGTTTTCGGCATTTTTTAATATGAAAGAAAACACAAAAAAAAAACACTTGCCCTAAACAATCCCCTTAATGGAAAACGCGACATTTAGTTCAGAAGAAATTAATAACGTAACGGTTAAGTGATTTTGAAAAATATGTCACTAGTAAACAATATTGAAATATAGTATTTCATATTAGTTACATTTTCATTTTTTATATATAAAATGTTCCAAAAGAATCATTTTATATACATACGTATACAAAGTGATCCCTGCAAATCATGTTACCCTTATTGTTATTAACAACACAAAAGCAAAAAAATAGGTTTATTGACAATTGATATAAAAAACATTTATAAGTTTAAAAAAATAGAACACTCCGTGTCATCATCATCTGAATAAGAGTCAGTGACTTTTCTAATACCTTCTATCTTAGATTTTTTCTTTGTACTTGTTTTTGGATATATAGTTTAGTCACACGAAATTTTCTCATCAATTCTTGCGATTTTTTCCTTTTCATCTTCTTAATGTCCTATTATTTTGTTTTCATCTTCTGAAATTTAGGGCAGGCTTCCCCTACATTAGATAATATTGCAGATGTATCAAGGCACAGCCATCCGAGTCCATTTTGAACTCAAGACTGGAGTATTTCCCGAAGATTATTTGCACTAAAATGAATGTTGATCCTTTTATGTTTATAGCCGCGCCAACGGCTTTGTCGGCTCTTTTTGATTTTTGTTCTGTTTACTTCTTGTTTTAACACTACAATTTAGCACAATGAAAGTTGTTTTATGACTGCATCGTAAAATGCCACATTCAACATGGCCGGCATGCTTTGCTTCAGAACAAATCACAGCTTGGTCATAAATTTTAGCGCACCTCAGAGATAAGTTTGTTACCCAAAGCACGGGGAACGATTGGGAAAAACGACCACCGATCAAGAATACACCTTACGCACGATATCATCTTTGATACTGAGTGCTTTGTAGGTACTGGCTGAATACATAGACCAGATAGGACTTATTTTACTTACAGAAATAGCGTGTAATAGCACAGTATAGTAAACATACCGTATTATGTCTTCATACAAACAGCCGAAACGACGCCCTTAAAAATCTCGGTATACTTCGGCCTGCGCGGTCGCCGCAGGGCTGCAGTAACGTACGGACGCAAGCAGTGTGAGACGCTCCCGCGCATACATTTATGTCAATTTATGGCACCCCAAACCCTAAAGAGTCAGTCAATGAGCAGCCCTGGTGCGTGTTTAACCATGTTTAAGTACCAAGCGGCTGTAGGTATTTATTTCTAGGACACTGCCGAGACAACATACTGTATAGTTTACTATACTATGGTAATAGGCAGCATTGAAGGAAAATGCTTCAGGAAGCCATTACCAAAACAGATAAAATACCACCAAAATAAATAAATGGCACAGAGACAAAAGTTTTTATTTTATTATTAGTGAGTGTAATATTTTTAATTTTTTAAATTAAAAATATATCTTCTTCAAAAAGTGCAAAATTATTTTGTGGTGACATTATTAGTGTAATTAATAAAAAAAACTTTTTTTTCACCAATTTTGTATTGAAAAATATCAACATGTTTCAGAACCCATGGCCCCTTCGTCATACAGAATCACAGTTTGACAAATTTAAAATTTAAAATAAGTAGAAGTGTTAATAGTAAATTGAATACTATAAATAACTAGGTCCTTTTTGCAAATAGTTATATTTTAATTTGTTTTTATGTTAGTAGGTACTTCGTTATTATTAATTTACCATATTTTTATATTTTGATTATCTACACTTCGAGTTTGATTTTTTATCTGTTAGTTCACAATTGTATCCTGACGAAGGGGCCATGGGCTATGAAACATGTTGATATATTTCAATACAAAAGTGGTGAAAACAAAGTTCATTTTTATTAATTATATTAAAAATATATCTATCTTTGTTTAACGATACTCGAAACCCTGAGATGTGACAACTATAATAATTATTTTAATAGTTAAATCTGTACCATGTATGCAATGTTGAAATAGACATATCGGTATTATATATATTTTTTCAATCCCTGAACATTTAAATAACAGCGAATGAATTGTGACAAATTAGGTACAAAAAATTCTAATACCGCAAATGGGCATAAATAAAAATAAATTATTTAAATAATGTATTTTACGATGTATGCAATGTTCCAAGGTTTGCCATGGTCTCTACTGTCTAAATATGGTTTTTCCGTGTATAAATTAAGATTGCAGTTCAATAAAGTTTCATTACAAGTGCGTTAGTCCAGACGTACCTAGACTAGAAACTTCTAATTGACATTTAAAGGGATTTAAAGTAATAGTCAATTGATAATCCAAATGTTGGTTTTTCCAAATTTTTTGACGACGGAATAAGCTTATATTGTATGCACTAAACCATAAACGTCCCAAATATATTAAAATATCTTAATCCCCATTACCTTTGCCTGAGACCCGAATTTTTGCCTTTCTTTTAAGGTAAATATTTTGGACGATATACCTTGTATTATTTATGATGTTTGACAACAGAACAATAGCGTTCAGACAGCAGGAGTTCGATAAATTATTACTTGACCCTACGTAGGTCAAAAGTATGTACTTGTTTAAAATATATCTTATAAATATACAAAATGTTTAAGCTGCAGTATTAGTATATAACTAGTGTGTTGTAAATGTTGTTAAATTTAAAATAATATAAAACTATACTCGTAATATGTAAATAATATATTGTACTATAATACATAGTTCACAGTACACACACACTGAAATATTGTAATCAAATTGTTGGGCTAAAACACAATGACGAAATTCTTCCACTGAAAGGCGAATGAAAACCATATATTTCATGAATAAAGCAACAAAGTCTGTCCGACCTGGCATAACTAGATAAACCAAATTCAAACTTTGAGGCGAAAGTAATGAAGTGAATCTTATTTGATTATATAACTTACCTGGAATATTCTAATTAAATATAAAATATCAAGACACTTTATTTTTTACATTTTCTTGTTCTTCATTTATTACTTGATAGTCGAAAAACTGCACCTGCAGAGTGCAGGTGTTTAATTAGTAGGTATTAATATTATTAATAATTAAATTGAAACACTTTTGAACTTTTTTTCACTATTTATAAATAAATTGCAAACATTAATAAAGCTTAGGTTAGGTTATTCATAAATCACAATTATTTTATATTTTAGAGCTTCCTGATTGATTGAATTCATTAATTACAAACCCAAAAAAAATTTAACCGTCCATATTGACGACATTACAATGTTACGCAATAACTGTCAAGATACCAATATTGCTATCTTCAGTTGTTGTTTTGATTTATGTAAATTTATTCTTAATTAATTTTTAATTATTAATCTGCAGATAAACGTCTGATAAGACGCGCTTTGTGGCCTTAGTTTTTTTAACATTGACTAAATATTTTTTTAAAATAAAAAATAAATTGAAAACACCAACTAAAAAGCGAACACTGGAAGATGTACGCTGTTGAATGAAGCTAAAATGGTGTGGTAAGACAGAAAAGTGTCGCATTCCATCCTCTCTGCCTATTGAAAATGGCATGTTGATAAGTAAGTACCAAGGTTTATGATTCTTTTTTCTTACTGGCCTTTCATGACTGAGTATTGCGATTTTCATTAACTCCCATCCTCTTTCGCTTTTCTACGCATCCCGCCGATCTGCCACCAAAGGAGTATGCAGCTATTGCGCAATGTCTAGCTTATATGGTGTGGATCGTACATTCGCTATATATATAATAAAGAATATCGAACATAACGTATACAGAACTTTCAAAAATTTGATAAAACGTGGATGTTCTTAGGATGGAATAGGTGAACGTTGCATTGTGTAGAGTGATCACTTAAACCAGTTCGTACAGGTTGTAAGCCTTGAGCCATCTTATAATAGACTTACATCCACGTTTCCCATATATAAATAGTTTTGTCTCTTTATCGTGAGACGTCTATAATTTATTCTAAGCATCTAAAATAGCCGCCGAATAAGGATGCATTCGAATAGCGATTGGTAAGTTAGATGGCATAACGTAAAGATAAATAGTGACCACCTTTCTACGATTGAGTCAACGTGACAGTAGATTGGATTTGGTAGTGAAAATTCACGGACAATCAGTGTATTCGGAATTCGGAGGGCATCCTTATAAAACGCAAAATTTACCTTCGGCAAATCTACTTTTTCCTAAAAAAATTCCCAACAATTGAAAGACTTCGTATGTAGGAAATGTAATGTTATAATATAAATATACATTATTTTTAACAACTTTTTTGACTCTTTTTTTAGAAAATTTATTTTAATTAAGTTAAATTATAGTCTTATGAGTCTCACAGAGACGAAGCAATTTATATGTACGGAAGTCTTTTTTCATTCATTTTCTCTACACAATATATCTCTAATGCTATATCAATTAAACGAACCAAGGATAGTACCTATGATACAGGTAAGCGGATCACGTGATCCCGCAAAAAAATCATCACATACCTGTACATGATAATTTTACTTCTATAGATATAAACGTCAGTGCATTTTATAAAACCTACGCTCTAGTATTTTGACTCCAAATAAAATCTAAGAAGTGCATTTACTCCAGGCAAGGATTTGATTTATTACCTAGGTGGGCAGGTACAATTGAGAAGAATAATAATTAAAAACATTGTTACTAATCCAAAATGGTTAGTCGGTTATAAATGATCCTTTTAAAATGGAATGTAGTACCTACAGAGGATCGTCATGCACGCTGAAGTCACAAAGGGTTCTAAAGTTTTAAAAACTATAATAAGTCCATAACCTACCAGCTATAAAATAAATAATATTTTGCTTATGCTTTCACCAACAGTTTTCATCTCAAGAGATGAAAATTCTTCGATTTATTTCTGTTTTTCATTAATCTTTAAATAGTGCAAACGTAAATATATATTTATTCTCTAATATAAGACAAATGTCATAAATTTATTATTTTATAACTTCTTCAATAATAGCCAAATAACTTTATGACAACATTTTTATTAATAATACTAGTTCTAACTAAATAACTGACCAAAACGCCATTTTCCGCAGGAGTGGTCAGAGAGGATAGAATGCTATATTTTTCTATCTTGGCACACCATTTTTACTTCGGCTATATTCATACATCTTCCTATGCAAGCTCTACGGTCGATGAGAGTTCTACATGACCAAACCATCTCAGCATTCCTTTCTTTAATCTGTCTACCACACTACACCCCTTTGTGTTGTATTTTTTTTTTGTTTTTGTGTTGTCTTTTTCCCTAAGGGTGTGGATGGGTGGTCCCCGCGTCAATCAGATGACCCGGGTGATTTTATTTATCTGTGTTTATTGCCTTTGTCATATTATTGTGTACAATTTTTACTAAATCAAGACGCTCGGACAGTGAAGGGTTTGGGCGGCCGACTCTCCAGGTCGCAGGACCTGAAGAGTCGGCCGCCCAAATGTGTTATCCTACCTGCGGCTCGGCGAGTAGGCTGCGTTTAGCATTAAAATAATGCCAATTAGATGGCGAACGTGCTGGGCCGATATGGACGCTCTGCGCATAACACGGCCCAGGGTGTGTGGTGGGTCACTTCTTCCCTTCACCCCTTCACTGTCTACAGCACCACAGCCAGAATTACATGTACACCCCCTGTTTAAAAATACTGTACACGATTACAAACAAATAAACAATAAACAAAACGCGACTGAAGTCGCGGTTTCTTCGAAGGGAAGGACGCAATAGCAGTATGGCTTAGATTATAATATCTCAAGTCTTGGAAACCATCAAATTTGAAAAAGAACCAAAAACTACTTGACAGCTTTGAACACCCATGCCGAAACATTTAAAGTAAAAAGGGCCATACGGATGCCTAACAATGACTTAAATTGTTCTGAAAGGCATTGACGCACGCACTAAGTGCCAACCCATGATATGAAGTGATGGTTATAAAATTTTTTAACTGTTCTGAATGCAAAACGCAATGGCACATAATCAAAAGTATAATTTTATCAGACGATTCAAATATTTTTTGCGACCGGACTACGCACCCTTGTTCTCGCGTGCTTCAAAATTACTCGTCGTTTGTGTTGGGATTTTTTGTTTCTGGACAAAAGCATCCTCGTTTCCGCCCCGTCAATAATATTTACAATTCCTTTCAGCACGTACGTTTCAAGTCGCCGCTCGGCGCTGCGTAAAAGGGTCAGTCGGATCGCATTGCGTATGTGCATCACGAGCGGTGAATGTCAGGTCTTTTTTGCTCGGTGTCGGGAGAAAGGCATGGACGTCAGCCGTACCTAAACGATTTTTTTCTTTCTAAAAAGGCCCCCTAATGGCGGTGCGTTTGTCGGACCGGCAACTTCAAACGCCAAATTTACCAGCGTAAATAACAAACAGAAGGGAACGCGTCATTATAAAGCATTCAGAATGGAACGAGACGGAAAAAGTTCGACGCAGACGCCAACATACCCGAAGCTTCGGTAAACAAACACGTCAACATATTATTTTACATTGTAGAGATTTTAACACTTTTTTTTCATTAAATAGATATGTATAACAACGGTGTCTTTCAAGAATTCTACGACACCATAGAAATTGGTTTGTTTAACTTAGGAAAAAAATCATACATTCCGAATATTGTGCTCAAATTTTTCAAGAACACAATACTTGATTTTATCCCCAGGGAGACATCATTAATCAAGATATATATTGTAGATATCTCATAGAGATGAAGCTATTTTTTATATGGGAAAGTAGATATGGCAGATAAATTTTCTTTTATTTCTTTAAGAAATCATTAAAATATTGACATCTCATACCAACGGCAATATCTGTACTAGTTTACGGGAACGACAAATTTTCAAACCACTGAGCGCGGTAATAAAATACATCTCACATATGGAACAGGGTGACAATGCAAAAATTGGATAGATATGGAAGTTAATCATGGGTGGAATTGGTGAACGTTACGTTGTGTATAGTGATCTCTTAAGTCAGTATAGGTAGTAAGCCCTATGAACACCCAAAAGGCTTCTTTACCTACTTTCCAGTATAAAAATAGCTCCATCTCTATGAGACACCCATAACATTTGTATATCGTGATAAATCATAGATATTCAAATACAGAATATTTTGAATATATTCATTTGAATATTTTGAGTATGTTATTTTTTAATTCTCCACTGCAAAGGCTTCCTAGACTAGCGAACAGATACGAGCAGGTATACGTTTTTGCCACAGATACTATTAAATTCAATTGAATTGGCAACACTTTTTTCAGCGACAGTCAATTTGACAGCTGACAGTTAGCTGATTTGTGCCATACTCCAGAACAACGTTTTCAAATTCTGAAAATTTATTTCGTAACTAGCTGTAATCCGCTAAAATGACGGAAAATTGGTTCGCGTCTTTGCTAAGCCATAGTATATATTTATAGTATATTTTTGGCAGTTCACGGAGAGGCGGCTGTAGCAACATGTGTTGAATGGCCGATTCAGGTTTGCTGGCCCGGGATTTAGGCCCCATTTCCACCCGTTTAATTTGTTTTTTAGACGTGATTTCTAACGAAATTATAGACGTTAACGAAGTTATAGACGGACCGACAGACAGACGGACGGACAGACAACGAAATTATTATTATCGTGGTATACATAAAATTGTCCTTCCTAGAAAGCCAGAAAGCCAATCATGATTTTTATGTTTCATTTTATTTTAAAGTTGTATAGGTTACCTCCCTAAAATATTCCTTATTTTGAAATAATTCTAAGATGTTTTAATATTTGTTACCCCTGTACAGTGTTAATCCTGTACATGGCGCCTCAATCTAAGATTGTCATGTAAATTCAATTAAATTGACGTGTAGGACATCTGACATATAAGGAGACGGGTTCACAGTTCATCACTTTAAAGGTTAATTGATCTAAACAGGTGTCGGGTGTCGGCTGTCGTGTCTACCTGATTAAAGGCATTGTTGATCAGCTTAATCAGAAGGGAATTCTCTATAATGCCAGCTGATTAATTAACAACCAAGTCGGACATATTCAAGCATTATAAACAGCATAGAGCTATTTTATATTAATTTAGCTGGTTTCCTGTTTATATTGATAATAATAATGTAAATTATGAATTGAGACTACCTATGATTCTTTTTACACGAAAATACATTTCAGTTTCCAAGTATTCCAAGCATCCTCAGACACACTGCTCGTGTCAACCTACTCACGCACTTAGGACTAAACCATTCTGGTTATAAATTGTGTGATAAATAAAGTACTGCAGCAATAAAATAGTTTTATCGATAAATACAGGGAAATTATAGTTTTATTACGCATTTAATTCATTTATATCCTTTATGGGACCGTGTTAGATGGATGCATCGTTATTTTTTATGAACGTCAATAAATTTTATAATATCTAATAATTTACCCCCGTTTTCAAATAACGCTGATCACGAACAATTTTATAGAAATGAGGGAAAATTTTAATAAGGCAATACAAGAATTCTTTTCACATGCGAGAAAATATTGAATTGAAATATTGAATAGAAGTATTATTGTGTGAACTGATGAAATATTATTGATGCTTATAGTTTTAACTTTACGGTTGGACACGATTATTAATTTTAACTAATAATAATAATAATAAAAATCGATAATTTCTATAGTGCCATTTTCGTAAAAAAATCACCCCAAGGACGCCTTACACAAACATTGTTTTGACGTACACTAGTATTTATTTTAATGGAAATTATTTTAAAAAAGGTTATTTTTGAGTCTTTTTTTGAACACTGTTTCTGATGCACTGTTCCGTATTACGGAGGGAAGAGAGTTACACGCCTTTGGGCCTACCACCGCAAATGCTCGTTCACTAAACTTAGTCTTCTGGCAGTGGATGATCGGTTCTACAACCCTTTCAGCAGCTGAAGTAGTAGCTTACCTCAGAGTTTGGCGTCTACTATTTAAGTCGTCTGGGATGCAGAACTCTTGAAGATAAACAGGTACCACAAACCACCTAGAGTAATTTTACGTCTGGCGGTATCGATACCACTATATCTTCGTCAGGACGGACACGTACTAACTATCCATTACTTATTTTAGTAAACAAATGCCTAAACACTAAAAATAATATAATTAATAACAAATTGAATTTTATGAATAACTCATTATTTGATATATGTATTCCCCATTTCGGTGTCTACTGTCAACTATCCCCACCATAACTATTACCACGCCCCCGTTAAACATTTAATTTGTTTACTAAAGTAAGTAATGGATAATTGGATGCGTGTGTGATACGACGAAGTTACAGTGGTATAGAAACCGGTAGACGTAAAGTTACTCCAAGTGGTTCATACAAAGTTCTTAATTATTAAAAATAATATTATTTTGTTGTTTGTAAAAACCTTATAAACTTGGTAGGAATAATCATCTGCAATTTAAGTTACAGAATTAAATCTTTTCGTAGATTATTACTTTTTAATTTTTTTTATTTAAGTTTGTAACATGAAAACTAAATCTATGACTAAAAAGAATATTTTTCAAAAGTTTTGTGTGAAAGTACAAACTATAACTTGAATAAATATTTTTTACAACGCATTTAATTAATTTTATATTAAAGAAATATGTTAAAACATATTACAGATAATTATTGAACAATTGAATATTTATTAATAAATTTTTTGAGTAAATTGTCGGTGAATATTCTTCAAAATTTCTAAAATTTCTTAGAAGACCATGAAGTTTTTTGTATGGGTATTCCTTTTCAGGAATAGTAAAATTCAGAATGGGTATTGTTTTTCTTACCTGCTATATCTAAAAAGTTGTACAAGATTTTACTCTAAGCAACTATTATGTTCTTAAATCTCCTGTTTTGAATGGGAGCCCTTCTTTCGAAAGGTCTTCCGTTTATTAAAATTGTGTTGAATTCTCACAATTTAGAAAAGGACATGGCGCTAGTTGCCTTAAATCGCCCCCCGGTCCTTTTAAATGCCATACGATTGCACAGGCGGTCGAACAAGATGCCGCAGGATACTGTAAACTTTATTGGCGTGTCTTCAGCCGTCAAATTTATTATGACTGTATTTACTGCCTTTGTCTCGCATTGTGTTCTGGAGGCTTCGGCACATCTGCGGGGCTGCAGCGTCATCCGCGAGCACCGCCCCCTCCGCCAGGGACGTCGCGTGGGTATGGGCACGTGCGGCCGCGCTCAAGGACAAGGCAAATTCCGAGGGATTGCAAATTGGAGACGGAATTAAAAAAAAATTAAATAAATATTAGAACTATCGCATCGCGTAATAAATCGGATAAAAAGTATATAAAGGGTACTTAATATGAACGAACTAACTAAACATTACGCAGTTTCACAGAAGGGAAGGTAGAGAGGATAGAACGCCGAGGTTAGAATTCAATAATTTTCTGTATTGGTACACCACTTTTGCTTCATCCAATTTCATACATATTCTCATCGTTGTCAAAGCTTCTAACAGAGCCATCCTTCATTATTCGATTTATCTGGTCACACCAGGTCTTCCGTGGAAGCCTTTTGTTTCTGCCGCCTTCAACACCTGCTCATAAATTTTCTTAACCATCCTTTCCTCGCTCATCCGCTCCGAATGGCCAAAATATTTTAGCGATCCTTTATTTTTTATTCTATCCATTGCTCTACATTTAGTATTACATTCGCTTCTAATTCTTACCTTCTCCACTCTGTCGTACAAAGATTTTTCGCACAAACGTCTACTTAATTTGAGCCCAACAAATATGCTGTAAAAATTCAGCAAAGAGCGGAAGCATTTTGATTTTTACCCAGGGAGGAAATAAAATAAATATAAAATAATATATAAAAAAAAAAATTGGCTCAATCTCCATAGAGTAAGGTATACAATTCACGGGCACTTGTTTGTTTTAATGTAAAACTATAAATATATAACATTTGACCCCCATGTGAACATAATATGTAGATTATAGTGTACCTTTTGTAGGAATGAGGTATTGAGTGTAGATTATAGTGTAACTTTTGTAGTGAATGAGGTATTAAGTATACAGTTGGAGGGTTAAATAATTTATTTATGAATAATTTATTTTGTTGAGCCGTTGTTTATTTTAAAAGAATTCAGAAATAGTTATCCGTTCTCTTCCAAAGCTGCCTTAAAATATAATTTCAATCTATGTATATATATTGTGGATCTTAGTTCATTAAAATATTAAATACCTATCTGTTAAAAAAAAATGGTGTAATTTTGATATGATAACTTTTATCCGGGCATATATTTTTAGTAGAAATATTTTATTTGAACTGTTTTATAAATAAGCGTTGTACTTTATTGCCAATAGTATAATGGTTTCTTATATATAATATTCCCCTAGAATTATATTGTATCTTAAAGTGCCAATAAGTGTATCCTTTACCCTAGTTGCCATTGATCTTGTCAAATATATCAACCAAATTCCCCAAAACCCGAAGTGGATTTATATGAAATATATTTTTTAATTTAACTATATTTTAATTTGCACCTTTAAAATAACGCACATCATACAAATTTAAAAAAATATATTAAATATTTGGAGGCGTAATTCTATAATTTTCTTAAGGGCGGTACTTTATCTAGGGCCGTCACTGCTGTCATTCATAATCAAAATTGTTTCCTCGAATTATAAAACAAAAATTGCACTTTTCTGTAAGTCTTAATAGCCGTGGTAATAAATCTTTAACATCGAATCATTTATAACGCGGAATTGTTTTATTTCCATTAATTAATGCTGGCAGTATAACTTTATCTGACGAAACCTCCGAGTGTTGAGTATATTTATATTAACATGTGTTTAAAAAATCCAGGTTTATAAAAGTCAGACAGTCGGATTTCTTTGATGGTGCCCGTCTTTATATGCAGAACTAGAGAGGGCATATTGTTACCGTTTATGTTTATATTAGGGTGGCATGTTTATGGGTTTATTATTCTTATAATGGGGTGCGTTGTAAACCTGATTGGTTTTATGTCCCTTTTTATGGTAAAAAATGAGGTGTAGGCCTAACTAATGGGAAATATGTGTCGGCGCAGCTATCTGCAGGCATAAAACACCATGATTTATATTGTACAGAGATGTTTAGATGTGAATGTAGAATGAGAACGCATTGTTGGTGATATTCACCCTTTTTTAAATATTGAGTGTGATATTTATATTGATAGTGGCTCCACGGCTCCACAAACATCACAATTGGATTGATATGTATCGACGATATTTCTCAACGAAATTAAAAACCTATTGAAACCAATTTTTTTTTTAACAGATCACTGATCAAAGGATATATTTGGCTCTAAGCAGATTTTGCATTTGTCTACCTTGGTACTCGCTATGCCACGAAATGGTTGATGAGACATGAGACGTTTGTCGCAGGCATGTACGAATTACAAAAAAAAAAAAAATAATATATATATATATATATATCTATATATAATATAGATTAAATAATATCAAATTAAACTATTTTAATTAGCTATTCGTTTGTGGTTTATTAATTAATTGTAAATTAAACAGTAGTATAGTTTACTAACACCAACCGGACTCATACAATGATATTGATAATACATACATTTAATACAAGTAATGGTTATGTCAAATCTCCATTTAAGAGTTTCTACAACACGCACTTATATTAAAAATAAATAACCATTAGAATTATTGAAATAATAAAATAAAAATTGTTATACGGCAGGCAGACACAAAAAAAGTTGCAAAAAAAAAATTGACAATATTTTGTAACATTTAATATACCTATAAAAAGAAGGAGCGGTGGTTCCGAAACCGGTTAGCAATACCAAAAGAATAGTGTTTTTTTTTAGATTATTTTTCTTTATTTACAGTTAGTTTAAATAATAGTTATCAATTGCACGTTACATAGGTAACATTTTTATTTTATTTTTAGTTATTATTCCTGACATCCTGACCATGTTAAGTAACTTAGATCAAATGTATATGATGAATATTTGGAACAATTTTGGTGATTTTTAAATTACATTTTAAATCATATTTAGACTGGGGTAGATTTTTTTGTGTTACCTAAATAATAACGATATACCTACGTAAAATTTGATCAAAGAGAGGTGGCCAGGACAGGCGGGAAGAGGTTTGTAGAAAAAATATTAAAGTCTTAATTAATAATAGCAATAAAAATTGATAACGCCATTTTTGTAAAAATTTCTCCTCAAGTCTGCTTTATAAAAAAAATGTTTAGTCCTGCCCTAGTATTTAAGATAAATTTTGCGAACATAAAGAAATGTTTTGTAAAATATCATCATCAAACTGTCTATATGTCCCCTTAACTTCGTACAATGTCCGTAATTTCATTCGAATTCACGGCTAAGAAAACAAATTAAACGGCCGGAGGTGGGGCTTGAACCCTGGGCCAGCAAAAGCGAACCGGCCGCTGTATGCATGTTGCTATAGTCGCCTCTCCGTGAACCGACAAAAATATATTATAAATATATACTAAGGCTTAGCAAAGACGCGAACTAATTTTTGATGGGTTGCAGGTAGTATTTTAATAAATGTAGGTCACACTACGTATTTGGTGATTTTTTTATTTGACTATCGGATTATAGTTATTATTGCTACCTACTTAGTGATTGGATTGGATCTACTTACTTTGATCAGAAGGAATTAATTAAGAATATTTTCAAAATAACTTCCTAATCACATTACATATTCTAGAGTGATTGATTTGTAATTTATCAAAACCAACATTAAGGTTGTTCAAAATCACTTGATTGATGGACAGCTCAGTGGCGTACCTATTTCTAAAAAACATCTTATAAAGTTTTTTATGTTCTACTCTCATCATTTCATCAATCATATTCAATTATAAGGCGTTCATAATCCATCTTCGACAATGATAATTTAATCCGCGCTTTATAGAAAGCACTTCTACTCATATCCAGTCAGGGAGGGATTTAGAAGTTACAGACTATACGGTCGACTGCCCGGGGTTTTTCGATCAAGTAAAAAGTGCCGCTAAAACTAGACATCTACATATTACGTGCGGAAATCATTTTACAACAAACCATGGCGACGAAAAAATGCACATGAAAAAAAAAATTAATGATACCGGCCTAGTCAATAGAAAGAAAAATTGTAATTTATAAAAGGATGACTGTATTGTGAAGCAAGTACCTTATTTAGTAGGTATATAAGTCAATAAATTTATCAAATCATGGATCATTTTGTTGTGAACATAATAAGCGTTTTCCACTGTAACGAACGTACCTACACATTTGCCAATATTTTTACATGTATATTCCGAGAACACAATTTCTGGATTTTGTTCACAGAGAGATAAATATTACTTATGATAAATGAAGTCTCACACAGGTGAAGCTATTTATATGGGAAACATGTATGGAAGTATTTATACAGTGGCTCAGTGTGTGCGATGCGTGAATGTTCTTACCGTGGAATTGGTGAACGCTGCATTGTGTAAAGTGATCACTTAAGAGGCTCATACAGAATATATTTATTTTATCGATAAAGAATTATGTACAGCAATATTTTGTAATGTAGAGTAAACGTTTTATAACTTACTGCAACAATTTTTTTTCTTACGGTTACTGTATTTTTCAATAAAAATAAATAAGTGTGTGACCACCTCGAAAGTCACTTGCGTACTGTCCCGGACCATCAAGTAACCACTGCAAGTATAGATACTAATAAACTGATACACTCTGTGTATTATATGCAATCGTATCGGTGTAGTAAAAAGTGCAAGCTGTGAAATGCGATCTCTAATTGTATTATTATTAGTTTTAATTTGCATTAACCTTTAACTACCGTAGTGACGTCTGACAGACGTTACCGTACTTCTCCCGGTCATGGTTTGACCTTCGCGCGCGCTACACCCATGCCTCCCGCAGTATCTTCCCACGGATTCGCGTATTGCTCCACAGTGTAGCGCAAGAGCGCGTGAAGTATGTTTCCCGCCAGACTGCAGCTGACGTCTCACAGACGCAAGGTCGGTACTATGTAGTGTTATTTTCTCTTTACGTTTAAAAGACGCCTGCGCGGTGTTTATGTATTTTTTACTCAACGTCTCATAGTCGTTACGATAGTGTATATGCTATAATGTTTTTGTTATGTTTTCAGGTATCTGAATTTCAGGAGTCAACTTCAAAAAAAAGGATATATCAACAAGGTATGAACCTACAACCTATAACTCTTGAAAATTTAGAAGAAGCTGTTCGTGATGTGATCCAAGAGGAAGATGCAGATTCAGATTTTAGCCTGTTTGATGAAAGTGATGCAGATCCAAATTTCGTATTAGAAGAAAGTTAAAATATGGATTCAGAGAGTCAGAGTTAGAAATTGCGGATGTTCCTGACATGAACACTGAACAATATCAAATTCCAAAATAAACCAAATATAGCTGTCATTGTCGTTTCATCTATGCACCATAAAAAAGAGACAGATCCGGCTACGAAGAAACCTATGATTATTATCGATTATAATCACACTAAAGTAGGCGTCGACGAAGTGGACAAGAAATGATGCTCTCGGAAATCTAGACGTTGGCCAATGGTTATCTTTTACGGTGTAAATGCATATATATTGCATAATGATAGCGAGAATGCAAAAAATATTATCTGGGGAGATTTTATGCGAAGTTCAGTCCGGGAATTAGTGCTACCTCAACTCAAATTGAGAGTCTACAACGAAAAAATTCCTAGGGAACTAAGATACACTATTCAAAGAGTTATAGGAAAATCTGATAAGCTCTCGGTCCCGTCAACTTCAAGACCTCGAGATCTTGAAGTTCGTAAAACGTGTGCTATATGCCCTAGTTAGATGAGAAGGAGAACAAAGTATTTTTGTTGTCTGTGCCAAGCCAATGTGCCTTAGTTGCTGTAGTCAGATTTGCAATGACTGCTAGTAAGAAGTACATAATGTTATTTTTTATTTGTTTTTTTTTTAAATATTTTTAACTTTTTATAAGCTTTTTTCAAAAACACTTAGGTATATAGGATTTCATAAAGGACTGATTATGCTAAGAAATATAAGACTTATTTAGAATAAAGAGTTAATGATAGTATGCAGAAATTCTTACAAAAAAGATCACTTTGACCCTTGTGATTTTTTTTTAATATGTTAAAAGCTGCTAATTACGATTGAATCTCACTTTTCAGAGTTTGAATTATAAAAAAAAAACAAAATTTAGAATTGTTAATTTTTTTTACTTGTGATTTATTGTGATTTCAATATGGTGTCTATAAAAAATGAACATTTTAATCTCACTCAATGTAACTTATATAATTATGTTATGAATAAAAGTTGTGTTTAATATTTTTATTTATTTTAATAACAAACTTAATTACAAATAACTAGCATAATCAGGAAATAGCCAAGACAAGATACCTTTATAGAAATCGCCCTTCCAATATCACGTCTGCTAGACGCCACCACGGTACATATGAACCAAATTCATCAATACGGTACTTAAAGGTTAAACTGAAATATTAAAAAAATCTAAATATTAAAAAAAAAATTCAGAGTATTTAATTAGAAAAATTTCATTATATTTAATAACGATTTTGAAATCATGCTAATTTTGAAAACGGAATGAGATTAGTTATTTGTAAGAATATATAGGCCTACAGTATATTTAAGTCATCACAACGAATTAATCTCCATCATAAACAATAAAGCATCAATATGTAGCGGTTATTACGCAATTAAAATGTATTCGCGATGATTTCTTAGATCTATTTTCGAGGTACCTATAAAAAGGTAAAATTAAGAGTCTACTGTACATAGATACAAAATGATTTTTTTTCCTTTTTTTAATAAATTCGCATTTGATTTTTAGAGCATCCGGGTGCATTTCTTAGTCCGTCCCTGGTGGCATACTAAATCATCCAAGAAACAAGACTTCAAAATCAATCTGTTTCAAGAGAATTAATTATTTCTGATTGAATTATTAATTATGAAAATGTGCATAACCTTTAATACTTTGGTGTACATCTAATAATAAGTATTTTTATACGATGATATAAGCGTATAGATAATATTTATAAATATAAACTCTTTCAAAGTCAGCTGTACGTAAGTCTACTTAGATACTTAGGTAACCTGTCCATGTATATGTACGCAATCTTTATTATGCAGCAGTAATTATACTTAACAGTAGGTAGGTACTATGGGTAATCTTTATTATAAATAGGCAATTTAATAGAAAATATGAATAGCTATCCAAATTACTTACTTACTTACTTATCATCACGCCGTTTTCTAGTGGGGGTAGGCAGAGAGTATAGAGCGCCACACTCTTCTATCCTGACTTTCAACTCTGGCCTCATCCACATTAATACATCTTCGTATGCAATCTCGCCAGTTGTTGAGACTTCTAACGGGACCACCTTCCAGTATCTGGTTAATCTGGTCATGCCACGTATTCCGCGCTCTCTCTTTCTGCCGCCGTCAACATTTGCATTATACATAGGTATATCTTTCTTACCATTCTTTCCTCATTCGTTCGCTCAACATGCCTAAACCTTCTGAGCGACCCTATTTTAATTCTTTTAATTACGCTTGCATTAGCTTTACATTAATTCCTAATATCTTAATCATTTACTTTATCATAAATGGATTTAAATAACTATGTTAAATATAATAAAAACATTAATATGGCAATTATTGTAAGTAAAACAAAAAAACAGTTTTATTGATAGATATACTATAGATGTCTCGTAAATATGGAGCTATTTTTATAGGGCTTACGACCACCAATCGGAAATGTAACGTTCACTAATCGGAAATCGCAATCAGTGTGTAAAGTGATCACTTAAGCCAGCCGATAGTTCACAAGCCCTATAAACACCTAAAAAAAGACTTTCATAACTACTTTCCCACATTAAAAACAGCTTAGTGTCTATGAGATATTTATAATATAATATCTCGATTAATGATATCCCCTGGGGATAAAATAGAATATTGTGTTCTTGAAAAATTTGAATTTACCTACTGAAAATATTCTGAAAAAAATGTCGCAAAATAGATAAATGCACGAAAATATTTAATGGTAATTATTAGCTTCATCATAAGAATGTCTGTTGTAAATTTGTCATACATTAATTAATATAGAATTAGTTTAAGAACATGTGTATTTATTTATATGTACCACGCAAAGGAAATAGTTGCCGATAGGTTTGCAAAAATCAATATGATATTTGTTACTAAAAATTATGTATTTTGCTGACAGATTTTGATACGTACGCGTAGGTATTAAAAAAAATGTTATTTTATCAATTTAATATTACTTTCTAACTAACCATCACGCCATTTCTAAAGCATACGCAGAGAGGATAGTATGCCACACTCTTCTGTCTTGTTACACCGCTTTTGTCTCGTACATTTTGATATTAATGATACTGAATTTATTAGGTATATTTGTACATTTTTATTTAGTTGTAAAAAAATATTTTGTTTGTAAACTTTTTAAAAACTTAATTGAAAAAACTTACCTACAGATTTTGGTCACATAGTAAACAATGTGTGACATTGTGCACTTAACCTAAGAAAATTAGTAAGATTAGTTGCTTCCTCCACATTTGCTGGTAGTTCACTAAACAATTTGAAACCTTTATAGTACCTACTACCTACAAACCATTTTTTGTGGGAGTCTAAAAACCCACCGATTTCTCGTAGAATTAGTATGGACCTCAAAATTACATTTCACATGTGATGAAACTATGATATGTACGAAAAATTCTCAATTTTATACGAAAACATTTTTTTAAATAAATATTACCCATTCTTACCATAATTACTAAGTTAAAAAAAAACATTTAATATAATTTTAAAAAAATGTAAGAAGCATTATATTTTATTATAACTTTATAATATGATTATCGTTGTTATTTAATATAAATAATGTATCGACACTTTTCCATAGTTCAGTAGGTACTCGGTGCTGATTGCGAGTCTGAGCTCGCCGCTTTCGAAAGCGAGCTCTGAATTTCACACTAGTGACATCTGTCGTCACGAAAACCTAAGTTCGGCCGTACCAGGCGCACCTCCGCGGTCGTGACCGGCGGCCGGCGCGCGGCGGCATCCTCAAAGCTCCTGTCACCAGCCCGTCATGGGTGGCAACACCGCCATCTACCCATTTCAATTTATTCTAGTCAAAACGGCCACCATACCGAAACACCTCCGTCCCGCTCTGGCCCGCGCCGCCCGGCCTCCACCCGACATCTCTGTCCGGCGACGAGGAGCCGCGCGACGCGGCGGCCGTCCCGCTCCGGCACGGCGCCGGCCGCGGCGGGGCGCGCTTCTCTCTCGCTCGCTCCGGGGGGGGAGGGCGCGCGGCGGTCTCGGAGTGGGGAAACGTATCCGCTTCAGAAACTCTCCAAACGCCGTTCGGGAAGGTCGCCTCCTCGCTCCGTTTCGCGCTCGTCAGTCGTGTTGCAAGTAGATCGCCGTGCAGAAGTTGCCGACGGTCGCGGTGCCGCGCGTTCGTTGAAAATATTTTTTGTTTGTCGTGTGGAAAGTTTGTTTCGAACATTTTTTTGTCACAAATGGTTGTCCTCGAAGGCGGCGGAATGTTGTCCAACGGCGGAAACCAATACCTCCAGCCCGACTACCTGTCGCCTCTACCTACCACGGTAATTTTAAAATTATAAACATAATATTTTTTTTATTAAAATAAACACAAAAATTTACTCGGTTTATACTTCTATTTTTTTGGTATTAACAGCCATTCCTTCTTCGGGGTAAATTACAAAGTAAACCAATATGTACGATTGTCCGTATTTTGTGATCAAAATACGGGCAATTGTATTTTTTATCTTAGCATGTTTTTGTGTTTACTAGTCGTACAGAATTATTTTTAAAATTCTTTTATTATCCGCGTTTTTTCGAGTACTTATTTTTATTTTTAAAAATTATTTCAATTTTAATCCGTATTTTTAATTTGGGACTCGGCATAGCCATCGCTCGCGTTAAATGTTTGTATTATCTTTAACTCTGTATGTGTTCTGTTAAATTAAAATAAAATTATTTTCTAGAATATTTAAAAAACAACTTTTTTCTAAGGCGATTCGATAATGTTAACAAATAATGAATTACCTACACGGTTAAATTATAACGTATTTTTATTTATTTTGTTCGCAGCTGGACGCCAAGAAAAGTCCTCTCGCGCTACTGGCGCAGACTTGCAGTCAGATCGGCGCGGACACGCCGTCCGCCAAGCCGATGCCGTCTTCTCTGGAGAAGAAAAAATCTAACAACACCGCGGACACTACGAGGACTCCTCCGGCGAAGGCCGAGAAGCCGAGAACCACGCCGGAGATCAGACACCTGGCCTTCAAGCCCTACGAGACCAACGTCCTCACGAAGAAGCCGGAGGAAGTCCGCCCGTCCTCGAAGGCGAGTTCGGACAGCTCCGAGGAAAGGAAATCGGGAAAAGTTACGCCGGGAAGGAAATCTTCGACGCCGAACGCCGCCAGTCCCGGCGCGGACGGCGGGAAGTCCTCTCCGTCGGCGTACGACAGGAAGACGTCTTCCCCCGCCGGCTCCTCCGGCAGGGGGGCGAGTCCCGTCATCAGGTCCGGGCTAGAGGTGCTGCAGGGACACCCCAAGGATCTCCCGCTGGGGTCTTACAAACCGGGAATGGGACTGAGCTCGCTGTGCTGTCCTCCGGGGCTGGAGCAGCACAACCCGGCGTTCCGGCCCCCGTTCGCCGGGGCGCCCTTCTCCCACCAGCACAGCCTCGGGGGCTTCCCGGGGGCCCCGGGGCCCTACCTCGGGTACGCGAGGGTGAAGACCCCCGCCGGCGGCGAAGCGCTCGTGCCGGTGTGCAAGGACCCCTACTGCACCGGCTGCCAGGTGTCCCTGCACAGCCAGCAGATGCTGATGGGCGGGCTGGGCTCCTGCCCGGCGGGCTGCACGCAGTGCGACCACCACAAGTACAGCCTGGCCATGGCCATGGCGCTCTCGCAGCCCGGGGGCCTGCCGCCGTCGGCGCACCCGTACGCGCAGCTGGGCAGGCCCTACGTGTGCAACTGGATAGCCGGGGAGTCCTACTGCGGGAAGAGGTTCGGCGCGTCGGAGGAGCTGCTGCAGCACCTGAGGAGCCACACGGCCGAGGGCGGCGCCCCCCCGAGCCCGGGCTTCCCCGCGCTGGGCAGGTACCCGGGCGCGCCGCTGAGCCCGCTGAGCCCGCTGTCCGCCGCCCGCTTCCACCCGTACGCCAAGCCCGGGCTGCCGGGGCCGCTGGGCTCCCCGTACGGGTTCAGCCCCGCGCTGGGCCCGTACTACTCCCCGTACGCGCTGTACGGCCAGCGGCTGGGCGCCGCGCACCAGTGACTCCGAGTTGTACCAAAAAGTGAAACGCCGACCTGTCGCGATGACTCGGGAGTGCCCCCGGCCGGCCCGGCGCGCCCGTCGGGGTGGTTTGTCCAATTTGCTACTGTGATATAGACTCGATATAAACGAACGCTGAAAGATGAGTTAATCTATTTATAAGTACGTACGTAGGTAAGTTTTGCGTAACTTTGACAAATTGTAATTAAGTATTTAAACGCCGCTATGAAAGGTACGCGTTTATTTGCTTTCACCGAGGTATAGTCTTACCGGTGAACCTATCGGGTTATTAGTCTCGTACGTGTGAACTAAATTTATTCCGCGCGGCAAATTAACAGTGCTCTTTAAATCCAACCAAAAATCTTACCTGCGGTTTATTTATTTTCAAAAATACCGCCTTTGTATCGTAATTTTCTTTCGATCACTTACTGAGAAAAAAACATTGAAACGTTACTCGAAACAATTTTCAAAACCGTAACGTGTTTTGTGTTCGCTTCGATTCGAATATTTATTTGAAATGTGCAATTAAATATTTAAATTTACCTATCGAATAAAATTATTTTTTATTATATGTTACATATATGTAATCTAGAATTGATTCGGCTCAATTGCTCGAACATTATTCTTTTATGTTAAAAATCTAGGTATATTATGAAATACAATTACCATATTGCGATTTAAATAATAACGAATTTTAATTTAGAACTTCCTTCCTCCAGTACCTCTCACCTGATTCCTGAATATTTTTATAAAAAAAAAACATACCTTAGAATCTATCTTCTAATACATTCAATTGATAATATAACGCCTTCGTGGAAAGCGGCGACCACAAAATGAAATATATACTTTATTATTATGGTTATTTTATTTTGCATTGGACAAATCTTAAAATGAAAAATTTTGACGAAATGTTAACGATTTTTCCGTCGAGGAAATCATTCAAACGGGTTATTTTTTTCATTCTTTATGACACGTCGTAAAATTGTTAGTGGAAAATTAATGGTGAGTATCTGCTAAAACGTTGGTACAATTTTATTATTTTTCGAGGAAACCAATTAACTCGGATTTACTCCGCAGTGAAATATACACATTCACTTAGAATGTCAGAGATTTTTATTATAAGATAATAAATTGTACATCTTTGATGTATAATATATTATTATATTCTCGTACTCGGAAGCGTGCAGGAGTAGATTCATCTGGTTTATTCGAACGATTTTCCTCGAACGAAATATATTATTATCGATAATAAAAACATTGATCGCTTCATTTTCATCTGTAAACAATTCTGAGGAGTGGTAATATGAATTAATGTTCATCTGCCTAAGAAGATACGAAGTTTGGTTTCGGTATTTAAAGATTTTTATTATCTTAAAATACGTTTTATGGAAACTTTTCACTTTTAACAGCCCGTATCGCAATTGAAATTATACTTCTCTATTTAATTACAGTGCCAATAAATCGTATAAATTTATCAGTTAGATGCTATTTTATTGGCTTTTTTTTACAATACTTTTGTTTCTATTTATTTGTTTAATAATCAACGCTCTAGTGGGCTTTTACAGTAGGTATAAGAAGTTTACAAATATTTTATATACCTACCTAATAATACATAAATATTTCGAATTTATCAATGTGAGCAGGCCTATCATCCACTATTTGCCTAGCTAGGTATACGGAAATACCTATTCAGAGGAGAGGAATACCTATTACAAATCAGAATGAAAAAAATTCTCAGAAACAAATAATATTTTAAATATAATTTTATATATGTAATGCGTACACCACTGGTGAGTTATTTATTACCACTACAGTTTCGAGAGGAGCAACTCAACTAATTCAAATGTGTGCAGTTCAGACATAAAATAAAGTTAAATTATATTTTAATTTAAAATGTTGCACCACAATATACCTAACTGAGAAACCGTTCGATGATATTAGTTATTAGTAGGTATTACAACCCTTAATGTATTTTGACCTACTTAAGAATATTCCCACTGATATCTATTACATGCTGTTTCCCCCCACTTCTCGATTTCTAAGATAAATATGTAATTGAAGATAATATCAGTCAAACTTAGTTTTGATATGTCCAAACTCCTGCACCTTGACAACATTGAAAATAGTAAATGCTTAATTATGCAATATATTGCTGAATGTCTACGTAAAAATATAGGCCAGTACCACAGTATAGTAAACACTATTATACTGTGCCAGTACCTACCTATTCATAAATTCAACCACGATCCAAAAGTCGCAGGTTTGATTCCTGATGGAAACAAACTTAAAAAATATTCTGATAAAAACATTCATTGCTTTTGGCCTGGGTTTTACACATAAAAATACTTATCAATGCATAATAACAAATTATTAAAAACTTACGTTAAAAAGTAGTTCACCGTAACCAAAGTCACTGGATAAATCTTGATTATTATTTCGGTACAGGTTATGAATTTGTCTTTTTGATGAAGCTCGCAAAAATAAAACCTGTATTAGAGATAATTAACCTATGTTACTTACTAATAATAATAATCCCTTAATATTAAATACCTAAGTTTTATGGATACACCTATAAGTGTGTCTCATAACTTCGGGGGAGTTTTCTTAATTCGATTTTGAATAGAAAATATTCTTTACAATTTGGGTGAAATGGCAACAGTTACAGAGATAAGACTTTGTATTTTTTTTTCAATATTTCGAACATTAACAATTCCTTCGCTTTGATAAAAGTCAAATGAAAATATTAAAATCCTGGAAACAAAAATCCTGTCCATACTTTTGTATGGTTTCAATAATTTTTTGCATCGAAGCGATTGATTTTTTAATTTTCTATGATACTCCACATTTTTACAGAAGACGAGTCAAAAATATTGAAAAAAATTCTTATTTTGCTGTCGCTAATGTTCTTAACTAATGTTTAACCCAAGCGTATATAAAAATTATATTTTCTATTCAGCATTGAATCTCTCCCCCGAAGCTTTTGCATCTAGCTAAGACGCTCTGTAAGTATGACGTGTAGACTGCTGTAAGAAAGTTCAGCTAGTGAAATACTATTTGCTCCAGCTTTCTCAGTGGTTTCTGAAGCAATAGTTTTAATAAACACGTCCTCTTGTACACCACAGAAACTTTTATCCCGATGTAAGTATAATATTAAAGTGAGAGCTTTTGTCTGTACACGTCTGCGAATTGCCGGGCGTAAGAGCTTTTATGAACTCGGCTTCGGGCGCGTTTTGTGATTCGACAACGGCACAGTATAGTAAAGCATACAGTATTATATCTTCATACAAACAGCCGAAACGACACCCTTCGAAATCTCGGTATACTTCGAACTGCTCAGTCGCCGCAGGGCTGCAGTAACGTGCGGACGCAAGCAGTGTGAGACGTTCCCACGCATACATTTAGGTCAATTTATGGCACCCCAAACCATAAAGAGTCAGTCAATGAGCAGCCCTGGTGCGTTTTTAACCAAGTTTAAGTACCAAGCGGCCGTAGGTATTTATTTCAAGGACACTGCCGAGATAACATACTGTATGTATTTATTATACTGTGACAACGGGCAGGAGGAGGTTAATCTGCGCCCTTTTGTTGAAAGGGAAAGACTATTTGTCATATTAATTAAATGACAACGACGTGACAAACCTTAAAATATATTTTACCGCTAAATGTTGAAGGTCCCCTACATTGTAAGAATATTGATCCAACACGCATTCGGTGTTTGTATAGGTAACTATTTTTAAAATAAAATAAATAAATTTATGACTAATGCATCTACATACTATTTACGTAGACGAATACGTAGAAGAATTAAAGTAAAAAAATATGAAACATAATTACAAATGATTTATGACAAATGGTTTGAAAAAATATATTGGTGGTATATTAGGTATATGTATGTTCTAAATCAGTATTTTTAAAAGAGACATGTATTCGCCACAACTCGAATTACTTACAAGACTTAAGAGGGAATACCTACCTAGGTCTTTTTTTTGAAAAAAATCGATTTATAATTTTTTGCATTTTCTTGAAGTTTCCATTTTTGCATTTTCTTGTCTTTAGAATGTCTGGTAATAATTTCAAGAATTAAAAAAAAAAACAAAGTTATATCTGATAGTAGTGGCATCCCTTCATTGATTACGCGCCGCGCCATACAGCACCGCGCTGTACGCAGGTTGCTGCCAGTCGGGCTCTTTCATAATAGAAACGTTAGACCTGTTTCTATTATGTTTGTGAAGAGTGCTCGATGATATGGGAATTCTAAGCAAGGTGAAGGATTTGTATTATGGATCTGGAATCGATGGTTTTAAGTAAGTTGAAAGATTTCGCGATTTATTTATTGCTTAATTTTCAAACGCGTTTTACTCGAAACCATGGTTTGAAAATCGGTAACAATAATATCTCGGAAACCACTGAACCGATCAACTTGAAATTTCTAGTGGTTATTTTATATATAATTATTATCTAGTCTTTGTTGTAGGATTTTCTTAGGTGACTTAGTTTTTTTTATCGGCACAATTTACCCGATTTTTTCCCTAAAAACGCTATTTTAAATTCAAACGCCTACCACTTTGTCAAAAACCTATATTTTCGAAAATCGCTACGTCAAAGACTTACTTATGGTGTCAATTTTGATAAAAAAATATACTGATGATTACAGATAAAATGGGAGTGGTCACTGCAGAGGACCTTTTTTTTTCGGCAGTCGAAATAGCCAAAGAATTTTCCGTCAATGTTAAATATTTTTTTCATAAAAAAAATAATATTACTAATTGTATGTATTTTTATGTAGAAATGATACCGATATATCACATCTTAATAATAAAAAATAACTTCATTATTGCTCCATCAGCTGAAATTAATGGGTGAAGAAAATAAATTTTGTACAAAAGCGAACGAAATATTTCATTATATTAATAATTGATAATCCGCCATAATTACAAACGGGTTTAAAAGGTGTTTGATTATTTTCAAACCATTTTTAAATTTTCTGTGTAAAATTTACATTTATTTTAAACAACAATGCACCTAGCGCGGTGTACATTACCGATACTACTCGTCACAGATGTCGAGTGTGTTGTTGCTGTTTACTGTCGTCCAGCGTGAAACCTTCATACAATTTATGCTCTTTCTCGTAAAGATATCGTTAGCTCACACATTGACATGATACATAACATATTATTGTTGTGCCACAACCCAAAAATCGACATGTACAAGTATAAAGCTCACTTTTGGGGCAGCCTCATTATGACACAGTTCAATCCTTCTGATGATTGTACATCAAACATGCAACCTAACCTCGAAAATAATTTAATTTCGCCTCGCCGTATAAAATATATTTTAATTTTAATAGAATATTACGTGCACACAGCGTGCATCGTTTCAAAAGAGAAGGTAGGTAGGTACCTACCAGTGGCGTGGAGTAGGCGTACGTGCATATTTTATATACTCAACGGCAAAAATATCTATGTGATCACCTTACACAATGCATCCACACATTATAAAAAATTTTGAAAGATGTATATGTGGGGTATAAATGCAAAGACAGCAATATACAACAAATTTAAAAAATGTTTTAAAAACGCTCACTGAGGATAAGGTACTAATTTAAAATATACTGAATTTTTGATTTTATCTATCCATCTCTTCCAAAATCATATATTCTATAAATTTAAAGGCTATGTATGTTTCCTATAAAATTTCGGATTGTTTCCTATAAAAGTAAATTACAAATTAGTAATCCTAGATGACAGCATTAATTTTTTTTTTTGGATATTGTTGCCTTCGATTTTATGCCCCGTATATTTTCTAAATCAGTTTATTTAATATATTTGACTGGATTATGCTAGAAACATCTATAGTCTTTCTCATGACATAGTTAAAATGGATTTTGCAGCTGGTAATGATACCTATATTCAAAGTGGAGTATATGTTCTTGGCCACCCTATAAAGACTTCCATGCATGTTTCCCATATCATATCTGCTATAATACAGTAAAATACTGGAGCAGCAGTCAAGGCATCATATTGATGTAGTGTTTACTTTGCTGCCAAGACCCTCAGCAACAATGAAAGATGGTTGTATATTTTTGTAAACACTATAAAATGTTATCATCTATAAATGTGAAATAAATCTATCTATCTATCAAGAATCTGTCTGTTATGCTAGTTAATTAATTATCCCTCTCTGGAAAAAGTACAGCGCATAGGGTTTTTTTTTTTAATTTTTTACTCTTCTAATTCAAGTAATAATATAAAACGTATTTATTTAACTCTAAATAGTTTCGGAGATTTTATACGAACCGTATGTTTTTCCGAGAAACGGTTCTCGACGTTTCGTTGAATGCTTATTCAACGTCATCAGGAGGACGACCTTTACTCTTTAATAATATAAAACGCTCAGATGTTTAATATACCAAGTAATTATTAAAGTATAATAAGTAGTTATAAAGCATAAGTTATTATAGCTCATGTACTTGTAATGATAGGTAGGTGATCTAGCCTCATTCAGCGAGTGAGTACCCAGACTATCGTATACTCTAAGGTAATATTTGAAAAAAAAAATGATTGTGTATTATTCTTAAATTTACAAATAGATATATATTTTTGGAGTTGAACCGAATATACTTCAAATGAAAACACTAGGACAAAGTAATTTATTTATTTCTATTTAATTTAAACATACAGTTTTGGTTGGACTGTGCCTGTCTCACTAGAAATATCTGTGTTGGGACAGGCATAGTTTACAATGCTATGTAGATACAAAAAAATAGTATGTAGTTATAGAGTTATAGAGTATAGAGTATATAAAATAATTATTTGTAGGTATTTGATGAAGTATTGTACATTAAAGTATTGTACAATAAAGTGACTAAAGTAATATTATAAAAAATTATCATATATATTGGGTTATAGTGTGTTTGAGTAAGTGTGCCTATTTTATCTCTCCCCTTTATTTTTCGGATCCACTGTTTTATTTTGTATTTTATGTTGTAAAGTGTGGTTAGCCCGGATTGGTATGTGTAATACTTTTCTCCCAGAATCTTCTCTGTACTTACTACTAATACTTTTCTCACAGCTCTTTTGATTGCGCGCCACTGCTCCCCACCCAGCCACCTATCGCACAATATAATATCATTAATCTTGTTACCCATCACTCGGCCGCGCGGGGAGGGCGGAGGGGGGCCTTGAGCCGTCAGGGTTTTTGACACAGGCTTTCAAATGTTATTTTGATTAGCCCCCGACTTGTCATATAAATTTGTGCTGTCACGGCCGTAATTGGCCGGCTGAAGCGGCTGAAGCGGCTGAAGCGGCCGGAGCGGCGGTGACGGGCGGCCGATTAAGCCCGGCGCGTTTCGTTTCCCGCGCTCGGCGCCCGATTCAAATTGGGGAAATAAATACGGAGGTGCCTCCCGTCCTCGGACGGGTCGCGTGACGTCACCACCGTTTCAAATTTAAAATTAAATTTGCATTTATTTATCGAACCTACCGAATAGAAATCACTATTTAACATACACTCAGACGCCCGAGTGACAAATGTAAAAGAATGTAAAGTTTATCTTAGCGTAGTTGATAGAATCAGAAAAGGGACTTTTTTGATTCTATCAACTATGCTTAGTCAAAAGTTTTATATTTTATTTTATTTGTCACGCTTCAATAGCTCGAGAGACCCAATAACAGAAATGAAACATATCACAGAACACTCAGTATTGATTAATTCACAAAGATTAATTGTGGCCCTACCGGAATCGAACCCGGAATGCTCGGTGTGAGAGCCAGTGTCATGCCCACTGGACTAAGAGGCTCGCCGTTGTTGAGGGTCGGATGTTGAGCGAACAAATGAGGAAATAATGGTAAGAAAATATATGACGCAAGTGTTGACGGCAACAGAAAGAGAGGACGACGCGGAAGACCGCGGAAGACATGGCATGACCAGATTAACCAGATACTGGCGGATGGTCCTGTTAGAAGCCACAACAATCGTCGAGCTTGTATGCGAATGCTGATGGGGAAATGAGCCAGGACAGAGAAGTGTGACGCTCTATCTTCTCTGCCAACCCAGCGGGGAAACAGCGTGCTGGTAAGTAACATACATTTTCGCAAATATCTTGAAAATAATCACAAAAAACCCATAAAAAAGAACATCCGATTGTCGTTCACAAATTAATTTGAGATGGGTGAATAGTAGAAGATCACATCTTGAACTGGACCATGGAGTCTTAAGAATACATCGGGTGGTCGTGAGCGCGCCAAGTCACCCCGGACTAACGATGAGGTCACGCGCAGACACGCTGGACGCCCCCTGCCACGCAGTGTTGACACTCAGACGTCTGTCGTGACGATGGCGCGCTACTGTCGACCATGTTCGGCCCTGAAATGGTGTAATATAATAAGAACCGTTCAGTTTGACAGGGGCTTAGCTCGGATTATTTAATGTCTTTAAAACTCTATGACAGTATGTGTTTTCCTGATTTAATAAAAAAAATATTAATCACACTGAGAATAGATCATTTTTTAAATTTTGATGTGATCTTATTTTATTTGGAAAATATACAACTTATTAATAATAAGATATGCAATGAGCTTGTAAGAGTAGCTTATTGGTTTAATAGTCGCTCGCCTAGTGCTCTGATGGTCGCCGGTTCGAGCCCCATTCCAGGATATCATCATGTTAGTCCTATTCTCATAGCACAAGCATTTAGCATATTTTGAGAATAGTACGAATATTGATGCGGCACGTATTCCGTATTCGCATCTCTAGTTAAAAAAAATACGCTTTTTCTTTGGATAAAAAGTGGGACTTTATAATTAAAGTGGTAAATTAAATTATTAAATTAAAAATGTAGTTTGAGAGCATATATGACAGCTTATAGCAGTTTGAATTTCAAAAGCAACCCGAATAGGTATATAAAAAAAATATGTCGGAAATCTCTGAATCACTCACCAAACTCGAGAACCGTGATTCTTTTTGGTGAGATATAATATGCAAAATAATTTGATATCTATTAGTTATGATTGTTGTAAAAAAAATCATATGTATTTATCTATTAAATAAAAAAAGAAAAAATAAATAAGAAATTTTATCTCTGAAAAATTAAATAAGAAAAGAAAAAGAGAATAATTAAATTTAAGAGTGGGAGAAAAAAATAGATTTATTACATATCATATCTAGTTTTAGTCCTGTTACAAAAGGAATTATTATTATATCTTCATTATTAATTTATCTTACAAAATCAGTTTAGTGATTCAAAAAATATGTACCTATATTAAAATGCCGATGCCCGATTTATTCGGGAATAATACATGCCGTTGACATCTTTCGGTTTGTATTAATATAAATGTGACGTTTGAGTTTTGAGGTCAATATAATAAAAGAAACATGTGTTCGACGCAATTTTAATTGATTACAAGATTTCACGAGACGAATATTTAAATGTAGAAAATATTATTATATTTATAAAAACAGAACGTAAATTTTTTAACAGCCCCACTATTAAAATCGACTACAGTAGGTATATGTTTATGTCAATAAAATCAAAAATTTTGAGTTTTCGTTCGATTTCAATTCAATTCAATTCAATTTATTTCATGATAATATGTACATGACAAACAAAATGTTTAAGGCATACATATTAGGAAGTATATATCAAAAATGAAAATATTTAATAAATTAAAAATAACATAAAATCTGGTCAAAGGTGTAGGAGAATCCCGCTTCGGAAAACCCCTTCAGACACATGGAATATATCAATACCCAAAGCGATTTTGTTCAGCATAGCTGTGGCTCTTCCAACAGGCATAACCATCGGCAGGTTGGTCCTGTATATTGGAATGTGAAACAATCTATGCTGACGATGTCTAGTGTAATTATCAGGAACATACAAACCAATGCTCTGCATAATTTCAGGATTATCGATCATACCGCGCAACAATCGATAAAAATGTGTAATCAAATACACATTCCTTCTAGTCTCTAAACTATTGTAGCCAAGCATACCCTGGAGAAACTCGGTTGGGTAAAGCTAAGGATAATGCCCGTACTCTCTCATGTAGAGATATCTCAGAAACTTCTTTTGGACTTTCTCCACCATAAGAGAGTACTTGCCCTCATTAACCCAAAACGATCTCATTAAATATGCTGCACATTCACATCACTACACAAAACTCTCTTATTAGAACTCCATTCAATTAGTTTTGTTTGACATGAAGCACAAATTGCTAATATTTGTTTCACGCTTTTGATTTTACCAATATATTGCGATCGCTCTTAGCATTGCTGCTGTTAAAAAATAAAATCCTCATTTTCACACATTTTTTAAAAAATGCAGAAATATGAAGTAAATAAGTTAAACGTATTGAATAACTATATAGATGTCAGTACCTGTAGCAGAATACGCCTCCCAAAGTAAACTCAAATTGATTGACGTCAAAAATATTAATTTAAAAACAGGCTCGCCATAAGCGATGTTTGTTTAACCAAAACAAATAGGTACAGGCAGGAAATAGGAAATTATTAATCTCAAACGGAATATGTTTGAATAAAGTTGTTCGGTCTGATACTAAATTAATCATGGCCAGTACCTTTGTCAAAATTGATCCAGTCAAATGCAGATACCATGCGAAATTGTGTTATGCAGTGTGATGTAATATTATTGTAGGTACACGTTTGCCAACGTCACGGACGCTTATTTAGACTATATTTCACGCAGGAATTTTATGGGCATATTATGCGTAACAGTAGATATGTACCAAAAATGTTTAATTAAAAAAACTAAATGAAAATGCACGGTTACTGAGAAAAGTTTAGTAGAAAATATGAACACTTAATTACTTTTCGTACGTATGTACATTGATTTTGGAACATTTCTAGTAAGTAGTTTTTATTAATTAATTCATAAACAAAGATGAAGTTATTTATATGGGAAAGTATGTATGTAGTCTTTTTCGGGCGTTTAAAGGGCTTACGATCTTTCGTTGGCTGACTTAAGTGATCAATTTACACAATATAACGTTCATTACCTATGATCGACACATATATCAAATTTATAAATTTGTTGATGGTCCCTCTGGGGATGAAATTAAGTGATTGTTTTTTTAAAACTTTGGACATACCTACTCAAAAAATAATAAAAATATATATTTCGGGGCTAATGGTACATTATACCTATCTTTATTAAAAATTGAAATTGGAAGTATAGTCATAAACAAAAAAAAAAGTAGACTAAAGATGTTGAATAAATTCATATGTTGAAACATGTTGATTTATCAATAAATAGTGATATAAACTAAAGCTTTCAACACAAATTATTTAAAGTTACGTAAAATTACGCTTTTAAAGCCTACTTTAACCTTTAAATCATTAAGTATGTTAATAATAAAAACAAAACACTTATTTATCGGCCCGAATACAGAGTCAATACTTTATTTATTTTTATTTTAAATTAAAAAATAAAATAAAAATAAAAATAAATAAAGTATTGACTATTCGGGCCGATATATTTGTGTTTTATTTTTATTGTTAACATATTATGATATTGCCTCTAAGTAATTTTGAAATTATTAATGAAATAGTTTTAATGCTATAGGTAGGGTAGTTTTACATACATAATGATAAAAAAAACCTCCAATCGATAAAGACAAATTGATAATATAAATATGTATAAGCTTCAGACACAATGCTTACCTACACATATTAAATACATTTTAAACGACCGCTCCGCCCATGCCGACCGAGTGACAAATTAAAATAAAACACTGATATGTGTCAATATACAATTTGCGTATTGCGCATAGTAATTTAGTCTTAATTACAGTGTATTAATGAAGATCAATTATGTAAGTCTCACACAGACGAAGCTATTTATATGAGTAACGTGTACGGAAGTCTTTTTTAAACAATGGCCCAGTATCACAGTCTGTATGAGCTGGCTTAAATGATCACCCTACGCAATGCAACGTTCACCAATTCCATCGTAAGAACATCAACACATTATAAAATATTTGAATTGTTGTATACATGTTACAAATCTGAAGACCTTTCATATATTTGAAGGGATTATGCTGTAAAAAAGACTTCCATACAAGTTTCTTGTATAAATAGCTTCATCTTTGTGAGACTTACATAATTTAACTTAATTTATTAATCATCCCTCTAGGGACAAAATCTAGTAACTATATTCTCGGAATATACCTGCATAAAAAATGTTGTATGGTGTAGTGTATTTTTTTAAAGGATCGTTAAGAAATATAAAATTATATAACGTATGTATACTGTAATATACTTATGTACTGTAGTAACGCGACCCGCATATGCAGTTTTGCAAGATGCCTATATCTATGTTTGTGATGATAAGACAAACTTTATATAAAATTTTAAAATACACTCACAACCAAACCAATTGAATACCTGCGTGAATACCTATTTACCAATGACGTCATCAAAGCAGTGTGAATTTCAAAAGCAACCCAAATATATAAAAAAATTGTCGGAAATCTGTGAATAACCGATAAAATTGATCGCTCCAGATCCACGAAAACAAAACTTTCCGAGCGCCGATGTTTTATTCAGCCTTCTGACGCGCCGGAGGTTGTGATCCTCGCTAAGCTGTCTGGAGCTTAGCGGCCGAGTTAAGTGTGGTGCTGCCATCTGTCGCCAACCTCTTGAATTAATAATAATGAACGGGGCTTTACATTTGTACTGAGAAGATTTATTTAGATACAAGCTGAGAACGCCGTAAATTTTCCATGTTTTGCAAATGTACGTCTTTTGAAGAAAATTTACTGGAAGGTATTTTACATTACATAAATAAATTATTACATATTTCGGCAATTTATTTTAAGCATACATTAATATTTAACATGAATATAAGTTAGTTATTGACTTAATAAATATTAATAATAACTCACTGGTAATGCAATAACAGTAAAAACAATAATATATTAAGATTTAAAAAAAAAAATTAGTTAACATGAAATAGTAGGGCCCAAGTAGCTTGTTTGTTTAGTAGTAATGGCGCTCGCCTATCTGGTGGTCGGTGGTTTGAGACCCATTCCAGGACATCATCAAGTTAGTCCTATTTTCATATTCGCGTATTCCGTGTTCGCATCTCTATTTTTTTTAAAGAAGAGGGAGAAAGAATAAAGAGTCAATACTTAAGTGATTTAAAGGTTTAAGTACGCTTTAAATCATGGAGGATGGCCCTGTTAAAGGTCTCAACAACCCTTAGAGTATATACAACCGCAGAGCTTGCATGAAAAGATGTATGAATGCAGGCGAAGCAAAAGTGGTGTGCCAATATATAAATTTATGGCGTTCTATCCTCTCTGCCTACTCCTGCGGAGAAACAGCGTGATGATAAGTTAGTCATTAAGTTGTCTGTGTATTCGGACCTAGGTTTTTTATTAGGTACGGAATCTTTCGTATCGAAATCAAATTAATTTATGATGGATGTGAGACAGGAAAACGATTCTGATATTCCCAAATAGTATTTGACCTTGATATGGCTCAGTCTTGATTAAGTTTTAAATGTTTTGTTTTGTTTTGATGTTTTGTATGTTTTGAAATATTTTGAAATGTTTTGAAAATAATATTTGTTTTTTACAATATTTTAATATACGTTCTGAGATATTCAGTGGCCTGTATAAGAGTTTTCCGACCCATGTTTCTAATCCTATTTCAGGGACCTTCATCAAGGCTGATGTGTCTACATTGATCATGAAGCCTGTATTGGGATTAAAATTTATTTATTCATTTATATTTATTCGGAATATCGACAGCTAGCAATAATTAAGTAAATACAACGAATGGGAAACATAAATGCCAATTATAGGTATTCACAGTTAGTGACAAAATTTCGTATTTGCGTGGTGGACATATATATGATATAGTATATTGATAAGACTATATATAATTTATTTAATGGAAAATAATAACATATATTTTATTTAAAAATGAAAAGCAAAAATGAAAATGAAATGGAAAGCCAGCCTCATGAGTAGGGTAATTTTGAAATAAGTCGAAATTAAACTTTTTGTGGGTCCATTAAATTAGTTGCAAGATCGCCACACATATGAGTTTTGCTTGTAATTTGTAGAAACAAGGGGAATAAAATGAAGAGGTTTGATTCTTAGAACATGAAATTAAAATATTTAACGTCAACATTACCCAGTCTAACTTAACGTAACCAGAAAAATCTAATCTAAGCGGCCATGAAAGCCTAAGAACATGCTTAAACTTTTTTTAAAATAGAGAATGTATGGAACGAATTTTTATTATTTTTATTGTATTTATTACGTTCGTGCAACGCTCAGATAATATTTTGGATTGGCTGAGAAGAAGTTTCTTAAAAAAAGAATAAGATAGAATTTCAAGTGTGATTTCCTGATGTTCTGTCTTGTTGAATTACTCCGAGGAAATCTTTTAAACGAGCCACAAGCACAAACGCAATTACCAGCGTTTATCACGGTAAATAATGCTTTCCTTCCGACTTTTTTACGCGAATGAATTGTTACCTCTCCCCGGCACAATAAAGCAAACCGGGTTTCCGGAAGTGCCCAACCGTCTGGCGTTTCCGGTCATGGCTGCCGCCGGAACCCGCTGTCACGTGACCGGATGTTGGGATTCGACCATTAACAATCCTGAAAGTGGATTTTGTGGATCTGTTTCGGGAAAATTGATTTAGTATAGCCATTTATTGTTATCGGTGCAAATTAATTAGTTTTATTCTGGCTCTGTTGAACGCTTGTTCAATAATATTAACTACATTATATTTGGAATATGAGTGGATTTAATTGAACAACCCTTTTGGAGGAATACTAATATACACTTTTATTAATTGGGACTTATTACGGGTGTTTGTGCCGGCTGATTCTGGAATTCGTGTGTTCTGGAATTGATCGTCGTGGATAATAATTGTTGTTTTATTTTATACTAGCTGTACCTACCTAACCCGTCAAAAATGAGGTACTTTTATATTTCAGTTCCAAAAGTGTAGGTTTGCAAAATTTTGGGTAAGATCTGTCAAACGGTGTAGATTTGTATAGATAAGGTAACATGGCATGAGGGTGGGGTAAAGTGGAGGAGGAAATTTTGTCTATATTGAAAAAAATATATTTACTTCAATACTCGAAAATTTTTGGAAAAAATATAGATGACGTGAGTGAAATGGGACCCACCACAAACCCATGGCATAGGCTCCCTCTTTTGCTCTACTCTTTCGCCACCCAGATTGGCATTATTTTAATGCTTAAGTTGCCTCCCCACCTCGTAGCAAACGAGGCAACAGCGTTCATGCCACGCGGCGGGGAGCTCACACAAATCCACGTCACTGTCACTAGGGTGCGAGGGGAATTAATAAAAAATATATTTATTATAACATAAAATATATACATACAAATTTACATGGTCTACATAGTATCGATACATAAACATAAAAATATATTTATAAATAATAAAATAACAGTTCAAATAAAGTAATAAAAGTTAAAAGTAAAAGAAAAATTAAATAAAACGTACATGAGAATATATAATATTACCAGATACAAAATGTTACAGTCACAGTTACAAAGTATAAATTTCGATGAGGTTATTTCGGTGAGATAAACTCATAATTGGTGCATACATACACTAGTCAATGTATATATTAACGAAATTCAACACTTTATAATGTATATGATGCGGATGTTGCTATAGTGTATCGACAGAAAGAGTTGTGGACTTTAATGTTTTTGTTGGTTTTAAGTACTCGCTTTGTTCCTGGATTGCACTTGAGTCTGGTCGCCTCATCATACAATAATTATCAGTACCTATCTGTTTAAGATTAATTATTTATCACTACACTTTCACTCAATTTTATAGATAAAAGCTCTTATTATTTATTAGTAGATGTTTAAAAACAAATGGTATGTCGATGTGACAGATTTAAGTTCACAGCAAGGTGCCTTTACGTAGACTAGTTGATTGCAACAAAATTTGATGGGTAGTAAAAGAACAAGTACTAGGATTTTGGTTAGTATCAAACAATATATAACGTGGAAAGGAGAACAAAATATTCGGGTTAGTATCATTTCCACGCCTCGACATAAAGTGGTAACTTACATCATATTCAATACAATACCTTCCATAATTAATGGCATACTTTTCTGCCTTCACTCGCGGTATCAATACACATGGTTAATGCAGAAACGTTTCCATCAATTTCATGGCTATCGTGAGGTCATCTCGCGTTACCTGTCCTGGCTCGGAGCCGGGATGAGAAACGACCCCTGGAGGCGGAGGCGACAGCAATGGCGCTGGCCACCAGCTGGGAGACTTGACACGTGTTGTGACATTAACGAGAAATCCAATACCTCGGCCGATCGTCCTATACTTGCCCGCGACTTTGATTGATCAGGTGCAGGGGCGATCAGATGCATGGAACTGTGTTCGTGGAACGTAATTCATGGCACGGTTTCTAGAAGGAACTGACTGGAAAAGTCATATTCGTTTCGTGAATACACGGCGGAAACGCGTAACAGGAAATGTTCAGATTTCGAATTTATTAATTTTCGAATTTGACAATCGAAACAAAATGTCAAATTCAATAAATTAGGGTAGGGTTATATTGAATTTAGATTTCTAATATCTCAGTATAACTTTGGTTTAGAAAAAAACTGTTCGACAAAAATAACGTTCAACAAAATTATCTCTAACAGTCCTTTGTCATTCCTTCACCTTCTTGCTGTAAAACTGTTGCTCTATATTAAAAGCATGTCTTCAATTTTTTTTTTATTCATTAATATATATATGTATCTATATTATAGAACTTTATAATATTAGAATTATAGAATTTTATAATATGTGGATGGTCTTACGATGGAATAGGTGAACGTTGCATTATGTACAGTGATCACTTAAGCCAGCTCATACAGGTTTTAAGCTCTTAGCCGTCGTATAAAAGACTTCCATCCACTTTTCTCATATATAAATTAGCTTCTGGTCTCTGTGAGACTTCGATGACTTATCCTTAGTTGTATTATTTTAATTGAAAATCAAATTCAACAGGCATTTTATTATTCACATGTTTGAGAGTAAACACAGTAAAAAGCCACATTATTAATTCTCCCATTACTCATTGCTAGGCTCAAAGACACCTCCAGCGGCCGGCTCGCACATCTCTCTCGCCCGAGATAAATGACGAAGATAATACCCAGTCAAAGGGAAGCTGTCATATTTTATCTGCGCTCCTCGGCAGCTGTGCACTGCACGTTCACCGCGTGTCTCAATATGTACAAAATGCCATTTCCTTTATTTATAAGGCGCAACTCCCAACACAGTGACTACAGCACACATTTGACAGGCCGTTATTTACAAATCCTTCTGCACCTAGACACTAAAATAAAATACTGAAAATGGTTTTCAACCTGAACTACTCGACACCAGTTTGACAAGCTGACCTAGTTGACAGATAATAAACAGAATATTTTGAGTTTGTTCAAATCTTTCAGAACAGTGCTGGATTTATGTCACAGAGACATTATTAATCAATTAGTGTATATTATAGATATCTCACAGAGACGAAACTGTATTAATTATGGGAAAGTAGGTATAGAAGTCATTTGGGTGTAACAGGACTTATGACCTGTCTTTTTATGGTTGGCTTAAGTGATCACTACATACATACATACAATTGTGTAAAGTGATCACTTAAGCCAACCATAAAAAGACAGGTCATAAGTCCTGTTACACCCAAATGACTTCTATACCTACTTTCCCATAATTAATACAGTTTCGTCTCTGTGAGATATCTATAATATACACTAATAGATAATAAACAGTTAACCGAACAACACATCATCTAAATATCAAGAAACATTTCAAAAATTTAAACCGTAAAACTTATTTATAATCTAGCCAACGGTGAAATACAAGAACGCGACATAAACTTTATATAAAAAACGTTTTTTCAAAACAGTTTTTTATACAAAGGTATACATAACTTCAATAATTTACCCACAGAAATAAAAAGTATTGAGGACTACAATAAATTTAAGTACAAGTTGAAGCGTTTTTTTTACGTTGAATGTTAGAAGATTGTTGTCGGGCCACAATTTTTGGTGTATTGATATTCTCGTTTGCTGATTCGTGAACTTTTGCCCATGAGGGATAATTTACGAACAGTGCAGTCTCGTCTGCGTGGAATACTAATTCACCGTTGATTTTGTTGAGATGTGTCCTTTATGTGAGTGGGAAATGGTAGAGTCCTAGGGACTGTACCTTGGGGGAAACCAAATTCACCTATTGGTGGAATACTTGGAGATTAATTTGATCTGACTATCTAAGGTATGTTCGGTGAGTGGCTTCTTACCCGTTTGGGGCCGTTTGGTCAGTTCCCTTTTCTTTTGGTTCTGATACGAGTTGCTCACGATTACATAAGACTTACACTCGGTATGGAGCCCCTACTCCTACAAATACAAAAATCAGAAATGAGGTGACTTGGACATGTGCTAAGAACGCCAAAGGAACGAATACCAAGAAGTATCCTCTTGGCAACCCCGAAAGGAAGACGATCGGTGGGTCACCCTACATTATAAGTCTGGATAAGCAATGAAAAATGCGTATAAAAACATAATGGGTCTGGACTGGTTAACTGATACGGAAGCAGCATATGACAAGGGAATATGGAAACACCGTGATGAGTCTTTGGGGCCCCGATGCTGCTAGGACAAGCGGATGAAGATGATGATGAAGAGGTAAGACTAGTGACTAGGACAGTATGACTACCGCTACCCAACTGAGTAACAAATACCTATATGATAATTTTATTTTGTAAACGTTTTACCTTTAATGAATTTGAAAATATCTAATAATAATTTCTCTGAGTGTTAACATAAGTTAGGCCCGTTTTTTTACCAAATGAAGAAGAAAAGAGGACACATAATATAAAAATTCAAAAAAATAGTCAATAATGTAATATCCTTTAGTATATACAACTTCTTGCCCACGATCTACAATACCCTTGCGATTATAACCATTTGGTCTTTACTCGCAGAATTTAGGGGTCGAAAGTGCTAATTTTTTGTTGTGTTCAAGTTTCGTCTAATTGAAAGTGTATTCTGAAGATAATAAAATAATTTATGTAACGATATAGCAACCAATATCATTACCAGTTTGTTTATTTTAGGTGCGTTTTAATTTTTTATTTTAAAGTTTGTTAAAATTGACTCTGCTTATATTAACACCTACATATATGTACATATTTTTTTAATAAGAAAATAATAATTATAAATTGACTATTTATGTGCTAGATAGAAGAAGCTTTAGCTTTAGAACGAGTGAAATAGATGCCTCGAAGGAGAAATCCCTAGCGAAATTTCACCAAACGAATGGGCCATAAATTTCTCACCGTGTGAGTAGCGATCGGCTCGGCCATAACAGAAGCCATATGGAGAACGGTATGGAGAAAGCATTGGCGAAGATTTCCATTAAATACTATTAATAAAGTTTTGTAATAATAATTATTCATAGTAATTTAATAAATCCAACTTTGTATTAACAAATCAAATGATATTTATACGGAGTTGTCATTTTCTTTAAATAAATAATTATGTATTAGTTACAAAAATAATACAATAGTCTTCGAAATACGTAGGTACACAGTATGAATTATTGTATTGATTATATTTTCTATCATTTTAATAAAAATAATTTACAGATTTTTATCTATATGTAGGGATATATTAATATAAGAAAACACATTGCAAAATCACAATTTATTGATTGATATTTTGATTTGATTGAATTTGTAATAGTTGCGATATATTTAATATATTATGTTAAATTAAAAAAAATATATATGAGGATTAAGAAACACATAAGATTTTTAAATATAAATAAGTATTCCGAATTTCCTAATCACGCTTCTCTATTATTCTTTTCATATTAACAAGGGCTTTTGAAATAATATAGGATAACAAAGACGAGGATAAGGAAATTTAACAAACAAATAATATAGGCTTACAGTTAGATGAATTAAAAATTCAAAAAAACATTAATGGTACCTATATTAAATATTATAAATTACCAAATTTATTTTCACATTAGTTCCTAATTAGTTATTTAACTCCTATATATTTATTTTTTGGCTTTGTTCCGTCCATCGTAATCCAAATTTAATTTTTAGTATCCGTTGTATCCTAATAAAAGGACCATTGCCCCCGAAACGTGTTTATTATTCAATAAAGTGTTTTCTTTTTATTAAAATAAATAATATTACCACAAAGTTATAATGCTATTATTGAAAAATCTGTATATATATGTAAAATCTGTACATATTTATTTCAATCCAATTTTGTTGCTCTGTGTCACCGATCTACAGATTATGATGAAGTTACGCCCGTTGCAGGCGACCTGATGATATCAGGCATCCCGGTATGAGCCGAGGGAGACAGATCCGAAATGAAGCCGCGCTCGGTTCAGATGCATCACAGATAAGCCGGAGATGTACCGGTGTAATTGGGGACCTACTTGTCAGAGATTAAATTGCCCTTTGAAGAGATGAAGAGCTGGCCGGATCAGCTGTTCGTGTTGTGTGACACAAGAGGCATTCGTGATTGGGCGACGTGACATCGGCTTACATTGGCTCAACCTTTTAATGGCAGGTGTTAAATCTGTGACGCTGTTTCAATTGAGTCAGCGATACAGAATGCAGTGCGAATAAACAGACTGTTTAATTCGACTGACAAACATCGACGTAGGCACAATGTTTTTCTTGGACGATTTTTTAAATTGATAGGCACTTAAGTTATAAATCGGGTTTACTAAGTTTTCTCAATTATATCTATTTACATTAGAAAATTTTTACATTAGAAAATTCACATTAGAAAAAAGTAATCTTTGCGAATAAATAATGTAATTATTAAAGAGGTGATATTTAATGATGATATGGTAAATATTTAGATGTAACAGTTATATTCGCTATCGACGTTTCGCAATCAAAAGAGATAACGTGTAGAATTCCAGAGGAACGAATACCAAGAAGAATCCTCTTGGCAACTCCGGAAGGAAGACGGCCAGTGGGTCGTCCAAGATTAAGCTGAGAGAAGCAACAAAAAATGTGTGTGAAAACAGAATGGGTCTGGACCGGTTGACTCATGCGGAAGCAGCGCAAGACAGGGGAATATAGAAGCACCCTGACAAGTCTTTGAGCCTCCGTCCTTTCAAGGACAAAGGGATAAAGATGATTGACAACAAACTGAAATTCGACAAACATATTTTAATGATTACAAAGAAAATGGCAAAAAATATTTTTTTAAACTAATTGTTTTTATTATAATAAGAGAATTAACCTAAAATCCTCTCAGTTAGTATATAAATTATTGAATGAAATGGATTAGGGATTTATTCATAATTGATTATTTATCTAATTGCCTCTATGAACACTTAATTATATCTGTGTAATACTTTATTTATCATTTTCTAGAATATTCCATTTGAATATCGCACGAAAGCAGTCGCACTTATTTAAATCGCTAGTTAAGTACTTCACTCGATTATTTCGCTTAATATCTGGCGCTCTGATTATATCATGACTGGCCACACCGGCCATTGGCCTGTGGCAGATATCGAACCGATAGAAATGCCAAAACAAATTCAATCTGCGTAGCTGTCGGTCACGCTTTATATAAACAATACGTTGGTCTTTCGAACTGTCGAGAAGATTATCTTATTTTCTAGTATTTACGATCTTATTATTGTTATCGATATATTACGAGGGATTCTGTAAGCAATCAATCTCTTTTACCATCTCGGTGCAATACATATGATATTTAATTCAAAATTTGAGTTAGAACGGTGATCTTTGATATAGTATTCATATCAGTTGACAAGTAAACATTTTTCTACTCGTAATTTAAGCTCGTTAAATTCAATTTTTATAATGTCCCTTGTACATTAAGTATACTGGGTCGCCGGAATATAGAATACCCCATACAGCGCCAACAATAAAACAGGGGCGATCATTCAACGCCAGACTTTGACTGTTTTGAAACAAACACGACATCTTTCACCGAGCCCGTCCTCGGAGTGGCGATGGGAGGAGGGAGGGGGAGCATGGGCCATTAACGACGCCGCGCAAGTATACCGAACTGAGGGCATTTGTTTCTGTAACAGGATATCTGACAGATGCTCACCGCCGCCATGTGTCAAGACCCCGGCGGGCGGACATCGCCATTTATTTTCAGTTTACTTCAATTCACAATTATTTTTCGCGTAAATTTATATTTTTTGATTTTATCAGTGCTTCTTTTCAGCACTACCGTGGTTTAAATCTGTCGGCAGATATAAACCACGGTAGTGCTGAGGGCTCGCCAGTCCGGTTTTCCGGACTGGCGAGTCCTTCCTCTTTTCGTTTGTGTTGCACAACTTTCTTTTTAATTTTCCTTCAGAAGATTAACTATTGTACTTTCTTTAACTGTCTCTACGGTGCAATTTTGTGCTTATTTTTATTACATATGTTTTCTTGGCTGTATCTTCACCTCATTTTCTTATGACTCATATTCTTTGGTTTTACTTGTATTTCCTCATATGTGTGATATTGTTGACAGTGAACCATTTTTGTGTGGCTGCCTCCCCGCGCTTCTTGCACTCATATGAGTTTAAAGTGTCGTATGGAAGACGATCAATTTACCATAAGGATGCCAAATTGGGTGGTGAAAGTGTAGGGCCGATAGGAGAGCTATTGCTCATAAAATAATCCTGGTATGTTGTGAGTCCCTCTTCACTGTTTCTTCTCCTTCTTGTGTCCTTCCGTTCAACGGACGTTATCTGGGTCATTCTCTTTTTTGATTGTCTTGTTTGATTAAAATTCCCAACAATAATAAACAACATCGTCACAACATAAATGTATTTTTTATAAACATTTTTAAATACCACTACGTCACGAAAATGGACAGGGACAGTTTAAAGACAAAAACACCATCTATGGCCAAAACACTATGTAAGTATTTTTTGCTTAACTTCGGTGATCGGACGAGAACCAGTGCTTTCAACTTGGTGTATTGGCGTTCCCATACATGAAGTAAAGAAATCCCCTCACAATGTAACAGGATGAAAGACAACAAGGGGTCCACTAGTGACCGGGTACTCTGATTGACATGAGATAAAGTCAAAGTCAAGATTTAAGTATTTCAGCCATGATGTTCTCCTTCTTCCAGGGTCTCGACTTCCGGAAATCTTTCTCTGCATTATGAGGTGCAAGATTTCTTAATTTTCTTGAAGTCTCATCACATGCACATTTTTTTTATTTTAATTACTTATTTTTCTTTGTTCATCCGAACCACAGTATCTTCATTCGTATATGGGACATTCTCTTTTTTGTTGTAGTTAAACTGTCCTTGTCCGTTTTCGTGACGTAGTGGTATTTAAAAATGTTCATTTTTATTTTGAAATAATGTAGGTTTGATGATAGCTTCTTATAATAATACGATCTCAAAAGTTTTAGAAACTGTAAAAAACGAGGTTTTAATTGTATTTAATAAATAATAAAAAATACCTTTATGTTGTGACAGAGTTGTTTATTATTCTTGGGATTATGTACCAAACATGATAATAAGAATGACCAACACCTCAGTGTTTAGAAATTTTATAAATTCTACAACACTTCCACAAATCCTAATTACTTAAACACATCAATAAAAAATTAAGGAAACTTTATCATAATGCATATCTTTCAATTGCATAAAACAGTAAGATACCAATCTGTGTATTTAGAATAATTGTGATTCGGTTTCGAACTTTGGCTACGGTTTTGGTTTCTTTTAACCCTAATGAACTATTATAAGTCTATGAAAAAAACCACCAGATTTCACGAAATAATGTAAACCTTAACATGTCTAAATAAGTTTCCCGAAACCGAAGCTAAAATTCGGTTTTGGTTTCGGCTGAAAATCTAATTTTGGTGGGTCTCTAATACCTAATCACATCATGGGATGAATCTACCAGAAACATTCAACTCTTTTCTGTTAAATGTTTCTGTTATTACATTTTGTCTATTTGTCATTAGTTGAAGTAAATCACTTCCACAAAACCAATTTCAGTGAACGTGCTTTCGCGGTGGCTGGACCAAATTTGTGAACAAACTACCAAATAAACTGAGACAAATAGACAGCTTACCATAGTTAAAAAAAATAAATAAAGACGCATTTGTTTACAAAATCATATAAAAACCTATAGAATCAGACCGTTAAAACACTACGTAACGTTTCCCACTCCCAGTATGCACTCCGCGAAAATATATATGATTCTTTCTAGCACTCCTAACTATTATAGTTTAAAATGAAAATTCTAATGTGGTATATAGTGAATAAGTATGTCACAATAAATAAGTGTTTTTGGTCAGTAAGTTTTTTTGTGTGAAGCATCCTTAGGTGCTTCATACAAAAAAATGGCGCCATATAAATGACACAACTATTATAATTATTATTTTGGTAAACTATTATCAGTCCAGCTTGCAAAGTTACTTCCATTAGAAAAAAAAGATTTCAAATATCCTAACTGCCAAATAATAGGACGCCATACTGTTAGTTCCACATTTTACAACAAGATAAAAACAATGAAAAAATATTTGAATGCGTGGGAACTTCTTAAAAATTAATAACTATCTAGCCATCAAGGCATTTCCTCATAAGCGGTAGGCAGATGGGATAGAACGCCATATTATTCTATCTTGACAGATACGCCACTTTGCTCCAGCTACATTCACACATATTCTCATGCATACTCTACGGTTATTGATGCTTTTAACAGGGCTATCCCCAATATTTGTAATAATATATTATCATGCCAGGTCCTCTTTGTTCCTGCTGCCTTCAACATTCGCCTCGTATATTTTCTTAATCGTCCTTTCCTCGCTGATGTAAAGACATACATATTTCTTCGCCAGTATTCTTCGTCTTCAGCCTTTTGCACCCATCTGTTGTTCCCTTTTTCTTCTTCTATAATATGCAAAATTAAGTAATTAATATACATAATATGTATTTAAACATACAATGTTATATAGATTCATCCCTTAGGGCTCTGAAACTTTACTCGTAATGACAAAAATAAATTCAATTAATTAATCAATTTGAAAGCGCGCCGCTCAGGAGTGTCAACATTCATAAATTTAAAAAAAATATATAAATATATTTCCAGTTGTTTGAAGTCACCGCGGCGGCATCCAATTTGTCTCGAGAACTGTGCCGAATGTCAACCCCGTCGCCTCTAACCCGGCACCTCCCTCCGGGAGTACATACATCACCGGGCGAGGGTCGTGTCACCAGTTTTCCTGCCGCCCGGAGCCGATGAAATTGTACAAAACGGGGGCCCTCACCCCGCAAGACCCTTGTCAAAATGTGTGCACATAAATCTAGTATTGATTGGGGTAGGGCATTTGTTTTCCGGCTACCCTCTTGCCTCCCGGTGACATGTAAATCAGTTATTATTTATTGTCGCTCAGTGTTGGGCCGCCTATAAATTGTCACCGATATATTATTCAACGCTGGCAGGTTATTCGATATTCGTTTTAATGTGGTGAGTCGCGAGCTCCGCTGTTTGCGAAGTGATAACGCTCCAAGTGGCTGCTCATTAATAGTGCCTTTCGTGCATGAATTATTGCTTCTTTGCTTTGCGATTCGAAGCAATCTACAACTAATTATGTATGCAACATGTCATTCTCGTATTCTTACGTAAATATTCTAGACCAGTGGAAACGAACCTTTTAGGCAGGGCGTGTTGAAAAAAAAGCTGTTTTCACATAAATTTAGATTGAAAAAAGCGAGGAGCTTTACGAAAAAAACGGTTTTGAGCACAGACTTTAAAATTTCACAAATAAGAACCAACCCCCTTATTTAGAAGAAGGGATCGAGACACTGCGGAAGAATGTCCGCCTCGCATATATTAAAGACAGATTTATACTGCAGTTAAATAAATTTTTCTTGTATAATTAATCATTTAGTACACAAAACATATTTCTTAAAATAGACGTTGTTTTTTTTAATTTTTGTGAAATTCCTTCCTAACCGAGTGTCTTCTAATAAATACCAATTACTATTTAACAGAATTAGGTTTGACTTATTTATATTTGTTACAAAATATACAAGCTCGTAGTATTTTTTTTTAACATATCAAACGTTAAAAATGTTCTCAGATTTTCAGAGCCGTTCAGAATCTTCTGCGTGTAGTTTTACAGGATATTCTGCCGTGTATAACTGACCTCTCTGGCAGACGTTTCGGATCCCATTGCAGAGTCCATAATCAGGGCTGATTTGTTGTAATGTATGTTTATGATGTTGTGGTTGAGAATCAGCTTGCAATACCACGTGGAAAGCAGGGTGTGTGGTTGTCTAAGTACTGGCTGGCAATACCGTGTCGAAAGCAGGGTGTGTCACTGTCTAAGTACTGCCTGACAATACCGTCTCGAAAGCAGGGTGTGTGGTTATCTAAGTACTGGCTGGCAATACCGTGTCGGAAACAAGGTATGTCTATGTCTAACATAAACACACCCTGTTTTTGACACGTATCACTAATACTGTATTCTCGGCTAAGGGTATACTTCGTTCACAGGATCAATCAGAAAAATTATGACTGGGAGCAAATTTGGACTTGCTCATTTATGTATTTTATCCTGTAAATAAGGAAAAAATAATTAAAATAAAATTTCCCAATATTTTTTAGTACAAGACTCAAAAAAAATATCATTATTTCAAAATACACAAATAACACGATTTATTGTAACTTTTTGGGTGGGACAGATAAATTTATCAAAAAATTATATTTTTTGTTAAGTCAGCTCATATAGGACTTAAGCCCTGGGCTATCCTATAAAAAGACTTCCATACATGTTTCTCATATAAATAGTTTCATATCATTAATTTATATTTTCTATAATTTTTATTGTCATTGAAAAAATAGTAATTTGTTTATGGCGGTGCTGACCGCCCGTAGAGAACTAATGGGTTTATGGGGGTAAATGACAATAAATTATCCCTAAAATCATTCTCTTAATAATTTTAAATACTGGCTAAGTTTTTAGCACCAAAGATGATGTCGAAGAAAATCGTTCAGCAGTCAGTGTTAACGAGCGCTTGGTGGTCCTTGCTGCCAATACTGCCTCTAATACGTAAATGCGGTCGAACACTTATAAATATTTTGCCGCACACAAAAATCCAAAACCCGCACACAGAAATAAATGTTCCAAAACATAAATACTGACATGTATTACTATATTTTTTTTGTAAGAGCCCTGAAGGGCGTTAATAATAAATAAATACATAAAAACAGATACCTTAATATACCGCCCACTGATCAACATTTTATTGATGATTGACCTATTGTACCGAAAACTGACCAACATTTTAATTAATGATTGACCTATTAGACTGATGGGACGAAGCACCGAAATCGGAAAATAATATTACGCAATTTACTTATCGATAATTAGTTTCAAATAATGCTTTCTTACGTGGCATAATTTGTGAGTTCTAAAAATGGTGCACTTTTGCGTATATATATTTTTTCGTGTAAGATTTACTGTTCAGATGAAGTTATAGTCCGCACACATAATATAAAAATTAGAGGAAAAGTTGCTTACTACATATATAAATATGTATATGCTTACTACATATATCTATACAATTGAAACCCAACCAGAAAATCTGGATTGAACATAAATGGGGCAATCGCGACTCGTTAGCAGTGGATAAAAATTTTGTACAATAAAAATTATCATTTATTAAAAAAAATTGTTACGACGTACAAGACAATTGAACGATAAAAAAATTATAATTAAAGTAACTTATTTTGTATTTCCACATTATCATTGTTATATCGCTGATTATTACCCCAAAATCAAAAGTAGATGGTACGTATTTATTTATGACTCTTCAATTATTCAAAACAGAAAGCAGAAATTGCATCTTACGTTTTTATATCTACGTATACAATAATACAATATTACTTTACAATACTCAACAGCTGTGCAATAATGGCATATAGACCATTTTATTTTAAAATATTTTATTTTAAAATTATACATTAAAGATTATTTTTAATAAATTAAATTGTATAAAAAGAAAAATATTTAAACTACAATTATATCCACTTTATGATATATATACTACTTGTGTGCAAAATTTTATGAATATACCTTTTGAAATAAAAGTGTTATTGACTTTTGATCCGAAACAGACCTCGGTTTCCCATAGTATTATAGAAATCGAGTTGTATTTCGGATCAAAAATTAATAACTCTTTTATTTCTCAAGATATATTAATAAAATTTTGCACAAATATAATGTAGTCTACAAGGCTTAAAATGAAATAATTTTTAATGACACTTTTATATTTTGATAAAATTATGTATTTAAAATAACGATAAAAACATTAAAAAATGGCTTTTATCACATTTTTCCCAAGAACTTCGGAATTAGCAAATATTTACAAGTAATTTTTATAAATGTTTCTTACGTGAGTAACTGACAAATGTCTCGATGAACTAAAAAAATAAAACTTTATCCTGATTTTACTGTCTAGTCATTTAAACGTAAATTTTATCATAAAATCAAAAACATTTTAGTTGTTCTAAAATTTAAAAAAAAGAGCTTTTCAGAAATGTATAATACTTTATATCTTTTTCTACGAAGTTTAACAATAAATTAATTTTTAAAGTGATATAGTGAACAGACTTGACATGGACATCTAAGTGAGTAAGCACTTTACATTTCATATTTTTCTGTATTTTCTTTATTGATTATGGATTTATTAGGTATATAATATAATATTATAATTAGTTTTAGAATAAGATATAAGTAAAATTGTCATTTTTATTTATAAAAATGAAACCAATTTTTAATTTTGTTATGATTAATTTAAATATATTAAATTGTATCAAAATAAAAAAAATATTTTGAATAAAATGATGTCTATTTTCAGCTTTATAGACTACTTTATATTAATAAAAGAGTTATTGACTTTCGGTCCGAAATAGACCTCGATTTTCCATAGTGCGACATCTGGGTTTTCTTAAAAATACCTATTTACATAATGATGAAGCGATATTTATATCTTCTAGCAAACCAGTCAGTGCAATGGAGTTTTGTCTAAAATATAATTAGTATTGCAGCAAATCATGACATAAAGGCCATCAAGGAATATTTTTTGTCACTTAATTCGGAAAAAAACATTTATCATTTCTTTCACACTGCAAGAAGTATCCGAAAATCTCAATATAACGATTTATTATAAAAACTGTAATAATAATGTAACATGCAACCATGACTGTACTAAACTTAGACTAATATTAAATATTTACGAATAACAATTGATAAACATGTCATACGGCAAGACCATGTCAATCTGATCGTGGAACGATAGAGAAAACTGTTTTTTTTTATAACTTACGCAATATATTAAACAAAAATACTATTAAATTGGTGCATTACGCAAATTGTATTGTTTGATGGGGAGGGGCTTATAAGTTCACCGCACAGTCAGCCATTAATCATAATACAAAAAATAATTTTACTAAAACCATTCTCACAAAACCTTATGACTATCCTACTGTAAAAATATTTCGAGAATTGAATGTACCATCACTCACAAAAATACACAAAACTAACTCCGTATGCCAAATTTATAAAGATTATTTTATTAATAAATCCTACTCCTTAGACTGTTTAAGGAATAGATACCTATAGAACAAAGGGGCAGAAAAATATAACAACCTTAAGAACCACCATATCACTATGCATACTTGGGAGTTAAATGGTACAATACATTGTTGTCGCAAAACAAATTTCAAGAAAGAAACATTCCAAAATACGAACAGTTTAAGAAAGAAGTCAAATCCTTGATTTTGGATAACGATGTTTTGTAATATTGTACACATGTGTAACATGGTTTCTGTATAATAAAAATTACTAAATGGTTTCATCATTTGTACTTTAATTTGGCTTGTAAATACTCCTCCCGTAAGCGAGAGCTATTGGCTCATATTATGGATAGTATAATGTTTTTAAAATGTAATAAAATAGATTTACATTATTATAAAAAACATTATAATGTATCTACTGTATAAATAAATATAATAAAAAAATAAGTTTTTTTATGAATAATGTATAAAATAAATACTGTAATAATATTATTTTAAAAGTTGGTAGCAATCAGTTTCTTTCACACAATTCTAATTTTGTCATCCAAAGAGTTCAAATGTTAAATTGAAGTCAATTTTTTTGTCACAGTGGTAGAAATATTAACATGTGACTATTAGATGTCTTGTCCTTTCTCTGTTTTTGAGTGTAGGTTAATAATCATGAATTAATAATTTTGTTATTTTCAGTATACGGCCAATTATTTGCTTATGTAATATATGTACATGGTCCTCGAAGTTATTTTTTAAAATTTTAAATTATTTTAAATAAATTACATAATAAAAAATATCACACGTAAACATGGTTGACATTTCTACTTCTCAAATATCCCGCAAATACAAGTAATAATTCTCAGTACATTTTAATAGAATATTCTGTTAGAGTTGTGCAAGGAGTATAATCAAGTGATTAAATATTTACTTTCACAATTTTGTAACAAGGAGGAATATGTAGATTGATATTGATTCGTCACAACAGAATCATCTATACTTTATAAAAGGGAAAATTATTTTAAAATGTTTAAGCGTCACTTAATTTAAAAAACAAAATCATATATTACATCTATTTAAGTAAAAAAAGTATATTACATCTATTTAAGTAAAAAAAGAAAAAATAATAAAGAAAGAATATTAAAAAAAAAATGGTAAAAATTAATCGCGGGGAGAGTGTAGGATAAAGGGAAGGGGATATTACGCCTGTGCTAAAAAAAAAATAATAATAAAAATAATTGAAGAAATTTTAATTTAAGTTACGGACGTTACAGGATATTACGGACATATTTTTAAAACATGATTTCTAATGCCTCTAATTTTTTATGTAAGATACCAGTTCTTTTTCATTTCCAGTTACCAAAACAGATTTTCTCCCAAGACTTGACTTCTTCATGTTATTGTCCTTCAGATGGCGCTTCAAAGTGCGTACTACCCCTTGAGATATCTCTAATCCAGCTTCTTTTATTTTTTATATATGCAATCGCTTTATGCAGATTTCCAACGCTCTACTGCGCCCGCAAGTTTTTTTTATGTCATTGCGAGGCATCTAAAACAATATTAAATAACATATAAATAGGTACATGTATCTAATCATTAACGTACATTAAAACAAAAAAATACGTAGCATATTACCCAATCCTTCCAAGGCGTATTACCTTATAATGTAATCATAAACATCATACATTAAAAAAAATAATTAGAGATGTCATGGTAGCCAACCGATGAGCGCATTGACACCGCTTGAGACATATTATCGATCAATATATCATTAATCATACTACAATTCGTCGTTTTTATATGATACACAGTTGAAGACTGGTACATAAAAAATTAACGTTGAAATATTTTGGTTCATGCCTTTGCTTTTCCTATGTAAATCATATTTTTTGTATAAAATGTAACACACAAACACCAAAAAAATGAAGTACGAAGAACGACTGATGAGTTTAGCGGTCAACTTTTGTAATTTATGAACAAGTTTTGAAAAAATGAGGTTTTGCGTATTAGTGCGGCATATTGCCTATGTGGCCATATTCACCCAATTTACCTTAGATGATCTGCGATATGCTAATTTGCTGGGGAAATATTTTGTTTATGCTAACAATACTAGCGGCGATGGTAAAAGTAACTTACGGAGCGGAATTAATGATGTTTGCATGTTTATCTTTCGTGGCTGGATAAAAATGCGCTTAGTTTTAATGTTAAAAAACTAATTACATGATCCTAAAGCAACAAACTAAATCGCCTTTAAGCATAATACTTTATATAAAGGGAAATATTGTAAAACAAAGTGATTGTGTAAAATATCTTGGGCTTGAAACAGATGAGAGACTTCGACGTAGACTATAATAGACATAAAGGAACTAAATAATGTGAAACTATTCGATAAACAACTAAAAAGACTTGTGTTAGGAAGGAGATAAACTGTTCAACAAATCGATGTGTCGATAGTTAATATGTTTTATTTTATTTTTCTTCTTACTGTTTCCATAATAGCATAAATTGCTGTCTGGGGACTTGTTATTTAATTTTTTAATATTTTTTGTTTTAATGTTCTAATTATTTTTTAAATGTATTATTGTATTTTTCAATCATATTCAATCAATCAGTAATTTTGTTGTGTTCATCCTTATAATATCTTAATTAATAATTATCCCTCAGTGGACATATTCAGTAATTGGGTTCTCAGAACATATGTAGGTACATGTAAAACTTAATTAATTTAATTGTTATGTTACGACAAATATGAAAACAAAAATGTCATTTTTTTTGTTGATATCACGATATAAAATTGTGAATAGATGAACTAAACCACTTCTTTATACGAGGGGATTGGGTCATACTTTACCATTTATATGTAGTATAAGTTAAATAATTATTTCAATAAAAAAATCTTGTTATTTTATAAAATAAGACGACGCAGTACTACGCCCATGCGCCGTCTCCTGAGGGAATCGGGCTATTTGTCACCGGTGCCATTTGTATTTGTCGAATCACCGCCATTAGCCAGTACGGGGGCGCGCAGTGGCGGCGGCGGGGCGGCGGGGCGGCCGGGGGCCGCGTTTTGTGAGTATTAATTGCCGTAATAATTCATTGTTGGAGGAGGGCTCCGGCCAGTGGAGTGCGAACACGACTCGACATTGTTGTAACATCTTTGGCATTTTTTACCCCGCGAAGCCGTATTAACTTGATCACTCTTTTAATGAGAGATGGATTGGTTTTATTTTAACGGAGATCAGTTTGGTGTTGGCCGGCTGATTGAGTGGTCTGCGCAAGCCTTCAATCGTTACAAGAAATATTCCACAACCTACCAACCAAGAATAAGTATTAACATTTAAAAGTAATTGTTTTTTCATCATTAATAAATTGCTCGAAACGGGTGACTTTATCAATCACTAATAAAATAAGAATTTAATTTTCTATTTTTGCAAGTTAACTTAATTTAGTATCACCTTCCGATTCCTTAATTATTCTTATATTCTATGTTTTTGGGGGTCGATTCGGGATCTGAGGGCAATGTTACACGTACGTAACCTACCTATATGAGTTATTACTCCCTATTCTGTGACTAGCTCGGACGGTGATGGAATTGGATGGATCGGACCTTAGAGTATATATATATATTCATCTCACATATATCAAAACAAATTTATTTCTCGCTAAAAATTATACATGCAAGAAAGAAAAAAGCTAAAACAAATCAAATCATTAGGGTCATTTATTTTTCTCTATGGGCTCTTTAAAATTTTACGCAAATAATTTATTATATCTTCTTCTTCAAACACAGCAAAGTTAAATAAATAAATTAAGATAAATTAGAAATTTTGGAAATAAGAAAAAGTGTTAATAGTAAATTGAATATTATAAATAACCAGGTCCTTTTTACAAATAGTTATCTTTTAAATTTATTTTGATGTTAAGTAGGTACTTTATTATTATTCATTTCCCATAATATATGTATAACCTTTTAATATTTTGATTATCTATACTTCGATTTTTAAATTTAATTTTGTACATTTGTTATCTTGATGAAGAAGCTTTGAAACATGTTGAATGTTTTTCAATAAAAAAGTGGTGTATACAAAGTTAATTTCTATAAATTATAATTTATTATATACCTACATACACGTCTAAATAAACATCAACAATCTTTTTTCGAAATATTTTATTCTTCGTGAAAATCTTATAATATAGAACAGCGTACATTTTATGGAAATTCGAAAGCTCCATTCCTGGTGTTGAAAATAACGTAGCGAGTTGAAAAAAGTGACGTTGACCTGGAAATTCCAGATGAAAAAAGATGTGTAAATATTTCGACACTAGAGTTCGTCGTGTGAGACTTTCTGGTGCTTTACGTAAACAAAATTTCCGCTTTATAATTTATTAAGTTTTATCTTTCGTTTTTTTTTTTCATGAAATCTACATGAGGCCGATGTTACAAGTACGTAGAATGATGCATCGAGCCTAAGTATTTCAGGCGGGACCGTGTTTCGCGAGATGGGACAACGATATTCCAAATGGATTATCTACTCAACAACACTCAACGTGGGACAGCGTTATTTCAATATTATGTAGTTCTGCTTGACTGAACTAGCGGCTTCCATATGGTTTATATGTATGAATTTCTTTACAGAATTAGTGTATATTATAGATATCTCACAGAGACGAAACTGTATTAATTATGGGAAAGTAGGTATAGAAGTCATTTGGGTGTAACAGGACTTATGACCTGTCTTTTTATGGTTGTCTTAAGTGATCACTTTACACAATTGTAACATTCGCCATTTCCACCCATGATAGAATATACCATGCTTATTCATTTTTTGGAAGTTGTATATATGTTCAAATTGCGTGAAGCTTTCATATATGAGTTGTAAGCGCCTTTTCCATGCGGCCTGTACAAAGCCATTTTCATTCCCCTAAATCCCCACAGATGTCGCTAATGAGAAAATCTACAATTGATTTACGGAATTTTGGGAGCAATATACTTTATTGTGTGTAATGAAATTCATCCGAATACTTGCATTACACTAGGATACGCCAGGAAATATTATTTCCAATTTTTGTTAAATTAAATTTTTGTTAAATCCAGCACTGTTCTGAAAGATTTGAACAAACTCAAAATATTCTGAATTCTTTACAGAAGTTTATAAAATATGTATTTATTTGGTTTAAAAACTTAATTTTTATTATTTTGATTGAATTGTGTATGTGCACACAACAAATATAAAGTACTCAAACAACTATATAGAAATACATTTTTACACGGTCGTCCTCCTGATGACGTTGAATAAGCATTTAACGAAACTTCGAGAATCGTTTCTCGGAAAAATATACGGTTCGTATAAAATATCCGTAACCAGGTTACAGTTAAATACTTAAATTAATGTTATAACTTTTAATAAGTACTGCTTTTAAAAAAATCGATTTCCTTTGTACTATTCTATACACAAATTGCGTGTACAGTAAAAGTAATAATTAAGTTATCAGATGATGTGTGTTGAATTAATGTTTCTATTTGGGGTTGAAAATGTAAAGCAAACGAAATCGCCTCCCTACGTAACTAACTACATTCCAGGGTTGAAAAAAATATCTCACAAAATACTGAAAATGATTCAATTTAATGTACCTAGGTACCTACCTCTATTTATACATAAAATTATAAATGAATACGATACTTTAGAATTCTAAAGAAAAATGAAAAAAAAAAAAACAATATGAACATGACCCACTGCACAAGAATAAAAGATGAAATAAGATTACCTTTTGAAAAGAAAACAAGATCGCAAAATTTAATCATGCGCAGTGTATTGAAATTGTATAGTACTACCGGAAAACATTAGGAGTGAAGAAAATATAACAACTTTTAAGAGAATGCTAAAAAAATATGTGTATGAATGAAATTTATATTCATTATAAATAATTCTTAATTAAACAATTTTTATTAATCAATTAGAAAAGACTCAAAAAAAGAAAAAATCAAATTAACGAAAAAATATTTTAAATGCCGCCGGGACTCGAACCACGGACCTTCCAAAAAAAAATTTAATAGACATGGTATTCTATCACGGGTGGAAATGGCGAACGTTACATACGTGTAAAGTAATCACCTAAGCCAACTGTACGATAGGTCGTAAGTCCTATGGCCACCCAAAAAAAGACTTCTATACCTACTCCTCCTTGAAAAAATACAGTTTTGTCTCTGTGAGATATTTATAATATACATTAATTGATTATTGATGTCCCTGGAAAAATTTGGACATTCTCAAAATATTCTGACATAAAAGCTTATTTACGCACGATCGCACACGTTCATATTTTTGGACATGACTGCTTTAAGGGATTTTGGACCGGGGCAAGCGAGTGGCTATAATATTTTCAACACATTGTATTATCAACATATGAACATATTACATATAGAAAGACGGATGGCTATAGTTCATATTTTTAGAACTTGTTTATGAGGTCTGAGCTCAAAAATCGCGAGCAAACTGCTAAGGTACGTTATTTTTAGACTGCCATTTCTCTTCACAATCACCGCCATTGTATCTGAAAACCATCTCACCCTAATCGACCACCCTCCAAAACGAGACGGTGGAATAAATTGGTTTTCCGAGGTTACTGTGGGGTAGGTACTTACACGACAGAGATTTATATCCGCACAATTCATTCTGCGAGGACTTCTTGGGATATCAAAATCATAGTTCTCGGGAGATTTATTTTTATTTTATTAAATAAATACAAAAAAAAAACGCGTCACACGTCGCAGACACGTGTATTATTCTATCCTAGCAAAGAAAATTTTGTAAGGTATGAAAAAAATATTTATAAATAAAATTTAAATGTCTAGGGTTTTGCCCGTTCGCATGACAGGTGGGATTTGCAACCACTGTACTGCTGACATAAAAGAGAGACGTAAAAATAAATACTTGTTAAACCTTTTTCTTTTTCTTTATGTTTTATTATTTTATTTTTGCATACTGTATTTTTAACTTATTTTGTTGATATTTTCTCTTTTTGTTATTTCTTTTCTTTGGGTTATCATTATTCTTATTCTTATTATTTATTTTAGATACAGCAAGAGTTGACTGAACGATGTGGAAATAAGATCTCTTAGACGTATGTGTAAAAAATCCATTTATGATACAGTAAAGAATGAAGATATCAAGAATGAATGAAGATGATAATAGCATAATTAATAGAATTAAAGGAGAGTTTCTCAGATGATTTGGGCATGTTGAGCGAATACATGGTGAAAGGATGGTAAGAAAGTTATATAACGCAAGTGTTGACGACGCCAGAAAGAGAGGGCGACCGCGGAAGATGTGGCATGATCAGATACTGGAAGAAGGTCCTTTTAGAAGCCTCAACAATCGTCGAGCTTGCATGCGAATCAAAAGCTTCCACATAGGCCTTACACTTTAACCATGCAGATTGGAATTTTAAAAATTCTAAATGGATTCCTCACTACTCCGCAGACGAAGCAAAGGCAATCGCGCGGCACGGTACGGAGTCCGCGCAAATCATGTCACTGCTTCAGGGGTGCAATTGAGACCAAAAAAGAAAAAATATATACACGAAAGAAAAAATAACAGAGAACAAAATAAAATAAAAATATCGAGAGCAGAAAATAACTGCAAAAATATATAAAAATCATAACCAAAAGAACAATATGAAGTAAATGTCTTAATTAATGTCTTATAATTTATTAATGAAATAATTCAAATAATATGCACCGAGGAAGCCCAACCCTTAAAATGCCCTTAATGCAATTCACTTACTTTTTTGACGTTTATGAAATACTGATTTAATCCACAAACTGATTTGTATTAAAAAGCCTACATAATGGCTTCAGAGCGTTTGTCACACAATTATAAATATTAGCTACGTTAAATTTGATGACAGAGTTGTACAATTTTTATTTATAACGATGATAATATTTATAAAATACTGATTTAATCCACAAACTAATTTGTATTTAAAAGTTTACGTCTTCCGAGCGTCTGTCACACAATTAAAAATATTAGTTTTTTTAAATTATTGATGAGAGAGATATTGATATATTTATTACCAATTAAATATAAATATTTAATTTGCGACAAATCTATTACAGTACTGAATAGATGTATTCAATTACTAGAATTGTCGAAGTTAATATTAAATAATTAAGACATTATATTTATAAAAATGATATTTATAAAATATTTATAAAAATGTTTATAAAGAATATTTATTATAAAAAAATATTTTTAATTTTATAAGTTTATAAAAATAAAAAAATATAAAAATTATAAAAAATAATTATAAAATGAAATAAAAATTTCCCGTTCATTGTTGTAAAATTTTTTGTTCATTCATTTATTAGCGAGTGTTTTGGTAAAAATATTATACTGCCTTCGTATTCTTTTTCGTACAGGACATTCCCCTTTCGCTGTAGCTTTGTACTTCTGTGGCAGGTATTTGTCGATACCATCACACTCCAGCAGACGAGAAAACATTCACGAGCCAGTTCTTGAATGTTTTCTTGGCTGAACTATTCTTCTTCCTATTATTCTTTTTCCGTTTTTCATATTTTCCTATACTACTGTGTTACCACTACCGATAGTGCTATGCTGTATACATATTTTATGGGAAAGACATTCAGTTTCAAACTTTTAAAAATAAACAATCCGAATATTTGCATAATACAAAATAAGTGATTGAATGAGACTAAATATATGATTTACATACAGTAAATTTTTTTAAAGTAAAATGCTAAATAATATTCTAAGGAAGGAGGAATTTATATTCATAAAATAAAAACAGTATGTATAAATTAAAAATATGATTTAGACGCCTAATTTGTGTTCTATAAGTTCTAGATATGTTTGAAAATTGATTTATTGTTAACTTATACAGGGTGTTCCGTACTCAACGTCAAGCCGAAATCGGGTGATAGGCCAGGTCATAATAGTTATCAGAAAAATATTTTTAAAAATTAAAAAAACAGTCAGTTACTACTGGGCAAAATATTGATTTTGAATACTTGATTTGGTCAAGAAGTTACATTTTCTTCCAAGCTGGAGACATTTGGATTTGGACAAAAGTTTACAGAAGCATTATTCAGAATTACATAAAAAAAACCGTCACAGGGTCTAGATTTTTTTTAAATGCTTATAATTTTTAAAACGCATGACTTTTTTTTGAAACGATGATTTTTTCAAATATTTTTCTGATAACTATTATGACTTGGCCTATCACCCGATTTCGGCTTGACATCGAGATACGGGACACCCTGTATGAGAGTATATGTACATAAGATATAGAAATAGTTTGAAACTACATACATAATAAACATACAGTTTAATGAACGATTTTCATCCAAATAATTTAGACATGTTAAGTAATAACATCATAAATTAAAAATAAAATATAGACCTCTTATACGTGTTGTATAAGTTATAAATAGATTTGAAAGTTTACGTATATTTCCTTTATATTAGAGCATACACATAACTTATGCACGCACTTTTTAAGAATATTAAAAATAAAAACAGCAATAAGGATATACGTAATATATCTATATTAAATTATTCATATTTGTTTTTCTTCTGCTGTATATGAACTCTATTTTTTGTAAATGAGTTTTCGCTTCACCTATATACTCAAATTATCTACATAATATGTAAGTTATGAAAAAAAAATTGGCTCATAAGTCAACAATATAACACGCTCTCAAGTGCCCTAATTCGTGATTACATTTCTGTCTGCGAGTCTTCTCCAATTGTACGGCGCTATTAACTCCCAAATTCAGTTTGTTCCCCGTCGATAAATCTAACTAATTACCTCGCTCTTTTATACAAGATTAATCCCCCCCATTGTCTCTTTATCTGTCACTATTATCCCACCTCATCTTACACGATTTCTCTTCACTCCTTCACTCTGGTCCCCGCCATCCACCAGCCCCGTGAGTAATGGGCCGCCGCTCACGGACTGGGATATGGCTATATATTTTTTGAACCGAGTGCGAGGAAGATTATCATAAATCAGTGGTCCATTGTGGGAGAGCAAAGATTAGCCTCCGTGGTCTTAGCGCCGAACTTAATATCATACTTTCCTTTATAAATGGCGCTGCATAACGACGAACATTTATCCGTTATATTACTACTTGATTGTCCGTGCTTATTACCGTCCTTCTCAATGCGTGCCTTTTAACTGCGTGTAGACATTGGTTGGAAGGTTTTAATTCCCAATAAATAAAACATCATCATTTAACAATAAAATAAATAAATGTAATTTTGTTACAACTTACTGATCTAGACAAGGAATTAATAAATTGAAATATTCTTGTGTAGGTATATATTAAATAATTCAAAGAATATTATATGAATGTATATACATTAAAAATATTTCTTAATACTCCACTTTAAAAATATAGAGGTACCGTTACCAGCTGTGAAATCTATGTATACTACTATATCATGGGAAGGACCACTACACATGTATTTAGCATGGTCTATTCGAATATACAAAAGAAACTTATTTAGAATATTCTTACGGTGGAATGGGTGAACGTGGCATTGTGAAAAGTGATCACTTACGCCAGATCATACAGATCACAAGCCCTGGGCCACCTTTTAAAGACTTCCACACACGTTTCCCTTATAAACAACTTCTTCTCTGTTAGACCACTTTCCTTTTTTACAATAAATTAAATCTGTAACAACACAATAGCTGCTCAGAAGACCTAGCAATAATATTATTTTTTTGAGAATAAATTAATTAAATTGTCACATGCCGTTAAATTTGAACACATATATTTTTACAAAGTAATATATTTAAAAAAATACATTTACATATATTTCTTCCAGTGGAATTGGTGAATGTTGCATTGAATAAAGTGATCACTTAAGCCAGCTCCTACGAGTTATAAGCCCTGGATCAACCCATAAAGATTTCCATACACGTAACCCATATAAATATGCAGTTTCGTCTCTGTGAGACTTCTATAATATATCTAAATTTATATATTTTATATTTCTCTTTCCAAGCATGGGAATTAGTCTCTTTTTGGAGAGGTAGGTACAGCATTCATATTTATGTTTCTTTGAAGTTTTAGCGGATAAAATGTAATAAAACTGTACCCAATATTTAATAAATAAATAAAAACATTACATCTATTTGTCCGTTACATTAAAAAAAAATTTGATTGTCATGATTGATTAATTTTGTGCTTTATTTATATGGACTACCTATAAAACAAAAATTCATCAAAGCTCTCAAAAGAAATAATCTTTTATTATTACGATTATTTTTCCATAATCTAAATATAAATACGTCATTATATTTGTTCCACCATCGTGGATATGTGGTATATAAAGGTATTGATTTTTCTCAATGTTGTACCTCTAAAAGAATAAACAAATGATTCGCGCAATAAACAGAGATAACATGTCACAAGTAATAAGTCCTCAAGTTTGATAATGAATATAATAAGTCAACGTCAGTAACGGTTATCACCCGCACTAGCACAGCGACTCAAAATGTTTCCACTGAAAGATTGATACACGCCAGTCGGCCTAAGCGAGAAAAGGGGTTCGATATTTTACAATTTTAAAAAAATATTTATAGGATGTAGAAAATGTATTAGGTCCTTACATATGAAATTGGCGTTTAGTATGGGAGGAACATAAAGCCGATTTTTTTTTATTATAATATTTTTATTTAATCAAAGTATGTACCATTGCTATCTATGCACTTTTGCCATCTCATAGGTAGTTCATCGATCCCTTTACTAAAAAACCCATTCGACGGGAATCAATAATCTTTGAAGGCGGTTTGGACTGCCTGCCCCATCGGTGTTTGCATTTTTTTTTTACACTTTACAAGAAGTAATCCAATTTTCACAAAAAAATGGTAATCTGTTGGGGCAAGGTCCGGAGGGTACGGTGGATGTCTTAAGAATTCCACTGAAGCTCCTCATAATTTGGTAGCCGTCGGTTGTGGCAAGTGTGTGGGCTAGCGTTCTCATGATTCAGCAGTGGCCTAGAGCGATTTAACCAGCCTCGGGTTGTTTAGTGCAGCATCTTTTCATCAGGGTTTGCATTTGCTGACATTTTTGAACATCTGAATCTGCCGTAATCATATGGCCAGTATTTACAAGAATTTAAAATCCCTTCATTCGTGTGCTGGTTGAGTAATATGCAATCGCAGAAAGTCAACGCGCTCTTTGTTGATTTGCTTCACTCACTTCGCGTGAGGTACCCAAATACCCCCCTTTCAAGCTTTTTCACCTTACCAATTTGCTTCAAGTGGATTACAACAGTTTTATCACTAACACCGCAGCCTGCAGCTAACTCGGATGTGGTTTGCGATGGATCCGCTTCCACAATAGCCTTCAATTCTTCATTATCAACTTTGGTCTCCGGCCGTCCACGGGGCTTGGTCTGCAGGTCGAAATTTCCAGAACGAAAACGTTGGAACCAAAAACGCACTGTGTTTTCTTTTGCGGCACCGTCGCCATACACATCATTAATCCTTCGAGCCGTTTCTGCAGCACTGGTGCCACGGTGGAACTCGTACTCATAAATAACGCGATATTTCAAGTTTTTCATTTTGTAAACTGAGTGACGCAAAGAAAAAAACAATTGAGGAAAAAACAAATGAATTATAATTTTCAAAACACAAATACATGAGTAAATAGCTGTATAAATTTGGATTTGGAATTCCTAACCAAAGAGAAGATATTTGAGATCAAATTTGCCAGTACGGCAAAACATCAATTTCATATGTAAGGACCTAATATATGGGGTGGTGTTAAACTTTTGTGTATTTGATAGATATATAGGTACAACAGTCATTGATTTTTTAAATTGATAGCTCAAAATGACAACATAAAGAAAAACAAAACATTTGTTCGGTACTGCCTATATCCAGGCGTTACGTGAATTTGGATCTTTTGAAGTTGACCCTCTTCCTCCCTTACTTTCGCCTCACCTTATGTAGTCGAGAACTATGGTGTGTCGTCGAGTGAGCATGATTATTATATATCTATGGAATTTAAAGCAAGCATTTATATGTGTAAATATAATTAGATACTTCATTATCAATAGTGACATCTGTATTGGATTTTAGGAATGAAAAAGCTATGGACTGCAGGTGGCGGTAGTAAAAATACAGCTCACAAACAAGTTGTGCAAGTTAAACATATATACAACTTCCAAAACTTTGATAGATGTAGAGTCTATCATGGGTGGAAATAGTGATCGTTACATTGTGTTAAGTGGTAACGTCGTAAGGTCGTAAATAGGTCGTAAGCCCAATGAACACCCAGAAAAGACTTTCATACCTACTTTCTCTCTTCTCTTCTCCATCAGCCTTCGTTTTTCCACTGCTGGATATAGGGCTCTTCCTTATTTTTCCATTCTTCCCTGTTGTTGGCTAATTGTAGCCATTTCTTTCCCCCCACAGCGACAATATCATCGGCCCATCTCTTTTGAGGTCTTCCGATGCCTCTTTTATTTTCCCAAGGTCTCCATTTCAGAACTCTGGGAGGCCATCTTCCAAAATGAGCCTACTTTACCATATACATTATATATATATATAACTACGTCTCTATGCGACATCTATAATATATCATGATTAATGATGTCCTCTGTGGATAAAATCCAGTATTGTGTTCTTGAAAAATTTGGACATACTCAAAATATTGACAAACTAAATTTATTTATGTATTAGATCATTATATTTTTAAAACGAAGAGAGCCTTTTCGGCGTGCTTGCTCCGCACGTCTCCCCGGGCACCCCACCGCCCGCCATGACAGCATCTGACACGGAAAGTAACGTTCAACCACTTTTGACAGCTGGCGGATTTATCACGCGAGCCTCCCGCCCCCCGCCGCCCGCTGCCCTGCCGGCCTCGGATCGAAGCTACCCTCACACGAAAAGGCCAATAATACGTCGGGCAGGGTCGCCACAAACGACTTTATTACATTTGTTTGTATTTGGCAGCTCGTGGACTAACTCGGCTGTTGGAGTTGACGAATAAGTAAGATTATAATTTTAAACAAATTTTCAAAATGATAAAAATTATAACTCAACTAACACCCTAAAATATTCTACTAACATTATAATCGACACTTATGCAGTGAATTTTCGATTAACCCCTTTGAAAGAAAATGATTTCAAATTGATATTAACAGTTTTTTCAAAAACACGAGCAGAGGGCGTCTATACCAAATATTAGAGGAGCCCTGTCCTGAGGAACGAGAAAAAATGGAGTACCAACAGAGATGTTATTTTAACCGGTGACACACTAATACATAGTTATTTGAGATTTATATCTGATTGTATCGATGATTGTCAACTAGTTTTTTTGCAAATCAACGGACAATCATTAATACTAGATGATAGTTATATCTCATTGACCAATCATCCATGCAATCAGTCACAAATCTCAAATAACTATATTAAGAGTAAGCGATTAAATGGATGGTTTGAATATAAGTGACAGGAGAAGAAAAGTATGACGTTCTATGCCTACGTCTCTAGTTAAACGGCATGATTGTGAGTCAGGTTCTTTATTATGAATATTGTTGATAGTTTTACAAAAGTTGGAAGCGTTCTTCACATTAAACTTTTCTTGATATAAAATGGTGAAAAACACATTTAAAGATAAAATCATTATGTTGATATTAAAAGATTTATTATGATAAGCAACGTAATGAACATTGTATTTTTTACAAAAAAAATACATCATATTATTATCTATTATATATTATAAATAAGCTTGAATCATTTAATAAAATATTTATAAAGTTCGCAAATACGTTGAATACATTGAATTGATACATTGAATACAGATACATTGAAAAAAATGGCTTTTTGCTGCTCGTCTAAGTCGTCGGGTGCGCCCATGCGAATAAAAACCAACAATTGAAGTTTATGAGATCTTCAATAATCTACGTAATATTTCATGTACCAAGGACCGTCGTCAGATATCTGCATTATAAATAAAATGATTCACATAGCCAAAGATGTTTTAAGGAAAATTTATTTACTAGATATACGAGTTAATACATATATAATAAGAACTAAGCATAATTTTTTAATACGCATTTATAACCCTTATACAAATTTTTAATATTATTTATATTTTTCTACTTCTTGTGCTGGTTCTATGAAAATAAGACTAACCTAGTGGTCTCATGGGAGGAGTCCAGAACCCCCGACTACTTGGTCACAAGTCGGGTCTCACCATTAGACCATGAAGCATGTCAACAATATTTATCTTTCTACATGCGATTATAACAAAACAACTTGGTTTACACGCGACAAAATAAATTGATTTTGTTAAATCTTAAAAGTTGACAGGATACCAGGAATTTCGGTATTAGATTTATGATTGACTTATTTTTAACCATGCAGTAAGTACATCATAACATATTTCGAATGTGTCACAGTATATTCCTTTTCTGTGTTAATTTTTCGATACAGGGTATGAAGAAAACAAGAGGTATACAAAAGTATTAAATTTTATATTCGTAATATTGTGCTCGTTTAATTTAATAATATTTTGTCAGTTCCTGACTAATTCATTATTTTTATAATAATAATAATAATAATAATAATAATGGATGATTTCTATAGCGCCAATTTCGTAAAAAAATCACCTCAAGGGCGCTTTACATCGTTTAGTCCTACACTAGTATTATGTTTGATGGAAAGGATTTTACAAAAAGGTACGTTTTAAGTCTTTTTTTAAAAACTGTTTTTGATGCACTGTTTTTGTATTACGGAGGGAAGAGAGTTTCACGCCTTTGAGCCTGCCACCACAAATGCCCGTTCACTAAACTTAGTCTTCTGGTTGTGGATGGTCGGTTCTACAACCCTTCCTGCAGCCGAAGTACTGGCTGACCTCAGAGTTTGGCGTCTACTATTTAAGTCGTCTGGGATGCAGAGTTCTTGAAGATACAGAGTCGCCATATTATATAGCCTTGTACATTAACCAACACAACTTAAACTCGACTCTTTGAGGAAAACGGAGCCAATGTAGTTCACGCAAAAGGGATGTTAGATGTTATATGCGAGAATTTTGATGCTCCGTATACTATTCTTGCTGCCGCATTGAGAATTGACATAAGACTATCCAGCTGGAATTTTGGAAGTCTAGCATAAATGATATTACAGTAGTACACAAGTGACACCACAAAAGCATTTACGAGTAAACGGCGGCTTCAGGGGGAAGGTATCTCTGAATACCTTTTATCTGTCTCAGTTGATAAAAGAATGCACTGACAGTTTTACTTATTTGTGTACTCATTGAGAGATCTGAATCAATGTGCACGCCCAACAACTTAACTGCAGATTTTATCAATGTAAAAGTTCTATATTTAAAAGGAGTCAATTCAATACTTCACCTGTCGAAGACAGATTATTTTACTCTAAACTTAATTAGTAAAATATAAAAATATCATTATTAACTCAAGTAGAGGTAACAAAGATAATGATTTTCACCTCATTATTATTTTACAATTTTATTATTATTATTATTACTATATATTAACTTTTTTTTAAATATATTCTCTCTCTTTATACATTATTTTTCTATTTTTGCTTCACTATAACTTGTAACTATATAATATCTCTTGTAATTTATATGGCGGACCAGGACTTGCACTAACAACCTGGTTACGGTGGAATAAAAATATTATTATTATTATTAATAATAATTTGAGTTTAATTTTTAGATTCATAATGCCCTCTTTTTGAGACGCGTCTCAAAAATTAAAAACATGTAGGTATTGTTTATGAAAAATATTATTTCTAAAAATGTAGTCATTTAGGTATGAAGTTCCACATAATTGAGAAATTATAAATAAAATATGAGTTCATTCGGAATATTGAAAAAAATGGATAACGATATTCTAAATTAATTTTAGCGCTGGATCAACTTTCTGAATAGGAACTTTGAAACTGCTGATGATGAATGTCATATTATGCAGGTACCTACTATGTACTATTGTGCTCTAAAAATTTTCAAAAAAAATTTTTTTTTTCAATGGAAGTTAGCTGCCCATTAGCACTATGGCCGTGATGATTTCGTAACTCTCAAAGAAAAGCGATGATGGGTTGACGTCTTCTAGCCCGGTTCCGAATTCATAGAGAGAGGTCTTTATTTATTTTGGAGCGCAGGCAGCTGTTTGTAAAAATAAATACTTCTCTACACAACTTCTCCCGCCATTACGGTCCGCATTCGGCTCGAATAAAATTTATTCCCGCCAATAAATTTGAGGCTTTGCCATTCTTACAAATGGCGGGCAGAATATAGCTTAAAGCTCCCAATAATTCCATTGAAATACTGCCGAGTTTATATCAGAAAATTATAAGGTTGTCCGCGCTGTTAGCCGTGAGTGTTATTTATTCCGTGTAATAAATTTTTGGCGGGAATTTTGAGCTTGCTTCGATATTTTATTGCGATATCTTTATTTTCCGTATGTTTTCTTCACATAATGAATTCTACATTTCCTGGCTCCGGAGATGTGTTCTCCCTTATTTATAACCTTTGTTTTTTGCTCAAAAACTTAAACACTTACTTCTTTTATACGTATATACATGGGTAGGTACATATATCATCAGAAAAATCATGATAAAGAATATCACGTATGATAGTATTCTGTAATTAAAAAAAAATTGTAATGAAGCACTGACGTAAACACAAGGACAAAAATATTTTATTTTAAAATAAAGTTTAGTAAATGTATTTTTATCGGCTTGAAAAAAAAGATGTTCTGCAGTTACGATCTCAACATTGGATTACAAATGCATGGTCAGATGCTAAGTGTTTTAGATATTATTGTACGGATAGGAAGAATGGACGCTTACCGTATAATTAATAAGTTGACATGATACTTTCAAAATGTGGATTTACAGAAGAATACTCAAAATAAGTTGAATGGACAGAGTTTCGAATGAAGGTGTTGTGGTTCGGATGAATAAAGAAAAATAAGTAATTAAAACGATGAATGCAGATATTAGGAATGAATATAAAGCTGATCTTAGCATAATTAATAGAATTAAAAAAGGGTCGCTCAGATGGTTTGGGCATGTTGAGCGAATGAATGAGGAAAGAATGGTAAGAAAGATATATGATGCAAGTGTTGATGGCGCCAGAAAGAGAGGGCGACCGCGGAAGACGTGGCATGACCAGATCACCCAGATACTGGAAGATGGTCCCGTTAGAAGCCTCAATAACCGGCGAGCTTGCATGCGAAGATGTATGAATGTGGATGAGGCGAGAGTTCTATGTCAGGATAGAAGAGTGTGGCGCCCTATCCTCTCTGCCTACCCCCATGGGGATACGGCGTGATGGTAAGTAAGTAAGTAAGGAAAACGATTAAAATCTGAAAATTTAAATATTTTGTACATGTGATGAGATATCCAGAGTAGAACGAGATCTTGCAGGGGAATATTGCCGGGAGTCGGGTCCTGGAAGAAAGAGAACATCGTGGCTGAAAAACCTAAGACAGTGGTTCGGCCAGTCTACTGTAGAGTTGTTCTGGTCCGCAGTAAACAAATTTCTCATAGCCAACCAACACCTACGAGATAAAGTTGTTCCTGTATTTTACTGACGCAATTACAAAATTCAGTATAAAAATTGTACTTAATTTAATATTTTTAATGATCATTAAAACGGATGGAAAACATAGACTGTATATTATGTAATCTCTACTTGAATTTTGAGGTGAGGTACTCTCAACGATAGTTGAAGTGTTAAACTAACTCCATTCAAATATAGAAAACATCGCTAGGTGGAAATACCTATAATAATTAGGTAATAATAAAAAGAGCCGGATTTACCGAATTAAGGTGGAAGGGTGATTGGGAATATTGAGAGGAGAGGAGAAGAGTCGGTGAATGTGATAATTTCACAGTAAAGAATATTAATCTAAATTGATATAAATTAAATAAATGAATATGTTTAACTGTAAATAGTTGCGGATATTTTATACGAACCGTATGTTTTTCCGAGAAACGATTCTCGACGTTTCTTTGAATGCTTATTCAACATATTCAATGCATTATAAATATTTAAAAAATCACAATAATGAATGTACCTACAAGTAAAGAATTACAAGACCATGGTTTTACGATATTTTAATAAGTTAAATTAATCAATTAGATAAATATACCTACAGGAAAATGTATTAATCGAAAAAATATTTATTACCATCGGGATGCGAGCTCGGAACATTTCTATTCCAGATCACCTGCTCCTGTTCCCCGGTAACACACCTATCTAATTGATTACGTAATTTAATTTGTTGTAGATTAATATCCGCTTCTCCCCTATTCATGTTCCAACCGTGGATACACACGGTACAGTTATTTGATATGTGTATCAATGATTGGTAATTGTAATAACTGAGAAGGTGTACTGAAAAATAATTGTGATATCTAAAACTGCTGTCTAGTATCGACAATTGCCCTTTGAATTACAAAATATCAGTTAGCTCAAAAAACTGTTAAGCCATGTATTCACTAGGGGACAAATCGCGAAACATTCCACTCGGCATGTCGCATTAACATCTACGCTCATGTTTCGGGGACAATGACGCGATCATTTGACGTGTACACACCGGGACTCACATATCTTGTCGCGGAAATGAGGTTATGGATGACAGCTGCGGTATCTCATTTGGCGAAAACGGGGTTCCGCGCAATTCGAAATGTTTTTTTGGGTCGCAATTTCAAATTAACGAGGTTTTACTGTAGTAAATTGAATATTATTAAAAACAAGGTCCTTTTTGCAAATAATTATTGTTTTCCACGTCACGGAAATGTGGCCCTAGGAGGTTATGATGTCAACTGCGTATCTGTTTATATTAATGAGTTTATCGAAACGTAAGAGGAGAAAAAAGAGGAGAATGCGAAATTCTTTACTGCAAAGAAAAAGAAGGACGGACATTCTATGCGATCTTCGATCGATACAGCTCGATGAGTTCAAGAACAATTTCGTTTCCCCACACTGTCATCTTGACAGATACAGCGCATGCGTATTCACTTGTAAACATACCACGTGGTACTGACGCTCCGCGGAATGTTGCAGTGAGTACGCTCGGGTACCGTGCGCATGGCAACGTTGCCACGGCACGTAGAAATGCCGCGCTATGTTGTGCGCGAGGTCGCGGAACAGTGCACGACGTTGCAACGTCACGTAGACTCTATGCCGCGCGTGCTGTTGAGGGACAATTTGTCCCCTAATGAATACATGGCTTTATTGTGTCATCGGATAAAAACAAATGCTACTTCTCGTGTGTTCTCAAAACTTTAATTGAACAAATCACACAAAGAACATATGCAAGAAACACTATTTTTTTCATTTAACAGACTATATTGAAGGACACATTATATTGTTTATACCAATTATAAACTGCGGCTTATATATTAACATTTCAAACATATTTATATAAAGTAAAACAAATTAATTTAATAATAAGTATAACTATCGCAAATAAAAAAACAAAAATAAGCATGTTAGGACTAGCCTGATGACTTATTTAAAATATGTAAAATATTTCCGATACTAAAAACAACTTCATCATATACGAAATGGCAAATAACGAATAAAAAACTAGAAATAAAAGAAAAAATATTTTTACTGAGACTGGACTACAGAGTACCCAGTAACTCGCCTATATACTACTATATGTATATATAACGTATGTATGTATATGTATATATAAACATAATACCAGACAAGCATTACGAAACCTTGACGAAATACCAAAAACTAAGACAACACATGGACGGAAAAAGTATTCATACATAGGGCCTAAAATATTTAACATATTTAAAACAGACTTCCCTACAATCAGAATATACTCAATTAATAAAATAAAAGCTTTAGCAAACAACTAGCTTACCTCTAAATGTAGAACAGCAACTGAAAATTTACTTACTGCAATTGCATAATAATGTCTATAAATAAAAACATATACCTATATAAATAAATTAATTAATTAGGGAAAATAAAAAATAATCTTAAACAAAACTTTAACCCTTTTTACATTAAACAATATTCTACACACATTTCACTTGGACTTATGACTCACTCAACCTATCACTAACATTGCACTTGATACTTTATAGTTACATATATTTTTATTGTTAAATTATTATTAAGTACCTATATATTGTAAACAAGGATTTTTTGAAATAAATATTAAAAAAATTCCAAATCACTACCTGACCCACTAAAAAATGAAAAGGTACAAAATAAAGAAAACGTTAAAGAAATAGACTAATGTTCTTTGCGTATAATCGTTTGTGTGAAAGCATCCTCCAATTCATGATATATCATTGAACTGTGAAAAATGGTGGTGTATATTCTAAATATTGTAGTTTTATAGATTATTATTAAGTAGTCTATTTTTGATATGCCATAAACTGTAATGTATTATTCTACATTAGCAACATATGTAGTTTTGCAACCAAAAGAAAGAAATAAAAATCATCACAAATTTCCTTTAATATATGTACCTAGTTCATTCGATGTAATTTCATTCTTATTTTGTAAAATCGAGGCGTCCCTTGCATACATCATCGATCTCCGCTAAATAAAAACCTCCGAGATAATAAGTCATGATCCGGAATTCGTTGACATTTTTGCAGTAAAGACACATAATATCAACAATGATGAGGCGAGGGGAAGGCATTGCCGAATAATTCCAGCCACCCTCGCAGGGTAGGTACACATCTTGTAATCCGCTGAGAAATGGCACGCCCGCACTCATTTCGACTTTCTGTTATTTCACAGATGAAATATGCGGCAATTCCTCTGAATAATACATGGGCCATATTTCATATCCCCGTATACAAATGTTGGACAGGAGGAGGCGGATTTACAAGACCTCGCCGAATCTGGGCCCAGAGCGGTTGGCTCGCCTTTACAAACGCTTCACCACATTTTTGAAATGTTTGATGGTTTCATTTATGACATAATTGTTTTATTCATATTACGAATATAATAAATTCAATACCTTAATTACCGCAATAAAATGAATATTTATTACCTCTTACATTTTTTTATTATTATCTTACAGATTTTAAATCCCTTCCAATCATCCTACTTACTCCCGCTCAGCTTATAAAATCCTCTCTATAATATTAAACTATTAAGTGTTTTTTTACAATCGTTAATTTTTCTCCCATTCTCATGTGTGATTAGTCTCTCTTAATTTTTAACTGAGTTTTTAGACGGAAATTATCTTTACTTTTTTACCACGCTTATATTAGCTTCACCTGTTTTTCTGGATGGAACCCTATTATCAATGTTAACCCCCTTCCCTATGTCAATTCCTTAATCGAGCTAAAATTTTGCATACAGACTTATTCTCGATGACAATGTATAAATCAATTAGCAGATTCAATAATCAATCCATCATAATTAATATGGGAAGTTAGTTAATGAGCTCACCAAAAGATGGTTTTCTACCGAAGTTTATATAAAAAGACTAGAAAATTATAGATATTACATGAAATGATCTTAAAAAATGCTTATATTTAAATGTACTAAAAAGGAAAAAATAATTTTTCAGTCAAAAAATTTTAGCCTCACTTTCCAAATAAAAGCGTGTGCTTTTCCTCCATCAACAACAGAATTTGGTAATCTTTATTAATATCATAAGCTTCCACATTTATTTTGGACATTTAAATATAGGCGTGTTTTTTTTTTTAATTATATGATATAATTTTTTTGTAAACTTTTTATGCTCATACTGTGTCGCTTGTCGATTTTATTCTAAAAAAAGTGTGTGAATGGCTTCATTTTTTGGTTATTTTCTTTATGATTCCAGATAAAATAAAAAAAACCTTTTTAAGCACAGTTACATTTTTAGCAGTATTTTAAAAACTAAGTGTCCATTCTAATGTGAAAAATTTCACTGAAAATCTTCACTCTTGCATAGTTAGATTCCAAAGATGAGTTACGAAAATAACTCAAGAACATATTTTGGTTATCTTATTTTCACAGCACAAGATCTAGCTTATTTAAAAAAAAACATATATTTATGTGACACATATTAGGTGTGCGCATCTTTACTTTTTAAATTAGGCGAAGCAGATTAAAATGATGATGGGATTTTTTTAGCGGATTTCATAATAATAGTTCTTTAAATCAGACCTAAATGAATACGAACGAAAAATAAGTGAATAAATAATTTCTTCCGCTACCCGAATTAAAAAATTGCTGAGCGCCTTTTTAATTCGGGTAGTTTTTTTATCATCATCATCATCATCATCATTCTTGGCACTACAACCCTTGGTGGGTCTTGGCCTCCTCAATAATTTTCCTCCACTCATCTCGGTCTAGTGCCAGCTCTCTCCAGTTTCGAAGCTCTAAGGCAGAGATATCTTTGAAGACGTTGTCACTCCATCTTAATTTTGGGCTTCCTAAGCTCCTTCGCCCTATTGGCCTTGAGTTCAGCAGGGACTTTGGTGCTTGATGCTCGGACATTCTCTCCACATGACCCAGCCACCGAAGTCTTCCCAGTTTTATAAATTTTGTGACGTTTGGCTCATTAAATAGAGTATAGAGCTCATTGTTGTAACGTCTGCGCCAAAGTCCATTTTCTAGAACCGTTCCGAAGATACGCCTCAAAATTTTCCTTTCAAAAACGTCCAGTGCTCGCTAGTACCCACGTCTCTGTTGCGTACGTGAGCACTGGTCTAATAAGCGTTTTGCACACTAATATATTGGTGTTTCTAGACAGCAGTCTGGATTGCAGTATGCTTTTGTAGGCGGAAAAAACAGCGATTTGCGCTCACTATGCGCTTCTGGATCTCTGTAGTATTATTGTTGCTTGTTATCAGGGATCCTAGATATGTAAATCTTGGTACCGTTTCAAAATTTTGACTTCCACACGAGAGAGTTGGGATTTGTTGGGTGCATCCTACGGCCATGTATTTGGTCTTCTGCTGGTTTACTATGAGACACATGTTTTTTTATATAACAGTTTTTTTTATATAACATTTCTAATCCTAATTTTTATATGTTTATTTAAAGAACACAATGTGGGTATAAAAGCAAAAGCAGCAATACAAAAAAAAATTGAATACAGTCATCAAGGATTCCTAATTTATAATGTACCGGATTCAAGATTTTATAGGAAACACAGCCTATACATTCATAGAAAACATAATTTTAAAAAGGGATAGATACAAAAAATTTAGAATTCAGTACATTTTAAATTAGTAATTCTCAGTGACCGCACTCAAAACATTTTTTAAATTTTTTGAATATTGCTGATTTTGCTTTTATACTCCACAATTACCTTACTAGATTTTGTCCACAGAGGAATAATCGTTTATTTTTCATTTATTTGTCTTATCATAGGAAAAGTAGCCGTTCATCTCACTAGGACGAACCTGTGCCGAGATGAGCAACTGACAATATAGTGAGAAAAAAAAAATATATAAAACATAATACTACATAACTATAAAATAAATCAATTAACTGAGGATATAAATATAAAAATGTAGATAGTAAAAACAGTAGATATAATATTATAATTTACATTTGAAACACGTACAGATGGTCTTCAGAAGGGCTTAAAACGTGTATTTGCTGGCTTAAAGTGTTCACTTTACACGGTGTAAAGTTCACTGATTCTACGCTATTAAGAATTTCTCCACCCAATATACAATATAATAAATATGTTAACTTCACAATAGTCATTGGTTTTTGTGTTATATTTAATATTTTTAAATATGGGCAGGAAGTAAGATTTAATTAATAAAAACAGACCTAAATTCATATTCGTTTTTAGAACTGATATCCAATGGGGTGAAAATATGAAAAGGTTTATTAATTTGCGACCTGATGTGGGGCACGGAGTACGCCCTGAACACCCCCTGAGCAGGCCCGGAACCTACAGATACCTACCTTGATGTCGACTTTTGCAAGTTATTAATTGTGGTTCATCTGTTCAAGAGTTTCAAAATATACTCTTAGGTTCTAATAAAACAAAAAAAAGTCCTTTTCTAAAAATTGAATTTTGCAAACAAAATGTGTTTTAGGTTTTTGATTAGTTTTATCACCTGGCAAAGAAAACGATTGTTTTCGAAACCGATTGGATAAATATATGAATTCAAGAGGTCATATAAGCATTCATTTAATTTAAATAAATTAATAACCACAAGGTATTTGAGAAAAATATTCAAAATGTCACTTAAATATCCATAAAAGTGGTCATTTTGCAAGTGAAACTGGAAATAAGATACACTTAAGTATAACACTGATGCTGGTATTAAAACTTAAAAAAAAAGATTTATGAAGACATTGATAGTAAAATAAGTTTTATTCTAATGATACTCGATTGATAACGGAAAAACGTCAATATATAGGGTGTCTCATAGTCAGTAGCAAAAAGTTTACAGGTGGATTCCTGCCTTTATAATGAGTCGAAAATTTTCAAGCAAACATGACCTAATTTCAATAGTTATGCAATATCAAGATTGCATTTTTGTTTCAATATTTCTGACTATCATTACAATAACTTATATCGAAAAGTCAGAAAAAATTCTAAAAACGTTGTAAAAATTTAAAAATAGAATTTTTTTCTCAAGGTTTTTATCATTTAAAAAATATTGAAAAAAATGCAAACTTTGATATTGCATATCTGTATGAGATTGCTTACCAGATAGCAATATTGAATATTTTTGTGCATACTTTACGATTAATTTATACATCTATATTTATATAATTTTTATTATTGTTTTATAAAATATATGTATCATGACATACGTGGCACTATTAATGGCAATATTATTTCATATCATAATCTCACTCGTTTTTCTAATAATAATGTTTATTATTCCGGTGCAACCAGGTTGTATGTGCAAGACGTGGCCCACCATATAAAATACAAGTTACATGTAACTTATAGTAACGAATAATATATATATATCTATATATATACTTATATATATATATATATAATCTATCTATATATTTATCTTTTTCGCGCAAAATTTTCTGACATAGAACTCGTAACCATCCTCCAAAATTTATTTTATTTTGGCATATAGACTTATGGGTGGCACAGTGATCTAATACAGGTTTCTCAATACATATTCCTTTATGGGTAATTTGCTCAATATTTAAATTTTACAACCTACAAAAACTACTTTTTTAAAGTTTCACAACCTATAAAATTTAAATATATACTACTTCCAGGTTATAATATTTTAATATATACTACGTCCAAAAATTTGATATACGTGGTATTCTATCATGGGTGGAAATGTGAACGTTACATTGTGTAAAGTGATCACTTAAACCAGCCGTACGAAATGGCCGTAAGCCCTACGAACACCCAAAGACTTCCATACCCACTTTCCCATATACAATTTCGTCTCTGTGAGACATCATAACCATATGGCTTTCTTCTACTGCATAGAGACTCATATATAATCTCTCTAATATTTCATCGGTAATTTGCTGTTTTCTTCAATTTTAGTGCCCGCGTTTAACTTGGAAGTCCATAATGGCACTCATTCCATCATCATTGTATTCCAGTCCAGTTTTGCACTCGCCTACCTCTGGCACGACATCCTCATTACCATTTTCATAGTCTTCTTGTCGGTCTTGATACTATCGGTTTATGTATGAAAGATTTGTGCGTATTACAGGATTCTTATACTTTCTTAACATAATCCACTCCGTAAGAAACGTTTCATTCTTCTATCCTGTCAAATGTAATTTGTTTAATTGATTTCTCATATTTTTATCTTAATTGTTTTTTGTATTTTGTAAGTTAAATTGTCTCATGTATCGGGTGTCGCGTTTTTTTATACTTTGTTTCCGGCTTCATACATCTTTTGAATTCTTTTCTTGGTTACGTTATGAATACTATGGACTTTGTGCATTCATATTTTGTACTTCAACTGTAGCATTTCTTGCATATATGTAACTGGTAATTCCCACTTAATGGATAAAAAGTGTGTTCCAATTGTTATTTATCTCTGCGCCTCGGAGATGAGAAGGTGTTTTGTGTGGTTTAGAATTAAAAAGTGCCGAACATGTGTGGCGAAAGTGTAGGGCTAATATGGGAGCTATTGCTCATAGGATGGCCCTAGGTGTTTGGTGTGTCCCTCTTCTCTGTCCTGGCACAGCACTTTTGCCTTATCTACCTTCATGCATTTCTATCTAATAATGCCAGAAATTTTCCTTACATACACGTTTCCCTTATAAAGAGCTTCGTCTCTGACATCAAATAATTTATTTTAATTATGAATTACGTAAATTTGTGGGAGGATTTCCGATGCCAGGATGGCGGACCGTTGAAGGAGCGCGGCGCCGCTGTATTTATATGATATTATTGTGATTAATGCACTCGGTGCTGCTACCGTGTCGGCGACGTCCGAAGCTCGCGAAAGCTCGTCCTGAAGCCGATTGTGAAATATGATCGCCTGGTTGGCAACGCTTTATGGAAATGAATCACGCCGTGTTGCGGGACCGTATCGGGTTTCCCCCTCTGACGCCGCTGCGGGAGTGAGACAGGTGGCCTAAATGGAACTGACTCGGGTGGAATGTAAGAAGGATTTCCTACAATTGAATTGACGGTACCTAGTTTATCGTGCATCTGGGACGGAATTGCTATAACGAAGGGTTGAAGGTAATGGTAAGTGTGTTATTGTTCCTAAATAATAGATAATTATATAAATTTAAATAAAGAAAAATCAAAATCTAAAATCAATATAACAACCTAGTGAGGTGAGTTGTGGTAAGTGCATACAAGGGGGAAGTACATCTAATCCTTATACCTTGTATACATATCATGTTACAGTGGTGCCATCTTAGAAGACTTTGTTTAATTCACGCTATGACACGTCGATGGAGCTGCAACACGGTCTACGTTGTCAGTTGTAAGCATTAGAATTTTGAGCACTGGTTTATTTAGACGTGCGACTTGGGAGTGTCTTCGTAAATTTTCTATAACTTCACAAAAACTTGCGCTACAGACACACAACTTGGTGAATACACTTTATTAGAAATATATTTTATTTTGTACATATAGTTTAATGAATACTTAAAGGAATTTTTATTTATAAAAGTCGATATACGATATACTGGGGAAAGTACAAAAACATTATGGATGCATTTCTCCTGGATATTTTTTTATAGACAGAATTATTACTAATGGTACCTACTTTAAGTTCTAATTATATTTAAATATTTATAAATTAAGCAATACATTGTTTTTTCATCACTATCAGTTAGTAGATGCACTTATCCTATGCGGCACTATTTTTATTTGATATTACATGTTTTTTAAAATATATATTCTGTTTTACGGTAGCAATTTTGTGCGTTTATTATATTTTTTGAAACGGATATAATTTTTTTTCAATTATCTTAATAGTTAATAAAAATAATCTAGATAGATGTACTTACCCGCAGATGGGGGTAAGGAATATATGGGAAGTAAGTTTTCTTATGATCTAAAAGTCAAGATAAGGGAGAAAAATTGATGTCAAACAAATTATTATAAATTGGTTTTACATAAAAAATGCAAATGAACATAGTTTTAAAACATGAAATTCGTAAAATATTATTAAATACTTTAAATGCTCCATATCAATAAAAAGCAGGAGACTCCAATTAAAATATGTTTTTTATTCCCATGCTCATCATTATCGTCAAATCTTTGTAAATTAAGTTCATTATTAAAATTTGAATCTTTCAAAATAGTGTATTCTATAAGAATATATTTAAGTTTGTTGCTTATCTGACTATGAATTTCTTATTAGTGTCAAAACGTAAGTTTGCCGTTTATGCGTACTAAATGAAATATGTAGTTGGCAGTATAATACGAATGCCGTATTTTTTTATGACTTTTTAATAATTTTTCTACTACTACTAGAGTATATATATTTCTATCTTTCTATTTTTTTAAGGGGGGGGATGACTTATACAAGTTATTAAAATAATATCAAAAATAAGAAAAATAAATAAAATGCAGTGACGGTGTCCATTAGAATACTCGCTATCAAAGATGTGCGCGTTGTAAAATTAACCACTAACTACTCAAACATAAGTGAGACAGACGTATCATGATGTTTCACTTGAAATTTAACCGAAAAAATTGCGTAGTAAAATATTTACGGTGCTCATACAACAGAGCGTAATTTATTACACGCTACAACAAGTCACAAATTCGATTTACAAAGCATTCCTTCCCGTATGCAGAATTGGAGAGAAAAATAAAACAGGAGAACATCCCAAACAATCTATCATCGCATGTGCGCAGGGGCGTTCCGCGACCATAGGCAAGGAAGGCGGTGCTCAAGGGTGGCAGATTCTATGGGGCGGCAAATTGGGGCGGAATACAAAAATTTGCTTTGTAATAAATATTAAAATTGCCAGGTACATCATTAAAAGTCATCCAAGGGTACGTTTATTAAAACTGCGCGAAAAGATCCAGCAAAAAATGAGCTTAAAAATATCAACGGGCAAGTTCCATGAAAGTTGATTAGAAGTGAAGCTTAGAGCTGGTAGAATAGGATTGAAAGTAGATTGGATGCAGTGGAGATCACTTAGACGTATGTGGGCAAACGTATGTTTCCAGCGCCACAAAACTGGACCACCCTATTGAAGGGGGGTCCAGTTTTGTGGCGCTGGAAGCTCACCAAAATCACTTAAAGAATTTTTATTGGTTTAAACGCTGAAGAAAGCTGTATATTCTCCAGATTAATGTGTTATTATGGTGGGTACTGTATTTCAATTTTTTAACCGTTGACGCGAAGCTATCGTTGATGAAAATGCAAGCTGCCTTGTACACTTTGAGTTGGAATATACTTACACCTGGTAAGAATGTTTTTGCGCTCCGAAGTTATACTTCTATGTTCCAAAGAAGTATATCTCCTTACACGCGTACATAAGTACACAATTCCAATTTTTTTTATACGGTGGAAAATATTCGGAAGGTAGAAATTGTAGGGGTGGCCATTGATATAATAAACTGTAGATACGTTACAAGCGTGAAATCGTGGAAAGTCAAAAATAAGGTCATTGCCTTACTTGCATTCGTTATCGAACGGACCTTCTTTGTGATTGGACGCGACGGCACGCCGAAAAAAGAGTCCCGGGGAAAAAGGAACAGAGTATCTTACCTATTATAAGAATGAGAATGTTATTTTAGTCACCGTGACTTCAATTACCAGATTGTTCTGCATTTGCTACATTTGAAATCAGGATAGTATGGAAATAACGTGTCTATTTATAATACGTCAATGGGGCGGCATTCTAAAATTTGTTTAAGGGCGGCAATTTGCCTAGGAACGTCACTGCGCGTGCACAGTTAGCGTTTTGCCTTTTCTCGCAATGGCGGCTCCGAAAACTGCCCTTAATCTTTCATTTAAAATGATATATGCGTTCCATTTCCCTCTCCCGACTCAGGCCCGAGTTTAAAGCGAAAAAATGGGTTTTACGCTCCCGAGAAGGCCCGGCCGCGGCGGGCGCGCGGCAAAGAAAGGCGACGTCAAAAAAGTTGTCATGTGTTATTTATCAAAATGAATAAAGAAAAACGTTTCGTGAAATATTCCGATCATAAATCTCGCGGAAGCGGTGTATTACGGCTGTAGTATGAACTTGTAGCCGTATCTACATATTATGTACACACTCATACAGGCTTGAGGACATACCTGTTTTAATTCTGGGTGAAAATGTTCAAGATGTGTGTTAAGATATGGTTTGTCCTGATTCATTATCATGTATTGATTTTAATGTACCAACCCACGTCATACAACTCTTTTCCGACCCAAAAAATATATATCTCTGGCCCTAAAAAACTCAGTTATCTGTAAAATCATAAACTTAATCTTGCAATATGAGAGTTCTCTTGGACTTATTAGACTTATTTGCAGACACCAAGTATATTTTTAAGCATAATAAATTCTTAGGTATCATAAATTCATAGGCATAAAACCAACTACAACGCACACGTATTATTGTAAGCACACGTCCAAAATTACTAATTTATAAAATTATGATTCTGCATATATAATTTGCATATAAAATTTGTAAACCCTTATTAATAATATCAGAATAATTATTTAGGTCATTTTGAAAAAATAATAGTAATCTATGGAATATACAATAAATCTCAATACAATGACAGTAAAGCGGCAATAAAAAATAATTAACGCAAAATTTTCTCAACATTGAATAGAATGGCTGTCGGCTGTTGGTAATACGATAATGATTATTTTAATTACATTTCCGATGTTATTCTTATAAAAATATGGAGCAATCCGGTTGATTATGATACTTTCATAGAGGAATTTTTGATTTTGCATACAGTTGCATAATTTTTTTCTAGTCTACTAAAATTACAAAATACATTACTTTAATCGCTGTTCCCAAAATACACTAACTCTTGTACTTGGGGAGGGCTTATTGTATTTCTATATGACAAAAATGCGCAAAATAATGTTAAGTACCTTATTACAATAATGAATACATAATTAATCTGTCAAATTATAGAACATTTTACATTAAATTATCGTCTTTGATAATTTTTTTAATTAGTACGCAGTTGCAAATAAAGCCAATTTTTAAAAATTAATTTCCTTTTTGAATGAACTACCCGTTTTTTTTGTTTGTGTTTATATTATAAGCATTCACTACTACATAAGCATTATAAAGACTCATTTTTAAATACCTTTTTACTTAAATTGCATTAATGCCCTGACTTAAGAGAATAATGTATCAGTCTGAATATGGCCGTGATAGGCTGAAACGGATACGATAAAAAACAATAAATAGATAGTTGATAAATGTTAAAAATTTCTTAAATTGGAATTATTTTCTAAATAGTTTCAGTTTATATTGTTACAAGATGTTATAAACCTATAGAAGTTGCGCGCTGTCAAAATCTTTCGAAATTTAGGTATCTTTAATATTTCTCGTTTAGGGTCTCGTGTAATCTCTGGAACGCTCCACAAGTCTCTCGAAACGACTAGGTAGCTACCGTAAAATCTCGAAAGAATTTACCTATAAATACAAGGGCATCATGCCACGCGTTGTCAATCATTTGTGACGTTTAATCAACTCGATATTAGCAACGGAGCACGGCAATCCCAGCGATAGTAGATAAAAAAATAAAAAAATGCGTGTGAAAATTGAACGGAATATTTTCAAAATTGATCTAAGCGATAGAAACAGCGTTTATTAGTGCGATTTAAGAAACAGCGCAATAATATTGACTTTGAAGCGCCGGATACCAAGATGTTTTTAATTTGAGACCATCATCTCTATTAATGTTTATCGGATGCTTGTAGATTTCTAGTGCTTCCTTGATAAGACGCGCATGGTGACTCTTAGGCTTTCCAAGGATTTTCGGTTCGAATGCAAAATGATGGCCGGTATCCAGAAAATGCTCAGCCAGTGCTGATTTTTCTGGATGACCGAGTTTGCATGCCCGTTTGTGCTCGTTGACCCTTTTGGAAATGGTACGCGCCGTTTGCCCCACGTATACTTTATCGCAGTCTTGACAATCGAGTCTATACACACCGTCCGTTTCTAAGCGATCTCGATCCTTTGCTGATCTCAACATATCTTTATTCAACTTCAACTTCAAAATTAAAGATATGTTGAGATCAGCAAAGGATCGAGATCGCTTAGAAACGGACGGTGTGTATAGACTCGATTGTCAAGACTGCGATAAAGTATACGTGGGGCAAACGGCGCGTACCATTTCCAAAAGGGTCAACGAGCACAAACGGGCATGCAAACTCGGTCATCCAGAAAAATCAGCACTGGCTGAGCATTTTCTGGATACCGGCCATCATTTTGCATTCGAACCGAAAATCCTTGGAAAGCCTAAGAGTCACCATGCGCGTCTTATCAAGGAAGCACTAGAAATCTACAAGCATCCGATAAACATTAATAGAGATGATGGTCTCAAATTAAAAACATCTTGGTATCCGGCGCTTCAAAGTCATTCTCGTCGCAGACTCCGCAGAGATAGTGATCAGACAACAGATGAATCATACATACAACACAATACAAACACATCATGACTTCGGCACGGTATTGCAAGCCGATACTTAACCACAACACCAACATTCAAGACAACACATCAGCCCTGATGATGGACCCTGCAATGGGATCCGAAACGTCGGCCCGAAAGGTCGTAACAACACGGCATAATACCCCAGTAAACACAAACTTGAAGATTCTGAGTGGCCGTGAAAACCTAAGAACATTCTTAGCGCAATAATATGTGTGTGAAATATTCTGGAAACATTTATTGACTATAAAATTAAGAAAGGCACTCCTATTTAACTTGTGTCCAATGACTTATTGTTTAAAAAAAATTATTACTGTTTGTATCTACCTGTATTCATTAATTACTTATATTCATTAATTACAACTACTTGTCTCGGAAAAACCTTTCCATCGACAGGGTGTTTTATAAATGTCAAAATATCAAAATGAATAATTTATTTTGAATAATATATGTAGTTAAAAACAATTTTTTTAAAAATTTCAATCTAACAAGATGTTCAACCAGTTGAAAAAGAATACTTATTGCTTAATAAATAAAATTCTATTTCTGATTAAATTGTTTAAGCATTTTCATTTACCTCCCATAGCCAAATCCCGTGATAATATATTTATTTACGAGTACGTATGTATCTAATGCCTTCAGAAAGTTATTATGTTATTAATCACGGAGACGTTTGATAAACTAAGCGGATATATTTAATAAAACTTTCTCGTTTAAAAAGGGTCTTAATTATTCATAAATTGTGATGACTGGCAACAGCTGCGGGCGATGGATATCAATCTTAATATTAATATTAAAAAGCTGATCTACGAAATTAAAATTCTACGATAAAACTAATTGACTATTATTTGCACCGTCATGCGCCATCGCTGCATCATTTCATGCTCCTCTGGAATCGGTCGTCTAATTTAATAGTATTCAAAAGTTGCATTTTTTAGTGCAATTTAAAAATTTACAGTTCTCAATTAAACTGTCACTTTTGGCCTACTCAATTACCTTGAAATATAGAGATTTAAATTAAATGTTTTAAATTTGTAATTAAATATTTTGAATTTGTAATTAAATGTTTTATATTTGTAATTAAATGTTATTGATCTAATATTAACAATGCCTATAATTACACTATATTTAAGGTGATTTTACCAATTTGTTGCAGTAAAATACCTACCATCTGTCAGGCAGTCTCAGTTTATTTTTTTAGTAATTTAAGTAATAATTTTCAGCAAATTTTTATTTAAAAAAAGTCATCTGATAAAAATGCATTTAATTAAACAATAGAGTATGAAAAAATCAATAATCAAAAAATAAAACAATGTTCTGGTTTGTGTCTTCTGGGATATTATGCCGTATTTTTACGACCTTTCTGGTCGACGTTTCGGACCTCATTGCAGGGTCTATTATTATAAGTAAAGCTAACTTGATAAACTGATGAGTAAAGCTAACTTTTGTCTATTTGACATTCAATTTTCAAGGTCTGTAATTAAATAAAATAATAACGGACATTATGTTAACACCTCATAATTACTCAATAGAACCTAAAACATATATTGTATCCGTAGAAAACAGTTTACAATAATAAAATTGGTGCCTTTTATAATTTGAGTCACATGCATGTAGAATATTAGAACAATTAAAGTTTATAATTAGTAATTTATAATTGTTATTATTATATTATATTATATTATAATATATATTGTTATTATTATAATTAGTTATATAATATTAAGATCGTTTAGCGAAGCTAAAATGGAAATGGGCAAGACATGTTGCAAGGCAGGATGCTACAAGATGGCCTCCCAGAGTTATGAAATGGAGACCTTGGGAGAATAAAAGAGGCATCGGAAGACCTCAAAAGAGATGGGCCGACGATATAGCCGCTGTGGGAGGAAAGAAATGGCTACAATTAGCAAACAACAAGGAAGGATGGAAGGGTATGGAAGAGGCCTATATCCAGCAGTGGAGAAATGAAGGCCGTTGAAGAAGAAGAAGAAGAATAACAGACCCGGATTGAAATAGTTCTGATTAAAGAAATATGTTCGAAAACGCAACTTCGCGATAGAATGTGTTATCATTATTTTTTTAAATATATATTTGAAGCTATTTTCTGGTTACAATACGTTACATTACAGGGGGTGATATGGGTGAAGAGAGAATTGAATATAGGAAGTAAATGAGACAAGTGTTGAAAGCAATAGTAAATGGTCCGTGAAGACCTGGAGTGACCAGATAGACCAAATATTGGCCCCGAGAAACTTCAACGATCGAACGTTCATGGGAAGACATAATAATATATGGAAGTTAATGAGGAGAGAATAATATGTCATCTGCATGATCGCACTACCGATCTGCAATATCGATACAATACAAGCAAAATATAAGATCAAGTATAAATAAAATATCAATATGTTTATATGTATGTTCTGAGAACATAATTACTGGATTTGGTCTATAGAGGCATATTTATTATTAAAAATATATTATAGAAGTTTTGTAAGTTATATATTATAGAATTCGTAAATAATAAATAGCATGAAAATTATAAATTTTAAAATGGTTTTAAAATATTGGATGAACATCCAAAAAAATTTTCTCTTACGTTATGTTGCGTCACTAAAAAAGTCATTTGCCAAACACCCGATATTTTTCATCTCAAACACAGTAGGAGCCGTGTTGTACGGGAAGATGTTTTTTATTTGACTTCATATAAAAAGGAAGAAAAGAGTTATGCCAAAAAATATCGATATAGAAAATAATTGAGTCATATATTGTGTTATGTGTGTAGTGTATACCCTACACCACAAAAGGGTCTGTTTTAAAAGTGTCCCTTACAATACTGCCGTTCCAAACGTCGGACCGAGAGTTCATTTTGTGGAACTAATTGTTGACAGTTCTGTCAAGTTGACAGCTCGTGATAGGCGACCCAATGCTTTGTGACAAATGATCCCCGACACACAATGTTACCCCCATTTACTATCGACCCATTGAAAGGGACAGGGACAGGTGTGTTTCGTGTTTGAGGTATCACACACGAAACAGACTGGCCCTTTTGTGGGACCTTAATCAATTTTGCGATTGTGAAATGCCCTTTGTGTGGAATAGACACGTTGCTCCTTATCGATTAACGAATGATGACACGTTGATTTTTAAGTTCTTCGCCCGACGTGGGGGACACGCGGGGATGCACATTTTTTGTTAATATTTTAATACATTTTGTTATGATCTGGTATTTTGAAGTTATAGAAAATGCTGAAGATGAATAAAAGAAGTCCAGGATCGATATGGCACCGTGTAACTTATGTATGTATAAATGTGATATTTCTAATGATCATTAAACAGTTATCTCTATTTCAGTTTAATTATATTTTTATATTTTACTATTCGAGTTTCCGATCAATTGAATGATCTTTATAATGTCATCAGTATTATAGGATCGAATTACCACGTTAATTAATAAACAGGGTTTCATCTTTGCTATGGCAAGCGTTACACACACGATTTGCAAATGTAATGTACAGAAAAAATATAGTATGCACACGAATTTAACAAAACGCTAATTATTAATTATTTGTGCTCACATTCATTAATTCTTTGTACCTATTTAAATACCAAAAATAACAACCCAATAGACCAACAAATTTTACTGGCACTGGGCAGACCACATAAATACTGGATAAATACAGTCATCCAGACGGTATTTATCGGCAGACAATACATATGATAGATAAAAGTGGAAGACACTTGAAGGGGCCTACACCCAGCAGCGGGAGAAAACGGCTGGCAATGATGGTGATGACGATGAATGGTATACACGTACCAACAAAAGCCTTATCTGATAAAGAATTTTTTTTCTTTATTTCTCCGTTAGTCTTTAATCTGGCATTAAAACTTGCAAAAACATTTTTTTCGCTCACAGTGATCAAGTATTATATTGAACATAAGTAAATAGTAGCGATTCAGTACTGTGAATATAATTTTTTATTCTTTATCAAAAAGACCATCAACAAATCGTTATTGACAGTCAGATGGTCCTACTGTGGTATTAGAGTACTAATTACAAATATTTAATGAACATTTTGAAGATAACGTGATTACTCAATACCTTTTTAATGATAAAGAAATTGTAAATAATATTCAGAAAAAAAGTGTCGCAAATCTTAAAAATATGTTGTTAATCAATAAGTTATAAGAGACACAAAATCATCTGGTAAGGGTGATCGAGAAGTAGTACCATTAAAATTTATTATTGTATTAAGAAGGTAATTGATTAAACCAGGAATTATGTGTGAATGCAATGTAAATCAACTATACTCAATTCGTTGTAATTGCCTTAAACGTCGTACAAAAATCACGATATTAAAAAAAAAACTTTTTTATTATTTTGATATATGTATAGGGTCTTGGATCCGATAGTGATAACGTAGGTATTCTGATGGCGGACCGCTTTTGAAGATATAACCAATTTATCAATAGGGCTGACATTTAATCGATATACTTCCTGAGTGGTGATACATTTCCTGTGTATCTCTAATCTTATTTAAAATTTAATTCTATTTAGCCTCTCTAGGATGCTCCTTGGGGTTGTGGGGTCGCTATTTTTTTATATAACTATTTCCCCTAGTGGCACAATTCTGAACCAGATTTCAATCGCCTTGTAATTTACTCTATTGATGCGAATCATATCATTTGTCATCACTCTTGTGTACATCACAACCAAAAATATACCATAAAGCGTTAACGTTTTTTTGAATCGCCCAGTACATTCTGTCACGAAGAGCTTTCGTATAACTTATAAATAAAATATTATTTGTTATCTTTGTTGACATCCGCATTTTCGCATTGTATCGGTATACCCAAATACGTGTATATTTTTGTATTTCTCATTTAGAAATGTATTTTGTATGAGACAGTGGTGTTTCGAATTTTATATGGTGTGAATTCACCATGTTTGAAATATATTTAAACTTGTTTTTAAGTTACAAATAATTATTTTTTATGAGACGCCTTTCGCCCTATGAGGGTGTATATTAGAACTATTGAAAGTCAGTGCTGTATATTTTTTGAAATTCTATATATTAATTTCCCCGCCGTACGTGTGTGTGGAAATGTCTTGTCATGTGAAAAAAAAGTGAAAATGAATACACTTCACATCATCCAATCGATTTGAAATTTTGGACTCGACGTCAATGACAACGTATTTTGACAACATTTGGTGGTTGTCGGTATGCAAGGTTATTGTAGTTGTTTTCGTTTTTCGCGAAAAACACTCGTCGACCGAGAGTTCGATTCCAAAAATTTCAAGCTCTCCACCCCGACCCACCCCGACGACGTCTTTGGGAAATGCATTCATCGCAGGACGTCTCTCCTCAGAATTGAGTCGAATTTCAGCTATTTTCATTTTAATTCGAAAAACCACTTTCACACACAAATGAATAATTTTGAAAGTTTGGAAATTGACTAAACAATTTAACTCATTAACAATTTAAAGGTATAAATTAATATAACAACATTACATTTATTAACTTTCCTCCTCTTCTCTCAATATTCCCGTTATTACCACAACCACCCTTCACCAGTAACTTCGGCTCATTTTTTCAGTACCTAACCATTATTTATTTTTAACTTAATTATTTATGTTTGAAGAGAATCATTATTAAAATTTATAATTAAAAAGTAGTCATTTTGTCTCCACTTCTCGATGAGAAATTCTGATTTTCTCGAAATTCGTAGTGAAAAAATAAAATATTTTTCAAACTCAAGTAGAGATAACGTAGCAAATATGATTAAATATTTTTAGGTTTTTGTATATTAGCACGATTCTAAGATATTTTTCAAACACTTATAAAAGTAAATACATGGAAGAGAGAAAAAAATATATTTCTTAGAATCGTGTTCAAATACAAAAATCTATGTAATGAAATTTAAAAAAATATAAGTAGGTACAGCAGTTCCTTTTCATAGTTTCAAAAAAATATAAGCTATTGAATGTAACATAGTTAGTTTTATGCTCTCATAAGGCGAAACGCGTCTCAAAACGAAAAATTAAATCAGTAGAACCAAAAAACAAGTATGCTTTTCAGAATATTTTGAGTTTGTCCAAATTTTTCTGAACACAGTACTGGATAAGAATGTTCTTAGGTTTTCACGGCCACTCAGAATCTTCAAGTTTGTGTTTACTGGGGTATTATGCCGTGTTGTTACGACCTTTCGGGCCGACGTTTCGGATCCCATTGCAGGGTCCATCATCAGGGCTGATGTGTTGTCTTGAATGTTGGTGTTGTGGTTAAGTATCGGCTTGCAATACCGTGCCGAAGTCATGATGTGTTGTCTTGTGTTGTATGTATGATTCATCTGTTGTCTGATCACTATCTCTGCGGAGTCTCCGACGAGAATGACTTTGAAGCGCCGGATACCAAGATGTTTTTAATTTGAGACCATCATCTCTATTAATGTTTATCGGATGCTTGTAGATTTCTAGTGCTTCCTTGATAAGACGCGCATGGTGATTCTTAGGCTTTCCAAGGATTTTCGATTCGAATGCAAAATGATGGCCGGTATCCAGAAAATGCTCAGCCAGTGCTGATTTTTCTGGATGACCTATCGATTATTATCTGGATGACCGGATTATTCATAGGACTGACGACCTATCGTACGGCTGGCTTAACCACTTTACATAATGTAGCGTTCACCATTTCCACCCACGATAGAATACCATGTCTATTAAATTTTGGGAAGTTGTATATATATAAATTTTACGACATGTTTTATATACGTGTTGTAATAATTCATAGCGCGGCCGCCATCCAAAGCTTTTCCATTCCCCTTAAATGACCACAGATGTCACTAACGAGATATCAATTTTTTATGATTGGAATTTTTTTATTTTTCTATTTAGCAGTATCCTTTATATGTGTAATGAGATTCTTTTGATATGTTGTAAGCCCTATGAACACCCAAAGACTTCCATACCTACTGTCCCATTTAAATATAATTATGTTTCTGTGAGACATCTACATATAATATATATTGAAGTATGCTTTTACTTTCGTATATGTATGTGATAATGAAGCTTTATAAACTTACCTACGAAAAAATTAATATTAAAACTAATTTTTGTCATTTTATTTTACATATTTTCTGTAAATTATATAAATAAATACAAATTTAATTCAGCACTTAATGTACTTCAATGTCATCTATCAGGTTCAATAAGAACTCGTTGATAGTCTGCCTGTATAATTTTTATATAGGTACATCTTTCGATTGATTTAAAAAATCTAAGACATCGTATTTTAATATGTGCCTGCAATATCATTTCGATAAATTTGTCTCATAACAAAATTTTTAATATTTTAATATTGGTCGAAATGAAAAACAATTTTTCATTAGTTCTGAAGACATTCATTTAACATATTCTTACGCTTAATCTTTTTAGTATAGAGGGAATATTGTTTCATTGGGTTTTCGAATATTTCCTAGATATCCGTATATTAAATTATCCGAACATATTCAATTTAATTATATAGTGCATGTATACACACATAAATATGCTTTTATCAATTTTCGAATTGACTTATTTATCAGCGTGTATGAATGCCGACACACAAAAAGTACAAAGCGCCATTTCCTCCTTTTGGCGAAAAATAAACATTAATAATTCCCCAAATCGAATGCATTGATCTCTCCCGAACAGTGATTCTGAAAACCTTTCGCTTTTCAGCTAATTTCGCGCTCCTCGGCCATTGTGCCGGAGAATAAAATATTGCACGCGCACATCTCACGCAAAAAAATTTTACCGAACACAAAACCCGAGTGAGTTTATAATAAATCCACCTTGACAGCGTAAAATATGATAACTGTGTAACGCGTCCTGCCGTCTCCTTTCGCGTGTTGAGGACGCTGGGCGGGCTCTCAAACTGTGAGACAACGACCTTCCGCAATAAGTTTTTTTTTAATTTTTAACGCCACAACAGGCTATGACGCCCAATAACTGTAGCGAAAAATACGAAAAATACGAAAAATCCTAAACTTGAGAACATCACAGATATATTGTGGTCTCACTGAGATGCCAGTATCAGGCTTATTCTGCCACAAGGGCCAGCTTATAATAATAGTAGACAGACTTGACGGTCTAGTAGTTTAGATATTGCTTAGTGATCCAATGGTCGTGAATGAGAGCCTCATTCAAGACCAACAAGTTAGTCCTATTCTCCATAGCACACGCATATAGGTTTGTAGCTACATATTTTTAAAAATAGTAAGAATATTAAAGTGACAGGTATTCCTATTATTTTAAGATAAAATGAAAGGATAATTGGACAAATGGAAAGCCATCGGCTATTGTCGAATACTTGAAATAGCTGAAATGGTCGCTTGGCAGCCAATGATGTTTCCGTATAAAATATTTTTAAAGTTGAAAATATATGTACTGTCTTTATAGTGTAATATGACTTGCCCAATTAACTTAAAAGCATACAGTTGGTTTTTACCCAGACATTTAAAAAATATATGACTCTAATTGAGGTAGTCAACAATTTTACGTTACAGGTAGATTTCTTTCTAAATTATGAGACAAAAAAGTTCTTGAAACAATGCATATTTGAGCAAGTATACCGAAATCGCAACTTTTTTGCATTTACATGTAGGTGTAAAAGCAATGGAACTTTTGATAAGGCGATCTTTTGATAATGTGAGCAAAATTTTTTTTTCTTAATTTCTCTTGCATTTCGCATTACATTTTTGTAATTTTGTTCAAGACACATCGTATTGTGTCTTAAATTCGTTGTGTCTTGATAAAATAGCTGAAATGAGGAATTTCGATAAAGTTTTGGTTTCTTTTAATTTTCATTTTAAAATAATAATATCCCTTTTTTGATTTATTGAAATCATATTAACTATGTAAAAAGAGTTGAAGTATGCATACGATAATAAATAAATATTTTTTAAATAGTCTCTTTTACAACATGAATTGTAAGAAAATTTATTAACAGATTTGAAAATAATTTTTAAAAATAAACGACAATTGTTAGTTTGTAATATTAGTAAAAAAAATACATCTCACAAGTCTGTATGCAATTTTTTTCAGTGCTAAAACATCGTTGGTTTGGTAATTTGGTAACTGATTAAATATTCAAATAACTGTCGTTTTAAATTAATACATTGTTTTAAAACATATGGAACATGATGAATAAATTTTAAATTGAAGCCTCTCGATACAAAAATTTGATACAAAATGAGAATGTATGAAAAAAAGTGTTGAATTTTGCTCACATCGCCAGAAGTTTTTGTTTTTGCTATACGTAGTGACACACCCTGGTTCTTACGTACCGAACATGCAACCTGCAACACGTCTCTCATTCCATCACCACACCGTGCATTCCCTTAAATATATATCTGTAGAGTTTTGTTCAACACATTTTGAGGGGCTGTGTCAGCTCAGACAAAAGGTTCAGAACGTCCCCCAGTTCGGTCCAGCGCTCGGCATCTACCACCTGGGCCATCCGGCAGATCATAATCTCCCGTGTTGAACAAACACCAAAGTAATTTATCGTCATCTTCTCACACAAAGTCCTGCCATCCAGCCGATAGATTACCATCGGTCTATTCTCTGGCCGGGCGGAGCGACCGTTTCATAACTGGAGGCGACTATTGTGCCAAATATTTATTTTTACCGAAACTCGCTGCAAATGTGAGGAAATTTGTACGAGTCAAGATCATAAAATTGGGTAAAAAGCATAAACTATGTTATCTGTATATGCGTTTAATTATAATTTAAAAGAAGGAAACGGAGGTTTCCGAAACATGTTGAGTGATACTCAAAAATAAAATAATGAAAATAAACAATAATAGTTTTCTTATTCATAATTGTTGTTAAGCAAATTTATACCTAAGTTTAAATTATGTAAATAGTTTTCAGTTCCAAAATAAGAAATAAACGCACCCAGTTGAAAAAACAGCAATATAGTACTCGATAAAGCCAGGTCGCCGAAAAGGATACGTAGCCTATGGCCAATGTACGAAATTCTCACTTTTTGGCGACCGGGCTTTAGTGATAAGAACACTCGTTAAGACCCGAATTCAGAGTCAGTACTTAGTGATTTAAAGGTTGAGGTATGCCCTAAAAGCGTAATTTTCAGTACAAGATACCACTTTTAAGGCGTACCTTACTTAACCTTTAAATCATCCGAGTATTGACTCTGAATTTAGACCTAAGGGTGAAGTTTATATTCTAATACAATTTAATGGTCATCTTGATCATCATGAATAATCTCTACAATGTTAAACCCAAATTCATTTATGATGAAATAAACCATTTTAAATTTAATAATGACAATCATAATCCCTAGACCTGATTAAATATTTTTTTATTTCTTAATTAATTTTATTCCGCTCGGAAATCAGGGCGATAAAATTATTTATAAGTTAAAACAAATATTACACAGGAAAGAATATGTTTGACAAATGAAAGACGATGAAATAGTCTAAAATATAAGGATTTTATGAAGGACTAGAGCTATTAAAAAATTATTGAGATATTATTTTATAAAATGAAAGAATGAACACTAACTGAATAAATTATAAGACATGCATTAACAGACCATTTAAAATAAATAAAAGTAAGTAAAAAAGTAGAATACCTAAAATATGCTGGATGGATTATTCTTGTTATGTTAAAAAGTATTAGATCTTACATTTTATATTGCGTGAAAAGATTGCCAGAAATCGGGATCCTGGAATACGGGGAATATCATGGCTAAAAGGCTCCACACTTCTCTGAAACGATTATACCAGCCTTAGAGTATATACAAGATTGTATATACTCTAAGATACCAGCCATATCTTTCATTTCAGTTCCGCACAATAAAGCTCTGTTGCCCGAAAAATCTCCTGTGAGACTTTCAAGACTGCTCGTGGCCAATGTGCACAGTTAATAAATTATAATATAAGTCGATAGAAATTAAACAGAAATAATAATATAAAAAAAGAATAAAACACGGTAAACATAATGAAGAAAATCATGGTCGAAGAACCTAAAGCAATGGTTTGGCCAGTTTACAAAATAAAGGATAAAGAAAGAATCACTGAGATGGTTTGGCCATGTGAAACTCGATGAGCAAGGATGGTAAAGAAAATTTATGAGACGATTGTTGAAGGCAGAGGAAACAGAGGGCGTCCGCGGAAGACCTGACATGACCATATACATCAAATATTGGAGGGTGGCTCTGTTAGAAGCTTTAACAATTGACGAGCGTGCATGAGAAGATGTATGAAATCGGACGAAGCAAAAGTGGAGTGCGTCAAGACAGAAAACTGTGGTATTCTATCCTCTCTACCTACCCCTGAAATGGCGTGATAGTAAGCTAGTAAAGAAACTGATTGTTGCCAATATGTTTTTCGTTGATTGGTAAAGAGAAGACAACAACTGAATTTACAAAATGAATCATTTTTGTAAATAATATAATATCAATAATAATATGTATAGCATCATAATTTCAACTGTCATAAAATAATAGGCATTACTTAAATCGTGAAAATCACAAAACTGACGTTCTCTAGGTGAGCACCTCACATTTCATGGACGACACACTTTGCAATTTCGGTCTCGTTGCCTGTCGGTCGCACACCTGCATCATTATTCTTTTGACATTTCACAAAACGCTCCTCAAACGGGGCCCGTCCATTGAAACCATGGGTTCGCCATAATTTATTACCTTCGTCATGGGACGGCCATTATTCGCGGTAATGGCCAGAGGAGCACCGCCCATTGGCTGCAGCATGACGTCCAGATTACCAAAAGAGTCACGGAGGACGCTTCGAGGCGGAGCTGAAAGTTATCGTCGTCTCCCTCATCGCGGACACGACGGAGCGGGGCAGCTGCATTTCAGGGGTGCAATTTGAAGGTGATTTGTGACTTGTTGCGCAAAATGAATTGTGGCGTGTTGCGCTCGTAAGTCACCTCGTGTGCAGCTCGGAGGCTTTTGGAATATAGCGATATTGGAGAAAAGAGAAATCTTTAAATATTATTATTATACCCTGACAGGCATAGATTAATGTTACGTTATTTTTCATTCTCATCTAATCACTTAACATAACATGGTGTTCGGTTCGGTCTTCGTAGTTGGGAACCACCTAACTAACTCATTGTTATCCTATGTCTATCCTGACGAAGATATGGTATTAAAACCGAGCGACATCAAAATCAATGTAGTTTATTGTATGTCACCTTAGTGTGAGTATTATTATGATGTATGCGATGAAAGTGACCTTATTATGAATGTAAAATCTATACCTATAAAACTCAATCTCTGTCTGCCTTTCTGTTCTCTATAAAAATCCACACCGTTTGTCCGATTAGATTCAATTTTTGCATACTTATGCTTTGGGACACGGTGGATAACATAGGCAACATTTTCTCCCTATTCTCATACCCCTTCCTCTCCCCATGACATATTTTCGATGCAAATCTGTACCGTTTGACCAATCGGACTCAAAATTTGGAAACTTATTCTTTAGGACTCGGCGGGTAACACAGGCAACATTTCCCCCTATTTTCTTACTTCTTCCCCTCGCCCTGACATATTTTTGATGCAAATCTGTACCTGCAAATCCGATTGGTCGAACGTACAAACATGTACGTTTCACCAATCGGACTCAAAATTTGGAATCTTATTCTTAAGCACTCGGCGGGAAATATGTAACACTTCCCCCTTATTCTTTTAACTCTTCCTTTTCCCCTGACACATTTTCGATGCAAATCTGTACCGTTTGACCGATCGGACTCAAAATTTGTAAACTTATTCTTAAGGACTTGGCGGGTAATATATATGACATTTCCACCCTATTATTTTGACCCTTCTCCTCCACTTGCACTCCTATGCAAATCAATACCATTCGAATCGAACCTTTGTTTACCCTCACACAACTGCAACGCCGGGTAAGGAGAGCTAGTGATTTATAAAAGGAAAGTGAATTTATTATGAATGATAGATAACAAGTTAAAAGTGATGCTATTCGAGAAGGAGGAAATTGAAACATGTGAAATGCAAGTAGGCAATTAATATTTGGAACATATAGTAGACGAGTCTGTGTATTTGGAAGTATGTTTGAACGATGACGGGTGGAATCGCCACCACCGCACGTGGGTCGAGAATTAGTAAAGAAATATTTTCTTTCTCAATCTTCGCCGATAATGATTGATCCCCTGACACGCGAAATACACTAGGCCAAAGGCTAACTACTTAGCAGCTGACAAATTGTACTTACAATATTTTTCTAGTATGTCGCGTACCGGTTCAATCTCCAATTCGTCGAATCCGGAATAGATCGATCTGTCTCTTCCGAAAGGCTATTCGGATATCACACGAAAAATGGAATGTCAGTTCTCAAAAAAGAGAAAACCGACACACACGCTTTCCAACTGTCACTGGGAGGATTTTCAAAAGTTTAAATCCTGGCTAGTGGTTGGCGCAGAATACCTCGGAGGTCAGTTTCGACCAATTAAAATCATTTCGCGGCCGGCGCCCGGCAGTCACGAAACAATGTTCGATACAAGATACAAGAGAGAAGGCAGAGAAAGTGACTACATGGGAATAAGGTGAACGGTGATTTGAATGCAATAATTTCTAATAAGTATCTACTGAGGCAAGACTAACAGATAAAAATACAGAATGGGATTCTGGTATCAACACTGAAGCGAAGCCTGGATCTGGCAAAAGAGAAAGAAGTTACCTGCATGTCGTGGAAATAAGATCACGTTTGTCTGAAAAACCTTATGAAGTATTTTAATTTGATACCTTTCCTTACTTAAAATATGATGAAAAATGCAAGAGAAGCCATGAGAAAATGTGATCAATTTCGCTCGCATTGCCAAACAATCACCTTAAGTTATTTCATAAAAATGGCCACGTATAATATGAGAAGTGATGGTGATACCATGCTGCAATGTTTGTACATTATATTTTGTTCGATTCATTTAACGTTTAATCAAATTTATAATTTTTGTTTCAATCAATTGAGTTTATTTATTAAAGTTTCGAATAATATTTTCCTCGTCAGGGCGATAAATACTGATTCTAAACATACAATTGTTATCTTTTGTTTACACAATTTATTTTGAATAACTAATTCTAGTACTCAAAGGTATACATATTAAAAATAAAATAGTATGATGAAATATATATGTATATGGTAAAATTATATTGAAAATATTATTGGCACAGAACTGATCGTTAAATTTATCTAGTTTATAATACGGTTACTTGCATATGTTTTACTTATTTTCAATGATTTCAAATTATTAAATTTAGGACAAACATAATTAACATGTAATATATCAGCAATAATATCATCAGCAACGCATCATCATTTTTAATATCAGTTAATAACGGGTCGTCAAACATTGATTTATTTTTACTTGGAAGATAACAATGTGTTTTGTTTGGTGGAATTATAAATTCTATTTTGTTGAAGTAGCTTCATTTTGGTGAAGTTCTAATGAAACTAATCTAATGTTCTTCAGCCGTTATAAAAGCTACTCGAAACTTCTGCGAAATATATTGCATAATGTGCTTACAAATCACGCTCGTTCTATCTAATTTCTAATTCTTTCAGTGTTCTTCAAATCAACATGTACATGTTTGATGTGATCATAGCGCTCTAAAATGCTATGAGGTGAGAATCTGAAATGATATTAAAATTAAGTAGTATGATATTAAAGTAAGTAGGACTCATAAAATATTGTTGTGATTTTAGAGAAAAAAAATCATAAACAGCTACAGCTCTCTGTTCTTGAATTGAATCTCAGTTGTAATTGGAAACAATTGCATATGACTGTGATTATACGATATGATATTTTAAGTAGGTAATCTCTAGGGGCTTGTCACAGGGCGTCTTATTTTTTAAATGATTTTTTTATTCTTATATAAATAGAGATGATCACTAGACAATTATCTTACCATTTAAAAACAAGCCACTCATATATAATCTTTAAAACCTTAATGCTCCATTAAATACTAATATCAGTAAATAGTATAATAATGTTGCTTGCAATACAGTAAATAGTATTTTTATAAAAAAGTAAATAGTTTTATTACGACATACCTAATTGAATATTAAAATTTTGTTTCGAAAAACACCGTGCATGTTTATTTAACTTTGCTTATAATTTTACTTGCATTTCACTTGTAGAAAGTGTCTCTATGAATTTGGTTTTACATATATTATATTTGGAACCCAGAATGAACAATTGATACATAGCAAAATTTTCGAAACATTCAATGTTATTTGGAATAGTAATAAGAATTCCCCTGGTATAGGCTTATTCGCAGGCACAAAGTATATCCTTAAGCAAAAACTTAAAATAATGAATTCGTAGGCTTAAAACCAACATACAACGCACATACACGCACGCACACATACATAAACACACATACACATATACACAAACACACACACCCATACACACACACACACACACATACACACACACACACACACACACACACACACACACACACACACACACACACACACAAACACACACACACACACATATACACACTAAACACATAACTTTTAAGTAAGTAATGTTATAGATATTATTGTTAGCGATTAATAGATGTATGGAGCGGCTATTATTCAAATGTATTAATCCTTTTCTTTGTAAAACATCTTCATGCATTGTAAGATTCAATTGAAATAAATAAAATAATAATACTTTATTTTGAGATTTTTAAAAATTTAATATCATGCTGTAGAGCAATTCGACCATGTGTAAATATTTTTAAAAATGCAGTGTTAATTTATAACAATAAATATTTAATTTCACACCTCGGTACGCCACTGGATCGAAATGTCAGAAGTGAAGTACGGCAGAGCATTCCCCTCCCCACCCCCCGCGCCGGCAGTACACAAATCACTCGGACCCCAGTGGCGTAGCGCCCGGGGGGGCGACTTGACACATCCGCACAAATGGAGACGGGCGCTGATGAATCCGCGCGATTGTGACCGGGTCAAAATTGGCCAACAAACGCCATTGTCCCCCGAATAATGCGCCACTGGATCTGAAGAGTGACGGCCGACGTGAATGGCTCTCCACGTTCGGCGCTGGAGTGGTTTTGTGTGAACGTATCGTCGCTGAATGTGCCCGCAATGCCTACATCTGACAGATTTTAGTTTGAATTCATTGTGTTGGAAAGAATAACATAGCGTCCCTACGTACACATCTACCCACGCCATGGGTGAAACTTCACTCAATTGAGGCTTATTTTTAATGGTTTTGTTTAATTTGGATGCCCATGGTCAACTTTATGATGAATTTTTTTACTGTACCTACATGACAATAGTTTTTATAATTTGTTGTATGTGGTGGGAAATATTGTACATTTTTAATATATATTTTAAAATCTTTGTAGTTAGTCATTTTTTATCGAGCTTATAATTAATTTTATTTGTAATAAACTATGTTAAAATAGTAACCTATTGTAACCAAAGGAATTACTAGTCCCGAACATATAATTATTATATTTTAAACATCAGTTGCATTTAATAAATAAACCTAAGTGTTTAAAGCAAAGTTATTTTTTATATATTTGATTAAGTCAGATAAATATATGTTATAAATACATCATCTAATACGATGGGAAAATACTAAAAATACTCTATTGCAAATGTCATTTCATTTAAAACTGGGTCATTTTTATTCTGATGGTACATTTATTTCTGTTATGAAAAATTATAAAAATCTTCTAAATTCTCAAGAAACGTGAAAGAACAAAGGCCTAGCATTCATTCTAATTTTACCTTACATTATTTTTGTCGGTCTACACCTTTGAAAGTTTAGCTAAAAAATCAAGTAGGTAGGTACAGATCAAAGATAAAATACTCGTATTAAAAAGAAAATAATGTACTACAACAATTCACGAATTTAAATGTAAATTAATAGAGTAGCTTGTTGGTGTAGTGGTCATGACACTCGCCTGGTGATTTGATGTTTGGTGGTTTGAGCTCTATCCCAGGACACCAGCAAATTATTACTATTTTCATAGCATTAATCTTAGTTTGAAAATAGTAATAATATTGATGCGACACGTATTCTGCGTTCGCATCTTTATTAAAAAATTACTTGCTCTACATGAGTTAACTAAATAAACCACTTTTAAACACGATAATAAATTCTCATTTAAAAGTGGGTAAGCGTGTAATGTAAATGTGTATTAATTATATTATATTGAATATACTCTTAAGTTTGTACATTTACCAAATAAATTTAATATAAAAAATTTTAAAAAAATAAATGGATATTAATAATCCAAAGATGATTTACAAGTATGCTTAACTGTTAAAGTTCGTATGTATTTCCTACAAATTATTTGTTGCAACGAACTAGCAGAAAACCAGGCTCCGTCTGGATTAAGAAAACCTGTTTGTATCCAATTTTGAATTCTATATTAGTCTAGGATATATCGACGGTCCTATCGTATACAGTCTAATTTGCAAAAGTTATTTTTTTTGTATTATTATCTTAAATCTTTTAATTTACTTTATGTTTTCGGATAATGTTAAAAAAATTGATTTTCGTTTCAAACCAATCATAGATTTTTATGCGTAGTGTAATTTGGATCGTTTATGATAATAAAATCAAAATCGATTTTTTTCTAATTCGACAAAATAGATAAGGGTCGTCCATATTATACCTACAAGTACATTCTCGTGAAATTTTTCATTATAAATAAATAAATATTTAACCTTTAATTATTATAGTATTTAATGCATTGAATTTAACGTACAAATTGTACATTTTGCACTGCATATTTTTTTGCAATGCAGCATTTTTTGCTTGAAATATTATATTTAATATATACAAGGAAAATACTTTAAACGGTCCAGTAGTTCTAGATTTGCAAGGAAACATACCTACAAGATATACCATTTCTACATGAAAAGAAGTGGCAAACCGAAATTTACTTGTTTGTAAGGGGAGTAATACCTACTCTTATAATTCGGAGAAACTTTTAAGTAATGGTGGCCGTAGAAAGTCAAAAAATTATGCTTATACTTCATAGCAGTCGAGAAAAAATTATATTTGAGATTTCTCACAGGTTGCATGTTGACGTTTTTGGGTATATAAAATAGTCGAAATAGTCGCATTTATTTTTAAAAGACGGATAATCAGTTCGTTAAGATCAATAGGTCGTTAATAATTCTAAAAGATAATTAATATACAATTAATGAGATATAATTTTTTCCGCAATAAGATGATACGGAAAAAAAATTATAAACTCTATTAATAAATAATATAGGTACCTACTATGTATTACAAAATGAACATGATATTAAAACTATCGCATGAGTGAAAATCACGTAGATTCCAAGATTGACGTTGATGAAATAAGTCATCGTGTGAAAGTAAACAGAGATACCTATCTAATAAATGAATGTTAGAAGAAACATTATTAATTTATGTATATTATTATTTTTTTTTTATCTTCAGACTGTAATCGTAAAAATAAAAAAATATAATTTTATTATTATGATCTAAAACACGTGTTATAAAATGGTTGAAAAAAAATGTATGTACCTACATATTTTAAGTGCAACTTTTTTTACAATACAGTGCATTTTTAATGCATCCGACCGCAGATTATCTTAGCTAAAGTAATCTTTTTTTGAACACTCAATAATAGAATTTTGTAATGAAAAAAATACTATTTATAAATTACCGACTGAAAACACTGAATAAATAAATGGTGTTGGTTCATTGTGAAGAAGCAATTACGTCTAGAGTTGACGAGTGTCTGACTATCTTGACTGACTAAGTGATTCGTTTAACCCAAGAATTATTGTTATCGACGATTATTTTTTCATCAATCTGTTCGAAAATTCACTGAAGTAAGAACATAATTAAATGCGAAGTTTCACATCAGAATCCCACGAATTTGGCCCCATCGATCATGCTCTGGCCAATAATAATTAGCGCAGAGAGGAGCTGTCACGCGCTGAGATATGATCGCGCTAATTATGAAGATATTCTCCTTTGAAGACCCGGACCCCAGCATCGGATGTCGAGGAAAAAATCCGGGATAATAAATCACCGGAATGTCACACCGACCTGGATCTGGGATTGTTCGACACCCTCAGACATTTACCGCTCGACAAGGACTATTGTGATGGTTAACTTTCCAGGGAAATCTCGGACAAAGGAGGATGCGTGTGGTTGCTGTTGTTTCAAGAGAAGAATGGACCAAGCCACGCGATCTGTGAAAGGAGACAATGCTGTCGGAGGACTATGACACACTCGTTAGACGAAATGCACCATGGTTTTTTTCTGCTTTGTGTTTACATGACAAACGACCCTGCAGGTGAGATGGAATTGAAATGACAATGATAGAATGACTTAACTTTCTCATCTTGGTACAGACGCAACCGTAGCCCATTGCAGCGTGACCGCAAGGTTTTTATATGTTTGCAGCTTCCCTGTTATACTAATACATATCTATGCTTCAAATCTATAATATGATAAAATATATTAAATAAATAAATAATAAAATCTAAAATAATAAATAAATATATCAATAAAAAAAATAATAAATAATCTTTAATCTTCAAAATAATTAATAATATAATTTTTAGTATTATTCATGATAATAAAAAATGATAATTTATAACGAAATGAAAAAAATTGGCTGAAAAACGTCGAATTTCATCAAGAAAATGGAAGTTATTTTTTCCTTGTCAATATGCATCTCCATTATGTTACAATGACTGATTGAATATTAAAAAGAAAAAATAGTTTTTTTATATCTGTTATGTTCACAAATCTATGCATCAATTTATCACTTACTTTTTACCACTGTGAAACACTCTAAAATGAAGTACATGGGATTAAATGTTTTTAATTGCTTTTGTGTTGCGTATTATTCGTTGTCATGGGCGCGGTTGTCGGGACGATGTAGAATGGATCTCTCCGTGAATGCACGCAACGATTCACGGAGAGATCCATTCTACATATTAGTCTAAGAGATAAAATAAGAAATGATGAAATTAGATTCAAAACTAGAGAAGTGTATGTCATGGATCGTGTAGCGAAGCTAAAATGGCATCGAGAAGGTCATGTTGCAAGGCAGAATGCCACAAGATGGACTCCCAGATTTCTGAAGTGGAGACCTTGAGAGAGTAAAAGAGGCGTTGGAAGACCTCAAAAGAGATGGACTGACGATATAATCGCTGTGGGGGGAAGAAATGGCTTCAAAAAGCCAAAAATAGGGGAGGATGGGAGGATACGGAAGAGGCCTGAATCCAGCCATGGAGAGAAGGCTGAATTAGTAGAAGAAGGTCGTCTTAGATAAGCATACACATTCGATCTTAAGTTTTGATGGACATTTTTTGGTCGCAAATAACACCACTTTTTTTCAAAATGAGCGCCACTTTTATCACGCAGTTTGTATGTATTTTACAAATAAGTACCTAAAACATTTGTTCTGTAAATATTGTTAACGTAATTACAGCATTAATTTTATGGACTTTGACAGATGTGTGCGTAGAATATATTTTTATGCATGTACAATATTTTTTAATTCCCAGTCTTGCCTCACTGATAACAAGTGTAAATTTAGACTATTTTATTGACGTTTGTGTGAGTGGTGGGTGCGAGCGAGGAATAACATATTTATCCATCACGCAGTGTTTACCTTGTCACAAGTGATGGCATAAACTCGGCTTAAGTCCACATTAATTCCTCCGATGTGACGTGTTTCAACCAATACATCATCTGTAATCTCAGATAATGTAAATATACAAAAGTGATGTCGGGAATGGCTGACAATGTTGTTTGATGGATGACAAATTACGCAAAAATGTTAATATTCCCTTAACAACGAGCAAACATGGACACGTATCGCATTTATTGCGCACTGCTGTAGATAGGTAGGTACTTTAATATCTTTATTTTATTTATTTAACTAGCTGTTACACGTCAAAAATGACGGAACATCGCGTCTTTTCTAAGCCCTAGTAAATATTTATAGAATCTTTTTGGCGGTCCACGGAGAGGGGCCCGTAGCAATATGCGTAGAGCGGCCGGTTCGGGCTTGCTGGTCCAAATCCCCATCTCCGACCGTTTAATTTGTTTTTCAGCCGTGAATTCAAAGGTAATTATGGACGCTACACGAAATTACGAACGGACAGACAGACGGATGAACAGTCGGACAGACAACGATAGCGGAAATTACTGGCCTCTAATTGTAATGATCCGTGGCGCTAAGTTAGTTAGGGTAAGGATCTACTAACCTATGCTTAAAGAAATATGCGTAGCCAGTGTAAACAAAATATTTAAAGAATCCGTGCCGTAGAAAAATTGCAAAATGTCCAAGTGAATGGAAAAATGTGTATAGAAGAATTAACCTTAACAATTTTTTTCACAAAGTGAAAGGTAATTATGCGTAAAATGATTATACATAATTATCTGAGAAATAATTACAAATGAATTCCAGTGAGCGCAGTAAGAACTGAGATTCCAAAAAAAGGTTGCGAAGAAAAATAGGATATCTTACCGGTACTAAATAATGTGGCTGGTCAAGAAGGGGTGTTTTGGCGTCAAGTCTTGTGATGGATGTCGGCAGTCAGCAGGCTGCTCACGGGGTGGGGAGGAGAAATATGATGAATGGGCGTCTGACATACTCGCGCCATCCATCAAGCTGAAGAGAGCTGTTATGTCACGTCGGAGGGAAACATTAAGGATACGAAATCGTTTTTTGGAAAGTGCTCACGATATTTTTGTAGGTGCCGTGTTTTCTCAAAATTTTAATAATTTTTGGAAAATTTCAATGCTTTTCAGAAAAGTAAACATTGTTTTGTTGTGAGAACTGGATCGTCTAGCTAGAATAAAATGTTTGCAATCCTAATAAAGCCTTTTTAAATATTACTCTTTCCTTTTTTAGATACTTAAAGGTATAAAATATGTTAATTAATTTTCATTATTACTATAATAATTAAAATAATACTTAATTCACAAATTTTCTAACTGTATTAAATGCTTCTCAAATTACAATTTTTCAATTTCATTACCGATAAATCGGTTCATTAGACAGAAGACTTTTAGTTGCTTGATACATACACATATGATTCATTTAAATATAGGATAATATGTAACAAGCCTCTCTGCCACTACTACCTCGCTAGATATACGGAAATATGTGTTCTGAGGTAAATAGCATTATTTTATTATTGTATCACCTTACATAGATCGACATATAATATTTATTTTGAAAGAAAAATTATGCTAAGAATGGTTCATTTTTATTGTATTTCAAGTGTTAGTGTCTTTTACTTCTTCTTCTTATTTCCGTGCCCTATCCGTTCATCGGACGCTAGCTATGAGAACTTTGTTTACTGCGACCCGAAACAGCTCTGCAGTAAGTATACTTGCCAAATCACTGTCTCAGGTTTTTTAGCCATGATGTTCTCCTTCTTCCGGGGCCCGACTTCCCAATTTTTCCCTGCATTATGAGATGCACTATCTCGTACATGTCTGGATGTCTCATTACATGTCCTAGATAATGAAGTTTTGGGATTTCTATTGTTTTAATAACTTTTTAAAATATTTTTCTTTATTCATCCGAACCATAACAACTTCATTCGTAACTCTGTCCATCTAACTTATTTGGAGTAGTCTTCTGTAGATCCACCTCTGGAATGCCTCAAGTCGCCTTGATATCTCGTCTCATTCTTCGACAAGCGTCCACGCCTCCATTCCGTAAAATAATACCGAAAACACGTAGCATCTGCATTCGTATTCGCAATCCAAGGTTGAGTTCATGACTGCATAACATATTTTTCATGCGAAAGGTTGCACGAGTTTGCTCAATGTGGTATTTGATTTCAACGGAAGGATCCCATCTTTATGGTCTTTCTCTAGTTAATATATTTGGAAGAAAATTTCACTTAAGAAGATATTTAAAAAATCCCTTTTTGGCTCTGTCCGCAAGAATCGAGTATATTTTGTGTTTCTCATTTTACAGTACCTACCCCTTATATACTCTTAGCATTTCTTTTCAAATATCTTTTCTAGCATCAATTTTAACGGTATTATAATTTTAAAACTAGCTTTAACCCATCAAAAATTACCGTCTGTCACTAAAGAATAAGTATGTATTTATTTATAAAAGAAAAAGAAAAGAAAAATAAAAGGAAAAAAAAGTTTTTATACTATAACGAAGTTACGGACGTCACACGTATTTATGACGGGCGGACAGACAGCAAAATTATTATTATTTTATTTAAAGCTGCTATTTTGAAACGCTAGGTAGTGAAACGGGCTGGCTAACTGAAATCAATCGATATTTTTAGAATATCAATTTTCCAATAAAGTTTGATCGAAATCTGATAAGAATGTTATGCTCATTACTGAAGAAATTGTATATAATTTTTTTTGTAAGCATCGTGAGATCTACCACAATAGGTATTTTTTTTATAGAAATCTAGTTAAGAGTTCTGATTTAAGAAATCTTGTCTAGTTATCAATCCTTGCCCTAGTGTGTATACAAATACAAAAGGTGAAGCACAGCAAAAAAAGAACACAAAAATTCCAGTCGATACTAGAGCGAGGAGTATACTTAGTGGTGCTTATTGATACCCAGTTGAATATATAAAAGCGAGCTATAAAAATATGTTTCGTGGCTTTGTTATTCTTGAGGCAAGATTTGATGGTCAATATTAAATGATTACAACATTGTTACATTGCTAATTCCAATAAAAGTACTATTAAGAGATATTTAAAAGAGATTAAGTACAGAATTCCTTGTAATATGACGATGATTTCAATAAAACGGAAGTTTCTATTCTAGAACAGTCTTTAATTATCTAAAATACCCGGGATATACCTGGAACCGCCTAGAAGCGATGGGAATCTTATATTCAACACTGGAAAGGAAAATAATCCTCACAAGGGTTTGAAACCAGCGAGTTCACATATTATTAGTAAGGGTCTGGGCCGCGCAAGAGTTGTTTTGAGATTTCGATCAATGCGAATCACGCGCCGAAGACGGTCGGGGTGCCCAGTCGTGAAATTTTGAAGCGACAGATATCAACCAAAATAATTGAGCGGGTTCTTACCGATGTGGTGAAATAAATAAATGTTAATATTGAAAGCAAGGATGTGATGAAATATTCTAGCGAGTGTTAAATAAAGTGTTCTCTAAATAAAATAGTGTGATTTTAGTAATAGTGTGTCAGTTTAATTAGTGTTAAGTGATTTAATACATTTAATTTTTTATTAACGATCACCATCACTAATTAATCAAATCGCTAATTAATTTCCAGTGTTTTCATTTGCCACCCACAGCCACGACCCATGACAGTGCAAATGGATAATGCTAGATATCTAATTCACCATTCAAGATAAATCCACTAAGAATTATATAGCGCTACAGTACTAGAAAATCCTACCCAATTAGAAAAAATCTACTTTGTATGACCATGGGTCCCAAGACCACTTAGAATCAATCTATGCAGATCTAAGGCACTACACAGACTTTTGAAAAACTTCTCAAAATAGATGGAGTAAGACTGTTATTACTCTAGTTTAATTGAATTATATTATTCGAGTTCTGAGAGTGACAAAAGCTCCCATCAATAATCAACTGTTGAAGTATTTACATTCATTTATTAATATATAGAAGAAATTGCTTAGGTGGAAATATAATAAATTAGGTATTGATAAAATGAGCTAGAGTTACCAGTGTAAAGTGGAAGGGTAATAAAATTAAATTCTCGCGTAAAGGTAATAAAATGAACTAGTTGAAAAGAAAGACGTAAAAAAGAATTTGAATGCATGTACTGATTTACTTAACACTATTATATTCACAACTCTCCTCCTCTTCTTTTAATATTCCTGTGACTAAAATGTAATTGATGATCTGAAAAAATATTTGATGACAGTGATTTTGTTATACCGTCATAAAATATATGGGCATGTTTTTATGCTGATTTGAATGAAATAAAATAAACATTAAATTAATGTTTGAAGAAAATTGTTTTTAACATTTGTTTACTTCGAATTGAATTGTATTATTTATTAAATTTTACTTACACATGAGTATGTGATTTGTTAACTAAAGTAAATTATTTGGTACTATAAATGACATCACAATTTCATATACAGACAAAACTAATCAATTTCCAGAACTGTCCAGAAAATAAAAGTTACGCTCAGTTTCCAAGTCCGACAGGCAGAGAGAGACGATTAATTGACAGATGCTAAAGTGTGACAGGGATGATAGATGTGGCAGAATGAGTAATTGACCGTGATTCCAGACCAGTATTAAAATAAATTTTTCTAATTTTTCACGTGTTTTTAAAGGGTTTTTTATAATCCGAATTTTTTAATATTAGGTCCTTACATATGAAATTGGCGTTTAGTATGGGAGGAACATAAAGCCGATTTTTTATTATTATAATATATTTATTTAATCAAAGTATGTACCATTGCTATCTATGCACTTTTGCCATCTCATAGGTAGTTCATCGATCCCTTTACCAAAAAAACCATTCGGACGGGAATCAATAAAATCTTTGAAGGCGGTTTGGACTGCCCCATCGGAGTTGAATTTTTTCCTTTGCAAGAAGTTATCCAAATTTCGAAAAAAATGGTATTCTGTTGGGGCTAGGTCCGGAGAGTACGGTGGATGTCTTAGACATTCGAATTGGAGCTCCTCTAATTTGGTAGCCGTCTGTTGTGCAGTGTGTGGTCTAGCGTTATCATGAAGCAGCAGTGGCCTAGAGCGATTAACCAGCTTCGGTTGTTTAGCAGCTAGCTTTTCCATCATGGTTTGCAGATGCTGACAATAGACATCTGCCGTAATCGTCTGGCCAGATTTAAGAAAGTTGTAGTGAACGACACCAACACTAGTCCACCAAACGCTCACAAGTAACTTTTTTGGAGTCAATTTTCGCTTGGGGCATGGTTTGGCTGGTTCGGCAGGGTTCAGCCATTGCGATGAGCGCTTCCGATTATCGTACAGGATCCACTTTTCATCACAGGTAATGATTCGATTTAAAATCCCTTCATTATTGTGCCGGTTGAGTAATGCAACGCAGCAGTCAACGCGCGTTTGTTGATTTGCTTCACTCAATTCGTGAGTTACCCACCTTTCAAGCTTTTTCACCTTACCAATTTGCTTCAAGTGGATTAAAACAGTTTTATCACTAACACCGCAGCCTGCAGCTAACTCGGATGTGGTTTGCGATAGATCCGCTTCCACAATAGCCTTCAATTCTTCATTATCAACTTTGGTCTCCGGCCGTCCACAGGGCTTGTTCTGCAGGTCGAAATTTCCAGAACGAAAACGTTGAAACCAAAAACGTACTGTGTTTTCTTTTGCGGCACCGTCGCCATACACATCATTAATCCTTCGAGCCGTTTCTGCAGCACTGGTGCCACGGTGGAACTCGTACTCGTAAATAACGCGATATTTCAAGTTTTTCATTTTGTAAACTGAGTGACGCAAATAAAAAAACAATTGAGGAAAAAACAAATGAATTATAATTTTCAAAACACAAATACATGAGTAAATAGCTGTATAAATTTTGATTTGGAATTCCTAACCAAAGAGAAGATATTTGAGATCAAATTTGCCAGTACGACAAAACGCCAATTTCATATGTAAGGACCTAATATTCAAGGTTTTCAAAATCTTATCAGAATTTTTTAAAATGTCATATTTTTTTCCGTAGTACATTATTCGATGTCCTAAAATGCAGAACACATGTAATGAATTGGCATACTATAATGCATAGTATGCAACCTTTAAAAGAACTGAGCGATCATGTCGATGCATTTCATGATAGCATTAAATATACCAGGCAGAAGATCGCTTTAGTATAAAGTACTCGCCTCATAAATTTCATGATAAATAAAGCAATCTACCATGAAATTATACAAAAAAAGGTAATTGTGTGTTGTAATATGTGATTTGAAAAGTAATTATTTTTATAAAAAAAAAAATCTTATATTTATTTAGTACTAGCTGTTCGTACCCGGCATTGCACGGGATAAGGATTAAGTTGAAAATAAATTTGTGGGGGGAAACAAAGTTTTGATTCGAAAGGTATAGATTTGCATAGAACATATATCAGGGGGAGGAGAAAAGGTAAAAGGGGAGGGAGGAAATATAGCCAATGTTACCTGCCGAGTCATAAAGAATAAGTTATCAAATTTCCAGATTTAGTGCGAGCTGTGTCATATATTGTTTCGATGCCTCAGGTCATTGTTGATCTGACATAAATTTTGTAGATTCGAAATTGATACTAGAGTTACACTTACCTACATTTCTCATACAACATCTCGTAAAATATTCAATTATAAATAAACAAATATACTACATTTTTTTTATATATAAGAAGAGTGAGTAATACTTAAATAAACATAGAATTTCCTTATAAATCAACAAAAAAAGCTAATAGGTTAGGTGAAATAATACATTTTTTCGAATTATAAATACTTATTTTAAATTATTGCAACAAAAACGTTTTCTATTATCATAAATGTTTACGACCACCTCGCTCCGAGGCCACGCATACGCAAGTCCAACCATTTCCAAATGGGCACTAATAGAAAGATGTATAATACTAACGTAAATAATATTTATAAATATCCTCAAATGTAATTTTATGATAGATTTGAATTGAACGTTTTATGATTTGATAAGGTAATAAAGTAAATATTGACGGTAGCATTTCTTAGAAGGCAGTAGCAATCATAAAAATAAAAATGCGTCGTATACTTAAAAAAACAGTAAAAATATTTTCGAGACATGAAAAATGATTTATTACCCACCTACACGTATTCTCCATACTTTACAACGAAATTTCAACTTTTCCAGCTGCGTAGAATTTTTTACTTTAAAATTAAATATACAATTTTTTAATTACCTGAAGTGAAGTTCGTTGATCTATGCACCTCTACGTAAATTCGTACGACTCATGATGAGCTCGCCGTCCAGAGTGAAAGAGTGAAAGTAAATATCCCAAAACACCTGAAATGTTGTAGCTAGCGTATACTCTCGTGCAAAATATTTATTTTTAAATACTTTAATTGAAAGATTAGGGCTTGGATAAAATTTGGCAAACGATCATCATAATTGTCAGGATGACAAGATTTTTATGAAAACGCACTCAAAAAATATATGGACGTACTTATTTACGCATGCGTCAACCAGTCAAGACATGTGATATTTATTTACAGTGGTATCTCAGTATACGTCCGCTTTTGAATATTTCCAATAGTCCCGTTTGGATGCGATAAATTTTATCTGGTATACAACCATAATATAATGCGTCAAAATGAGTCAACTGCGAACTATGGGTCTTTCCATATAAGCTTGCCATTGAATTAGTTTGGGTACAGTGCGTACTACGCGCATTGTTTCGTTGTGTTAAGTTTACGGATACGTGAGGGGATACGCCCCTCTCGGTCTTTTCATATATAAGACCTATATATACCTTTGTAAGTTTCGCGTTTTTTTTTTGTAAATTCATCAATCATGAGTTCTACTTTTTATAAATTCATATGAAAACTTGTAGAAATAGACCGTTACAATTGAACTTAATATCTCCATTCTAGGAATTTTCTCTGCAAAAACACCTTACTTTTTCTGTCCGGGCTTTAAGGCTATTCACAACATGGCCCCTCAATACATAACCGACTTCTGCATTTCATTCTTCGCAAATAATAGACAACTAACACTTCGCTCAATATCAACAATCAACATCTAATACAAATAGGTTAGTTGAAGTAAATCGCGTCCACAAAATTACTTTCGGTGATCGTGCTTTCGCGGTGGCTGGACCAAAGTTATGGAACAAACTACCTAATAAACTGAGACAAACAGACACACAAGTTTAAAAAACAACTTAAGACATTTATTTAGACAATACTATAAAAACCTATAGAATCTGACCACAACAACACTAGCTAATGTTTTCCACTTCTATTATGTACTCCGCGAAAACACCTAATTCTTTCAGGCGCTCCCAACTATTATAGTATTAAACTTCAATTCCATTTCTTGTATGCCACCTAGTGAATAAGTAAATAGTAAATAAGTTTTTTTTTTAGCAGTAAGTTGTTTTGTAAGATAATTTTTCTGTGTAAAGCGCCTTTGAGGTGAGCATTCACGAAAACGGTGCAATATAAATTATCCAAATATCATTATTATTATTATTATAACCTACGATGATAAGATTTAAGATTGCGGCGCATGATATTGTCAAAATACTTAAAGAGACGCAATAGACAAATTAAAAGAGAAATAAATATTACTGACGTTACACCCATGTTACACTGTTCCCCCACTTGACCCTACATTTATTTACGAATACAATTAATTATATGTCGTGCATGAAAGTGGTCAGAGACTACCCATGTAGTGCTGATTTTCATAACTAGCACGGTGATTATTTTTGAAATTAGTACCTATAGTAGCATTATTTGGGTCAATGAGTTTCTCACAAATTTTCTGAGTTAAATTACATGCAGAGAGTGAATATGCGCTCTTCTTTGATGTTACTTCTCAGGAATAAACACCTTTGAACCGAGCAGTTAGTTACTGGTGACGGGAAATGGTTTCTCAGGAAAAATGTCAAGCACTGAAGACAGTGGATAGAGAACAGCACCCCAGGCCAAACAACGTTTTCACTAACGTAAGATATTGTTATCTGCTTGGTGCGATGTGTTAGATATGAAAGAGAGATATAACAAAACAAAAGAACAGTAACAAAAGAGATCTGCTTAAGCGAGTAGTCAGCATTAAAAAAAGGACGTCTTTGGTTTGGGAGGAAAGATAATGCTCGGCCACATATGGTATTACAGAAGCTGGAGCAGTCTGATTAGGAACAGTACTAGAGGAGAATTTTTTGTCACGGACAAGTGAATTTCAGAAGAGGAGCCTTGCAAGACTACCTACCCTAAGGAAGAGCTTTGTAGGCATGTTAAAAAATGACTTTGTTTATCTTAATTTTGAAAAATAACAGAAGTATAATAAAACGCATTATTTACGTTTTAAAATATTTGTCACGGGACGTGACTATGGAAAACTAATGAAACACTAAAACAATTTAAAGTTTATATTAATTTCACAATAAGTCACTGGACACGAATCAAATCGGAGGATTGTTCGTGTATTTGTGTATTTATAAAGGGTCCGCCATCTAAAGTTTTTTTTTTCAACTAGTGCTTATTTCGTGAATGGTAACACTTAGCTCATGTCTGATTTGACAGATAATTAGTTTTATCCTTCCGCTGAATGAATATGGTTGTGTATACGCTTGAACAACGCTGGGAAATATTGCGACATTACTTTGAAAATCATGGTAATGTTGCAGAATGTGTGCGAAAATTGCGTACGGTTTTTGGAAGAAGAGAAGCACCGTCAGCTCCGTATGTTCGTTATCTTGTGAAAAAAGTGAAAGAAACTGGCATCCTCATCGATAAACCAAAGCGTGAAAAGCCAAAAACAGTGCGTACACCCGAGAATATTGATGCTGTGGCAGAAAGTGTGCGTGAAGCGCCATCAACATCAATTCACCGTCGTTCTCAACAATTGAACATTTCGGAGACATCATTGAGACGAATTTTGCACAAAGACCTTGGTATGACGCCATACAAAGTCCAATTGGTTCAGGAGTTGAAGCCAACTGACCATACAATGCGTTTTCGCTTCGCTGAGTGGGCCTGCGATCGACTTACAGAAGATGCCGATTTTGCCAAAAAAATCATCTTTTCGGATGAAGCTCATTTTGATCTTGGCGGGTATGTAAACAAGCAAAATTGTCGCATTTGGGGCACAGAAAACCCGCACGCATACATTGAAAAGCCGGTACACCCAAAACGAGTCACTGTTTGGTGCGGATTTTGGTCCAGAGGCATAATTGGGCCATTTTTCTTTGAAAATGAGCAAGGAGTGGCCGTTACAGTCAATGGCGATCGTTATCGGGCCATGTTGAACGAATTTTTGTTCAACATGGCCCTAATTCCGCACTAATTTATCTAACAAAAAAAAAGTGTAAATATAAGTTTTATTCTTAAATTATTTTTAAGTACTTATATATTGTAAACAAGGATTTATTGAAATAAATTAAAAAAATATATTTTACGCAGTTTTAATCGCTTTCGAGAAAATTATTTTCAATTTCGCGCGGGTACTCTTTTGATTTATTGTCGCTCGTATTACACACGCTCTAGCAACATATACTGAACAATTCGCTTCTATGGTTATATATTGTGACGTCTTCCGCCCGGGCACATTCTCTCAAAGCGCCGGGCGGGGGGCGCGGATCTCTCAAAGATCGACGCCCTACAGCGGGTGGGATTCGCACCCACCCGCACAGCCGAGCGGTCTAATCTTGGCTGTATGCGTGCCGCCACACCACACACGCAACTATTCACAGAGTCGCTGATATTCGGAAAGAAAAGGTACAAAATGAGAAGTCTGGTTTTGTCGACAATAATTGATGTATTTACAAGAAAAAAATTAAACAAGAAGAAGAATAAAGGTCATATTTACATTAAAAACACAAATATTTACAGAATAAAGGGATACATACTAGACTTAATAAAACTTAAGTAGGCCTATACTAGACTAACCTAATCCCCATTAAACCCTATATTAAGACTAAGCTACACCTAGATCGGTTACCGTCGTGGGAACTTCCCGCCCGCCTCCAGGCGGGATACCTCCACAGCGCGCTACAGTGTCAGCTCGACACTCAGGCTGCCATCAGCCTCAGCACCGCTCGTGACTGGAGCCTTCGGACCCCCCGCAATGCAGATCCACGGCGCCCTCCTCCAGTCCATCCTGGTGCTATGTGGGTCCCGGCCACAAAGTGCGCCTCCAGAGCGCCCCTACTCGGGTCCTGATGGACACGATGCCACTGCGGCACCTCGGACTCCCGGATAGACAGCGTTGTCGAGGCTAAAGCCCTTATTGTGCTTACCCGGAAGCCCTCCGGCTGGAGATATCGGATGCAGAGTGACTCTCCTCCTCCGGCCACCTCCGCGCTTCATCCTCCTAGTCCCTCCCGGAAGGCGCTCGGTATACCAGCTACTATTGTAGCCAGGGTCCAGCAGCGTCCCTCCCACCTCCTCTGGAGGGCGCTCGGTATACCAGCTACGATTGTAGCCAGGGTCCAGCAGCATCCATCCCACCTCCTCCGGAGGGCGCTCGGTATACCAGCCACTATTGTAGCCAAGGGGGCCAGCAGCGTCCTCCCAACCTCTCCGGAGGGCGCTCGGTTATACCAATTACTATTGTAGCACAGGCGTCCAGCAGCGTGGTCCCATCCACCTCCTCCAGAGGGCGCTCGGTATACCAGCTACTATTGTAACTAGGGTCCAGCATCGTCCCTCCCACCTCCTCCGGAGGGCGCTCGGTGTACCAGCTACTGTTGTAGCCAGGGTCCAGCAGCGTCGCTCCTATCTCCTCCGGAGGGCGCTCGGTATACCAGCTACTATTGTAGCCTGGGTCCAGCAGCGTCCCTCCTACCTCCTCCGGAGGGCGCTCGGTATACCAGCTACTATTGTAGCCAGGGTCCAGCAGCGTCCCTCCCACCTCCTCCGGAGGGCGCTCGGTATACCAGTTACTATTGTAGCCAGGGTCCAGCAGCGTCCCTCCTACCTGCTCCAGAGGGCACTCGGTATACCAGCTACTATTGTAGCCAGGGTCCAGCAGCGTCCCTCCCACCTCCTCCGGAGGGCGCTCGGTATACCAGCTACTATTGTAGCCAGGGTCCAGCAGCGTCCCTCCCACCTCCGGAGATTGCTCTGTATACTAACCACTATTGTGGCCAAGGTCCAGGCAGCTCTCTCCCCGCAACACTGAATTCTTTGGGGTTCTGACGCGCTTTTTATACCCAATTTTTTATTTTCATCCCTTTCTTTCTACTGTGATGTTTCGCTAAGGGCTGTCTTTTTCTCACACATTGCATTTTGCATGTTACATGTATTTTGGCCGCTTTCTCTCAGCCTTCAACAAAAAAATGGTCACAATGATGCAAAAGAGAAATCTCAGCTCTATTGTTTTTGGAATATCTCATCGGCCAAAAACAGATGTCCCCGGCTGACGCCACCCCTAGCCCCGATACAAAGGGATGAAATGCGAAAGCGGCGCGCGCGGGTCAAGCCTTGGCTGACCTGCCGATGTATAATGATGTCTTATCAAGAAATATTTAATTATTAACCCTTAACCACCTACCATACGTCTCACAGACCCCGTGGAATTGATAATCGTGAATATTTTTGTGCCCAAGTTTCGTACTAACTTGTTAGTTCCTCTACCTTTTCTCTGCGCCCCTAAGTGTCGCGCAAGTGCTCGTACGTGCGTGCGTTTGCTTCAGGTGAGTAAAAAACTATCGCAGGGGGTCTGAGAGACGTATGGTAGGTGGTTACGTAATTTTTTTTAATCGTATTTTTTATGGTTTTCCTTTAAAATGGCTCTTAGTGACAATAATATCGACCGGTGTTTGGAACAAGATCTGTCAAAAGCATGTTGGGCTAGATCATGTATTGAAAGAAAGTTGTGCATCTGATTCCATATACGAAGAGCCAACTGTACTAGGTGTTAAAGAAAATTCTCCATCTCAACATCATTTGTCTTCAATTTTACGTGGAAACGAAGAGTTTTCATCTGAAGATGGTGATCTGAAATTCGATGGAGACCGTGGAAGAAGAATTATTTTGAAAGGAATTACTTTCGTTGGTCATCTGCCTCACCGTTTTTACGATTGATAACTTTGCAATATAATATAATGCAGGGAAGAGAAGATAAAAAAACCAGCATATCAGAGTGAGCTTAATTCTTTGTCTTGTTCACTGGATATTTAGCAGCATTTTTTTAATGACGAATGCAATGTGAAATTGCAAGTGTGAAATTGCAATAATGTGAAATTCAACGTATCCTCCACAGAAACGTGACCACTTCATCAGCAGTTCCATGTAGCAGCAGTGCTGAAGAAAGGTTGGCGGTTCGTAAAAACTGTTCAACTTGCAAATACACAAAGAAACGCAATACACAATACATGTGTTTCGAATGTAAAGCACCAATTTGCCTTGAATGCTCAAATAAGCTGTGTTTTCGCTGACGTGAAAAACTATAAATTTAGAGCCTGCAATTTTATTGAATTTATGATTTTATGGAGAATTTTAATTTTTTTCTACATTTGTTAATTATTCAACACTAAAAAAAAAGTTGTAAAAAGTTCCTATTCTACATGATAATTTTTGTGGATCTCACTTTTCAAATATATTAGTTTGTAAGCCTGAAATAGGAGGTATTGACAATTATTTATGATTAAAAGAAAAAAAAAATCTGATTTTCATGTGCCTTCTTTTCTAATTAAGAGTTTAATATGTTCCTCAATAGAATTTTAGTTAAAAACAAAACCATTCTTTACTAAATTTTACCATTGTGAATAATTTTATTCAGGAGTCCCACAGACGTATGACAGGTGGTTGTGTAACAAAAATATATGCTAGGTGGTTAAGGGTTAAAAATAACTTTGGCAGATTTGTTACAATATGTTAGGCCACCTTTAACAATGCAAAAACTGATGTACGCAGCGCGACGCCCTCCTTTTATATGTAAATAAATGTCTTTCCCCATCTTTCGGTAACTTACAATAATAACCCAGTTGTCCGGCATTTGTCTGGATCATCCTAATATCTTTTAGTTTCTTCCAATTTTAGTGAAAAGTTATAGATTGCTGTAAAATGGTCGATTACATGTAATTCTATCTGCAATTCTAACTCTTACAATATTTATGTAACGCTGGAGCAACTTTATTTTATTTATTAAAATAAAAATTAGTTATTTAAATATAGGTAGTTAAATAATTTTATATATGTAGGTACCTATGTAATTAGTTGTGAATTCCTATTCTTGTTATCAACATCAGTTATTTTTACGAGAAAATGATGTTCTTACATATTGGTAGGAACATTATCAGTTTTGAAATATTTCATGTTTTATTTGAGTACTGTTCACCACCGGTAAATTTTTTGAGTCCGTATTGTACAAGTATGCCCCATGAGGGTGCAGTGAGAACAAGAGGGGTGACTTTTTCTAAGCACATATTTTAAAAATAAATCACAATAAGAGATATATCTCGTAATATTCCAATCACAATAATTAACATATTATTCAGATTTTAATATTTCATAATATTCTGCCAGATAAATATTTAATTTCAATTTTTTTTCTTCCAAATATATGTTTAAATAAAAGTAATGCTTATTGTTTTCACTGCACGCCCCTGCTTTGCCTCATACCTGATACTGTACAGTATCTCTTTCTACGCTGTACAGTATTTATATATATATATACTTTTCAGAGAAATTTTTTGATGGAAAGTTATATATCCAATTTGATTTTTCACGGTATCAGATAAATACTTATAGGTAAATAAAAAAATGTTATCATAATATAATCAACAAAAAATTGGGTATGACATAAGTTGTGTCCGTTTTTTACAAATAAAGAGAACAAAAGGACAAAATAAAAATACAACAAAGTATGAAATGATTTATTCTCTTTTATGATTTTCTTCTTGCCAAAGTTCTACAAATTTTTCAATGCCACTATGAAAAAAAATATTCCTTATTTAGTCGAGGAACTCATTCTATCATGAAGGCCTGTAATTAAATAAAACAATAAATGCAGCACAAAGCGGAAAATTTTCTTTCGAATGAAGAAATATACATTTAATAAATTGTTTTATTTTTGGCGCGCATTCAAAACTTTGAAAAAATACACATCACCTGTATTAACACTTTATAAGGTAATTGTAATTACCTATACCCGAAAAAATTATAGTCCAGAAAGATTTAAATACCACATTTAACATAATTTATCACTTCGTCACGCGGTTTGACTTTACCTATAATTTATAATTATTACAACTTATTATTATTTAAGGTACTATTTCACACATAACGTTTTCAATACTTTTATCTATCACCTGTGCAAATAATCAAACCATGTTTGTGCTTGGGTAAGCATGTAAGTAGATGAAACTATTTACATTATGTCAAAATATTATAGATAGAGCTTAGAAAAAATAGATATGCGGGATATTTAAACACTCATATGTAAATAAGGACAATAAAAGATTATTTACATAGCAGAAAAAATTTACAAATGAAATTAAAGTCTTTCAAAACGAAAAAATTAATATAAAACTAAAATTATTAATAAACTTCAATTCGTCCAGGACATTATTCTCATCAAATGTTATTTTATTGAGTTGGTGCTATACCTACCTAAGCTTGTAAAATTTTAATATTATTTATTTTAAATATATGAAATAGGTACATAACTAATCAATAATTAATCATAAATATAATTTCTTGTATCGTTAACGATTAAATCTCAACATTTTATTAGTTTCTCAATTCTACGTGTTTCTACTGAAGAAGTCTAGTGGTTTGGGGATGAAGAAGTTGTCAAGCCAAATTTAAAGAGCAAGCAAGCAGAGATAGAGAGAGAGAAAGTGGAGATCAGGAGAACAGGACGAATGTGGGATACACATAATATTTTTAATAAAATGACTTTAAAATACGTCTAAAAAACATCTCAAAACATTGTTACCGAATACATCATTTTTTATTGTCACCTTACCGTATAGATACATCATCAACAACCCAATTTGATGAAACTATAATTAGAACATGTTTAAATATTAAAATTATTTAATAAATTTATAACTATAATTAAAAAAAAGGTAAAATTTATTCTAACAAATTAAAAATCAAAGTTTAGACAGAAAAAAATAAAAAATAAAAAAACATATGGGAAATTAATAATTATTTATTAAGTACTAACAAGAAAACGATTTTTTAAAGATAACAATTTTGTATAAAGGACCTGATTATTTATTATATTCAATTTACTACAAATACTTTTTCTTATTTACAAAATTTCTAATTTATCAAACTGTAATTCTGTATAATTTGAAGATAAAATCAATGAGCCCGTATTAATATATAAAAAATGATCCATAACCAAAATGTGATTCGGAATAACTATTGATATTTAAATACCTTAACTTAAGTGTTCCTTAACCTAAACATCAAGATAACTACTACATTTGTCATATATAAAAATAATCGCAATCATTACAAATTAATTTAAAAAGAACCGATTTTTTTAAAGAATCATCCTTATCCTTATTTTTTAATATCTTAACATTTATAACTACTTACGTTATATTTAATGGGGTCGTATAAGAATTGAGAATACGGAAATTTAAAACGATTTTTTTACGTACGGTAATCACATTGTAATTATTTTGTAAGCCGCTGTAAACACTCGTATTACGCGGGCTCCTAATGATTTTTGATATTATTTTCATACCAGCGATGAGGGTTGCCAATTACAGCAAATAATCGCTATAAATCATTGATAGGCAACATTTTTCCCGGGCACAGTCCCATCCATCACGCGGCCGTCGGGCTGCCCGCGCTATCTGCACGCATTAATTCCCATTTGTTTACGACTTCTGCAAAATTATTTTATACATTAAAGCATCAATCATCCGAGGTGACGGCTCGGCTCGCTCCGGCTCCTGAAATATCCAGGCTGGAGTATTTCAAGAATTTTGCCATTTCGTAACATATTTATATTATATTGTCAAACCACAGAAGAAAAAGACAAACTAAAAATAAAAGCACAACAAGCAATGCCACTTTCTTTCCTTGTAAAACCACAGATGTCGCCCTCGGGCACACTAATCACAATTACTGAAATACTGTGCAAATGATTCCGATCTGACCTAAAGAGATACCTATCAATTATTATTGTATAAGATATTCGAACTTATTATTGCAACGTTTAAGGAAACAATTAATTTATTCCATGTGTTTTCAAGAAATTCAAATCAATTCAATTTATTTATTTTATAATATGTACCTACATTAAAAATTAAGTGCTCAAGGTATACATGTTATGAAAGTATATATATACATCAAAATAACAATATTTAAATAATTAAAAATAACGTAAAATCTGATCAAAGGTGTAAGAGAATCCTTTTTCGGAAAACCCCTTCAGAGACATGGAATATATCAATATCCAAAGTGATATTGTTCAGCATAGCGGTAGCTCTTCCAACAGGCATAAACATCGGCAGGTTGGTTATATATTTGAATGTGAAACAATCTATGCTGACGATGTCTAAGGTATTTATCAGGAACATACAAACCAATGCTCCGTATAATTTCAGGATTATCGATCATACCGTGCAACAATCGATAAAAGTGTGTAATCAAATACACATTCCTTCTAGTCTCTAAACTATTGTAGCCGAGCATACCCTGGAGAAACTCGGTTGGGTAGAGCCATAATGGGATTTTAACCACTCGCTTGCCCCGCACTTTAACATAGTCATGTTTGCTCTAGAACAAAAGGTCGACTTCGCGACGTTTAATCAAAAATTTATCTTAATTATTATATTTTATGTATGTAAGTGCACAAATATAATAATTATTTGACATTGATAAATATATAGAAAATACGAATAAATTTTTTGTTTGTTTTTATCGTGATCGTTTTTTTTAAATTTTATAAATAAATAAAATACTTTTTATGCACAATTGGTAGTCGGCATTTTTGGACAAGTCCTTTTGGAAGCCCAGTATTTTGGGCAGGGAGAGTGATTGACGTTCTTTCGCAATATTTTGTCTCGCGTCACCATGAACTGTACATTCGCGCAGCTTAGCAGGAATTGCGCATATAATAAATATTATGGAATGAGTTGGCGCGCTCAGTCAATATCGGAGAGCTGGAGTGGAATGTGAACGTAGTCCTTCGGTAAGTTCACCACTGTGTAAAGTTTGTGAGGTTTAAATGGAAAGTTGATAAGCCAATAAGTATTCCCATCCAGCGCAAGCATAAAAATGAATGCCGCGTCAGCCAGCTTTCTACACCCCCGGCCGACAATGGCCCCGACTCGGCCGTGACAGTCCGCCTTAACAATTAATCACCCGCGTTAATTATGAAATGCCAACCGTTTCCCGTTAATCGCGAGGAGTCCCGCCCTTTTTACGTGACTAATGATCCAAATTATGGACGTCGAGTTGTGCTCAAAAATATCACCAAGAAGAAGAAGAAGAAGAAAAAAGAAGTTCCCGATTTGAGACGCTCATTTATAAGTCGATAATTTATAATGACGCGATATCAGTTCAGTTCTAGTGGATATTCCTCCATTACCATTTCTTTTAAAACCGCATAAAATCAATTTAACGGTTGATTATTAATTTTAAAAGGATGTTTGTTTGTTCATGAAGCATTTTGTTAAAAAAGAATAAGCTGAAACCCGCCAAAAATGACGGTACATTTACATGCCGGTTCCTAAAGAATAATTATTTACTTTGTTTTAGCCAACACCCATGAAATAGTAACAACGACTTTTATCGAAGTATTTGAACATTTTTTAAATATATTTCCCCTGCCGGCAGTTAAATAAACTATTCTATATCCTGGCGATTGGGCGGAACAAGAAATGGTTCGCGTCTTTGCTAACTCCTATATGTGCTGTATTTTTGGCGGGTAATGCAGGCTCGGCGATAGCAACATCGCTATCGTTGCCGCCTTCGGGATTGCTGGTCCGGGGTTTAGCCCCATCTCCGGCCGTTTAATTTGTTTCTTTAGCTGAGAGTTCGAATGAAACGTCACACGAAGTTATGAGGAGACAGACAAATGAACGGACAACGAAATTATTATGTTTGACAATACCAGACAGCCGAAACGATCGTCCATTCATTTGGAAAAAAATAAATTATACAACAAAAAAAGTCTTGTTTTATTTTTATAGAATTGATTTACAGTGGAGTTCTTTGAAATCAATACTGTCTGTATTCTATACTAATATTATAAAGAGGAAAGATTTGATTGTGTGTTTGAATTGAATAGGCTCCGAAACTACTGGACCGATTTGAAAAATTATTTCACATTTTGAATCCTACATTATCCTTGATGAAAATAGGCTATAGAATATTTTCAAAAAAATTAGAAATCCGTATGAAAACTTCCATAATGTAATCCAACGTGTGAAAAAAATACCAAAAAAACCTTATATCGCGTACGCTGCGGAAATTTTTGACAAAGGTCAAAGTGATGTACTACAGTTATATAGAAGACATTGATATCTACAAAAAAGTCTGCCATACCATATATCTAAGTATTACAGTTATGTTACAATAACTTACTTAACATTAAATGGAAACATTGTTATTTAGAGAACAGGGAACCTCTGTTTTCCCTCACAAACTTATTTTTTACTTAGTCCTTAACCCGTGAAACGCCGGGTATGACCAGCTAGTCATACAATAAAATAATAAAGGTGTGATTTGTATGACTGATTATATTAAAACTTAATAAAAAACACTTAAGCCGATGAATTATTGGTCAATTAAAAATGTTAATACATGCAAAAAATAAAGGATTGTCTCTGTGTAAGAAAAAAATAATAATAAAGAAACTTCTGGTCATTGTTAAATGTATATAAGGCTGCAATATAAATCGAATACAATACGGGATGAGCCTTTGCTTAGCGGGTAGGTAATATTTCTTTTTGGCTCGACACTCTTCTGCGTCAATTTCAAATGCCATATTTTAAGCTTCAGTGACATCCGATGCATTATGCATTTCATGACATTGTTAGTACTAAGCCGTCGTCGCAGAGCTTAATGACTCGCTCTCCACCAGATTCCAGTGCGAGGTAAAGGTACTTGGAACTAAGCAAACGAGTAAAAAACAGTTTAATGAAAATGAAAATCAAACTAAATAATAATAACTAGCTGTAACCCGTTAAAATAACGGTATTTATGTAGTCATGTCGATTCCGAAAGAATAAGAATTTATGAATTTATAAAAAAAAGAAAGAAAAAAAGGAAAGTGATTCATACATCTTCATCCCCTTGTCATGATAAGGTCGGGGGCCCAGAGATGCGACTAGGTGTTAAAAAAAGATAAAAAAGAAAAAATAAGGAAAAAGAAAAAAAAAATATTAAAGAAGTATAGGAAAAACAGACTACGAAATTATTTACATTTTATTGACAATTTGCGAAATTTGAATATAGTTTTATGATATTTAAAACGTAATAGATGCATCGAAACCCAACACGATACAAATCTATGCCACAGTAACCTACAATGATTAAGAAAAATTTGACACTTATATAGGATGTAAGTATAGTACTTTAACACTAGAAGCTCCACCGTGTCCCATTTTTGTCCCATCCGCAAGTTTGATCGTCTATAACTTTTTTGTTTTTTTATTTAGGTCGGTGAAACTTTTTGACTTTTAGTAATTTTATGTATTTATATAATCCAAAATGTTTTCAATTTTATAACAAGAATAGTTTATTAAAAGAAATAAGATATACCTAGAAGTGTCGCTTGTCCCATTTGTGTCCCGTCATTGTTTCGACGTAGACAAAGATGAAAATGAGGTAGTAAATGCGTTTCCTTATAATAATAATAATAATAATAATAATAATAATAATAAAATGATAATAGACCAAATAATGAGCGTATAGGTGATTGGGTTGTGAAGAAATGGATTGAGCCGTATATCAATAAGGGTAGAAATGTTACTTGTGACAACTTTTTCACTTCACTTTTGTTAGCGAAATATTTGAAGTCCAAAAATACTAGTATCATAAGCACAATCAATAGAGCTCGCAGAGAAATAAATTATCAGGCTTTTTATTGCAATTGGGAGAAGAATTGGGAGAAAATTATATGTGTAGTAGAAAAACAACCATTCCGAGAGATTCCATATGAGAGAGAAAAGATAAACGAACAAGGTGTCAGTCAGGTCAAGTCAAAATGCTCAAATAATAAGTCCTATGAGAAGTGCCCGGTGTGCAAAAAAAATGTCTGCAATAAATTGACAGGTAAAGAATATTATTTATGCGTTAATTGCTCTACACATAATGATAACTAGTTTATAAATATTTGATAATTTATTACAGCTACAATTACTACGCGAGTAGCGCTGATTTTGATACTACACCAAAAAACATTAATATAATAATAATTATAAGTTTTTTTATTCACTATTTTAACCTCGACTGCCTAGCTAGAAAAGTTTAACATTAGACTTTTAAATCATAATTTGTTACGTATTTGTTTTTCAGACAATAAGGATTTGATTTAAGTTAATTAATAAACGAGTTTTAAATACATTTTTTTATTTTTTTTATTAATATTTATGTTATCATAAATTTATGTGACACATTTTTTATAAGCTTATAATGCCCCACTTGGTGAAATCTGTTCTGGGGCAGTTATAATTAACAAATCACTGTAATAACAATATTATTGAAGAACAATATAAAAGAAAAATCTATACATATATAATAATTCTATATAATAATTATATATATAATATAAAATATTTATATAAAATAAAAGTAGTTTTAATCATAACTTTCATGCCTCATACCAATATCATTATAATAAATAGAATGGGACAAATATGTCCCCGACGGCGGTTCTAGGGGGGTCTTAAACTTCGGCGCTTCTAGTGTTAAAATGAAATAAAACACGTGAAAATCGTAGAATTGCCATGGTACTGGCATTATTATTAAATATGGTAACGGTACCGTGATTTACATATTAAATTTGCACAATTTTCGAGCATTTTTCAGGCGTAAGTATATTCATTGTGAAATGGTAGGCTCTCAAATTGGCTGTCGCTGGAAAAAGGGTTGCCCATTCGAAAAAATCCTATAAAAACACCCTCTATAAAACTTATAAAATTATCTTTACAATAAAGCCAATACCATGGCAGCTACCACATTTTTTATGTTTTTTATTTCATTTTAAATATGCTTTTTTTTAAAAACAACCCTCTATATTGTGAGTGCCAGACAATCACTTGAAAAAAAAAGTATTTGAAATTTTCATATTTTTGTACATCTATCTTTTGTTTTACTGCATCCCAAAAATAATCTTTCTAGTCAAAAATATATCTGTCAGCGGCGACATCTATACACTTATTCATGGTAATGACAAAATTCAACCATAGATGTCGTTAAATAACATATGTTATGGGATCGTAGCTGGGGTAGGCAAATGAAACACTGAAAATTAATCAAAATTTTGTTAATTAAATTAATTTATTGGAGTTGAATTTAATCGGAGCACTGTTCTTACATTCACATTAAATTTCGTGACTCGCACTAGTTATCCCTTCTGAATAGCTTGTCTCTGATACACTGATGCACGTTGCTTGAATCGCTCAGGTTCAAACTTCTCGCTTGCCGGTAGATACACTCGTACTTTGTAGCTGGTCGATTATTCTTGACTCGCTGTCATTGTTGCTTTGTCTGTAACTTCCGCTAAACGTAAAAAAAAACTCTCTCGTGCGCGCCCGACCTCCCTTTTATACGCAAATTTTGGTTTCGCGAATGTTCGACCTTTTCTCGATGGTTTCTTGTTATGGTTACTTTATGTTTGTTGTTGGACTGTTTGATCTTAGGAGTAATCTGTGAACATTACATTATGAAAAATGATATCTTAAACCAGTTATATGATAGATCATAAACCCTATTAACAACCAAAGACTTCCACACCTACTTTCCCATATAGGTAGCCTCGTGTCTGAGAGACATCTATAATATATTTTTTTAAAGTAATTTTTAACTATAAATAAATACGTGGTCATTTTTATTCGAGAGTCAATTTTGACGTTATACTAAACTGGTTACTCGCTCGGTCGATACCCCTGATGTCTGAACTCCGGCAGTAATTATCGCTTTTACTAAAGATTTCCACGCGTCGGTGTCGAGTAAATCACTTCGGTTACAAAATTCTGAAAAGGGATTATTAAGCGTCGCAATGGATTATTAATATCCTGAAGTGCCAATACTTTAATAATTATGCGGTTGTGCTTTCTTAGGAAAATTATGCAAGTTCTTGACGTACATACTCTTACAAATTAGTTAATATATTATTAATAAACAAATTGTTTTCAGGCTGTGTATTCATTATTGCAACCAAATTTTTAAATCATTTACCAGGCCAGTGGTGGTGACCTGTGGTACGCGTGCCACGCCATGGTGTAGTCGTGGATGACACACCAGCTTTCGCCAATTCAATTTTCATTTCATTCAGCTTTCATTAATTCAATTTTCATTTCATTCAGCTTTCATCAATTTAATTTTAATTTCATTCAGCTTTAATCAATTCAATTTACTTATTGCACTGTTTAGTCGGCCACAGAAGAATCTGTTACAAGAATTGCAAGTTTTTTTATTTTTATTACAATATAGTAAGTAGTAAATAAATTTATTTAAAGTTTGACTGTCCTGTGAATGGGGAATGGAATGAATTAACTAGTAGAGAGGTAGGTAAATAAAAATAGTAAATTTTAAAATCAGTTAACACGCCTGCGTAAAAAGTGAAATTTAAATATAAACTAAGAAAAGAAAAGTCCTGAAGTCGATAATTGTTAACCCTAGAAAGCTAACGTTCGGGCGTACCCCATTAAAGCTAACCATCCGTCGAAACGACGGGTAAACGAAAGTACTTTTTTTGCAAAATATATAAACGTTATGCACGTGATATTTTACAATATCGTTAATTAAATCGTTTTTCAATGAAAATACGTCTTATAAATTAAACTTTACTTATTTATTCAAGAACTAGAGTAAAATTTCTAAAACTTCTGAAAAAAAAGATCTTTATTTTTAGATAAATTCTATCTTACATAATCAAATAGAAAAAATAATATAACGTTTTATGTTTTGGCATTTTATGGCAATTAAAATTATACAAAATAGTAATTATAATATAAAACTTATTTATATTTAGCGCATATGGTATAAAAATCAATCTTATGTTCGTCATATATCGCTACCTTACATTTGGCACATATAATTTTAATCATAAGCTTTTTCTTGTAGTGAAACTTCCCGCACGTTTTTCTATTATGATTTTCTTGTTACGTTGCTAGCTCTTCTTTATTTTTCGAACCTCGAAAAAGAGCTTGGCCTGATGATTGTTGGTCTTGACTAATGGAGAATTGCGCTGAAAGAACGCTCCTGATTTTATCTTTCACTTTTGCGTAGGCATTGTTGTTTTTACAAATCTTGCCTTTATTCAAAGCTCCACGAGTCGAAAGTGTAGTGTTTTCATAAATTCTTTGCGTGGAATTAATTTTTAGCCCGGTGGTAGACTAAAAAAATCGGTTTTTACCTCGTATGTTCCCTTGAGGCAATTGAATGATGCTGGTCTGTGAGGAATCTGGAAGAGTACTGGAGTTTCTCTAAGAACTTATTCCACAATTGGGGATAAGTCTCGAGGTGTACTCATTTGACTATTACTTTGGACATCGTCTTCCAGCACAAAGTTTTCCGTCTCACTGGTGGAAGTATCATCTTTCATCTTTCTAAATACTTTTAATTGTTTTATTTTATTTTATTTTATTTTATTAAATATCCTATTCAGATCATTTTTTGCCTTTGTCTATAATATAATTAATTAACACCATTATTAGATTGTAAACATTTAATTATTACTATTATTCAATTTTAATTGGCAATAATATTGATTCACAAATGTTATATAAATACTAAATATTCTTGAACATTATACTACTGGAAGAACTAAATGTCTGCTAAAATACAGTAAACTACTAGTGTAGCAGGCAGGGCATCAAATCAATTGTAGTGTTTACTTGCTGCCAAGACTCTCAGCAACAATGAAAAAGCTTAATTTAATTTTGTAAACGCTATAAAATTGTAAACTTTGTAACATTGAATAAACATAACATTGATCTTCGAAACTATACTCTTGGTTTATTAACTTCGATATCACATCATTATTTAATGAAGATATGGTAAAAATTTATAACAAATACAACTTACGTCAAAAATATACACGCACCGATATTTTTCTTTACGATGCCCGTCGATTCGACGGAGGTTAGCTTTCTAGGGTTAAGTAATATTGAATAACTAAACCTTAGAAATAGTTTCATGATCGATACACAACTTATCGATGTTGCTACCGCCGAGCCTACGTGACCGGTCATTTTTGACCGTACATATAGGACTCAACAAAGACGCGAACCATTTTATGTTCCACCCAGCAAAACTCTGTTTTGATTTAAGTCGTTATTACTGTTTCATGGGTGTCAGCTATAAATAAGTAAATTCTTATTCATCAGGAACCGGCATGTAAAAGTACCGTCATTTTGAAGTTACAGCGAGTATTTTTAATAATTATTCAATGTACTACACAATTTATTTAAAAAGCAAATTAAAAACGTATAATCTATAAGCAAAAATACTGAAGACAGAGAAGAGATTTTCTTTGGCTTCCCGAGTGATTTAAAGAAATGTTTTTTTTTTATAAAATAATGCACACTTTTACATGGGTAGATGCCATATTGGATCAAAATGATTTCAATGAAGAGTATTTTTCCAATGTCCATTCGTATAGCGACACCTGTCACTATTAGTTGTCCTGTACCGACAACAACTCCCACTAAAGTATCGTCACCTATTTAAGTCAATTAACACCAAAGATAGGCGTCCTTCTCAATTAATGCTCCTTTAATCGAGGGAGGGAATTACTCTTGAACAACCGACCTTTAAAAGTAACCAATAAAGCATTATCTGCACCCATCAATCTCTTATGTGACTGAAAGCACAATACAAGTCAAGTAGTGTTTTAAACCGATTTTTTTAAACATCTTTTATGAGCAATAAGACAAAGTACCTACATGTCTGTAACAAACCTACATGTATAATATTTTATTTAAGTATTTTTGATTGCTTACTTAGATATCTTTATTTTTAATTCACTTTAATGTGAATTGTATTTCAGTTATTGATGGGGTGAGATAACAAACTGTTTGCTTTACTTAACTTGTGCTGCTATTTCTTTCTACTCTATAATATTATTACATTTATTTTTATTTTTATTATATTATGCTTTCTTTGAGCTTCTGCTTTTGCTATATACTTGCTTTTTACTTAATATTATATTTATCTTTTATAATGCTGCTTCTGCTGTGTATTTGCTTTCCACTTTATATAATTATATTTTCTTTTTCGATTTCCCGCGTACCTAAATTCGTAATCGGTAGATACATGTGCTTGACTTTCTGTAACAAAAATAAAATGTCATCAAACATAAAATCATTGTCAACAAACAGTCCAATCAGCAAGTTACAAAAAATTGTTACGTAATACATTTTAGGCATTTGCAAAAAAAAAACCACCGAAAACTGTTATGATTTTAATGCGGATTCTTTTGATTTTTTAATATATACATATATTATATTCAGGGTGTCTCATAGCTAGTAGCAAAAACTTAACAGCTGCATTCCTGCCTTGATAATGATTCGAAAATGTTATCAAACTCTTCATTTTTTTTCATTTTTATTCAGGTATTTTTTGCAGTAAGTTGAATTGTCATTACAGTAATATAAATCGATTATGAAAAATTCATTTGCTTCGATACAAGTCGAATAAAATGATAAAAAAACTTACAAAAATTTAAAATAGATTTTTTTACAAAGTTTTATTATATTATTTTAGTTGTATTGAAGCGAATAAATGTTTCATAATTGATATAGATTACTATAATGATATTGAAACAAAATTAATATCATCATAGTAAGAGCAAAAAAAGATCAGAAATATGGAAACAAAAATGCAAATTTTGATATTGCATAAATCCACAAAAGTGATATTAGGACATGGTTGCTGAAACATTTTCGACTCATTATTAAGGTATAAATCCACCTGTAAAGTTTTTGCTAGTAGCCATGAGATACTGATAACACAGAGCATACTAATATACCGATAAAAATATTTATTTGAAAAACTATACCTTACAAATAATAAAAAATAATGTTTTCTCTAATTCAACACTAGTAATAAATCTTCGTGCTTTTAAGTCCTTATATTAATAGCACAAAAGAAAGGCGCAGTATTATTATAGCGATATCAACACTTATCATTCTTGCGTCCGCGGCATGGTGACTCCCGTGGTTTATATCCAGACTTCAATAAAGATGCCGCTCGTTTTGAGATGCAATTAGATGACGTCTTGCTGGATTCTGATGCATCACTGGCGACATCTGTCAGCCCCCTCGGCACGTATCCGGTTTCAAAGGATTTATGGAGTTTATCACATTAACTTATGGCGCGACATTTTGCCAAAGGACTGTGGGAGTCTGCGTGTCTGCCGACGCTGGAGCCTAATTAATGGGAATGACGTTTTTAAATTGATGACCAAAATGCCTTGACTTGTATTTGTAGTGGGAAATGTTGTAATGTCCATAAAAATAATTTTTAATTATAATAATTTTGAAAATATTATCTATATATATATATTGTCGCTGGTTCGCGGTTGTGGAAGATGAAATAAACACTTAAATTAAATTAAATTATATTTATCAAGAAATATTATAAATGTTTCGTAGAGCCGAAGCTATCTATATATATGGGAAAGTAGATATCGAAGTTTATTAGGTAATTAAAGGGGTTACGACCATTTTTACGGCTTGCTTACGTGACCTTTTTACACAATGTAACGTTCACTAATTCCACCCATGATAGAATAGCATATCTATCGAATTTTCAACAAACAAAAAAAAAATGTCAACATTCAATATAGCGCACCTTGTTTTAATGTGAGTTGTATTCGGCTACCTCCATCTGTGGTGGAAGAATACAACTCAATACAAACACAAATTCGTCCTTCCTTATTTTTTCTTACCTATAATAATAATAAACAAACCTAAATTTGTCATCTCCATAAAATGAGGATGACAAATTTAGATATCTCATCACAATATTAATATGTACATCATAAGTCTGCGGCTTCCCACGAATCGAGCGTAAAGACATTACACATCAAAAATTTCAAAATATTTATACTCGCAGAGAAAAGCTAACGTAGGTAGGTAGGTACCAATAAACACACATGTAAATATATCGTCGGTCCCCACGTATACTCTCGAATCTGCAAAAATGATTTATCGTTTTAATTTCTTTAGCAATCTGAAGTTAATATAATATATATTTAGGACAATGTTGAAAAAAAAAATTTCCGTTTCAAAAAAAAGCATAATAAGTACATCAAAGTAATTTTTTTTAACATGATCTGAAAAAAATGAGTAAATTGGATGGTTTAAGATATTAAAACGAAAATAGAATTTTTACAGATTCGACATTACTTTACCTACACAGGGTTTGTCGATATATCGTATAAAACAGCCTTATATTTGAAAAGTATGTGACAAATGGACATCTGATTTTATTTATATTTTTCGTTTGTAGGTATTCTTAAATCGCTTCATTGAGGATAAAATTTGAAATCAAACAGTTTTTTTCTAGACCAAAGTTATCCAGAAGTATTAGAAATTATAGTATTAGAAATATAAATTCAACAATAGTTTATTGAGTTAGACATTTTTTTCCGACGCCTGATGTTAAATTTGAATCTTCCGAATAAAATTAATAAACTCAAAATCGGATTATTCCTACTTCCTGTTACGCGTTTCCGTCGTCGCATTCACGTTATTACTTCCATAAACCGAGCGCAAAGATGTTACACATCAAAAATGTAAAAAAAAATATTTGCAACCATTTGCACTGTAAATAAAATATTGGATACTTTCTATTATTTTTTTAAAAAATTTTGTGTAAGTATCGAGATAATGAAAATAGAAGATAAAATTAAATAACAATAATAAATGAACACGATAAGTAATTTTATTCTGCGTTACATTAGAATGTGTGCTCACACTTCAATACACATTAGTATTTTTAAATCATAAGTTCTCTGTGCCCGAGGTCTAAATCGTCGTCGTAAATCATAAATATTTTTCCACAAATCTCAGTAGAACATAATAAAATTCCACTAGTGCCACGTCATTAATTTTAGTGGAAGGAAAATCCACTTTAAGTGTGAGACGCGCTGTTGTAAATCTGTTTTAGTGGAATGTGGAAAAAACAAACTGCGTGGGAAATAAATCATATTTGGAACCGCTGCTGAGCTGCCAAGACGTAAAATTACGGTGAGCATTATTCAAATTCCGACTAACTAACTTAGTTAGCGATTTTAGCTGGGCTGCTCGAGTCGCGCATCCTGGCTTTATTCAATTTGCTGAAACCGACAAATAAAATTTGAAATGTGATATTTTTCTGTAAAAACTTGATATATTTTTAAACAACGAGCTGAAATATCGAAATGTGTATATTAGTACATATATTTTATGTATATTTTTTTATTACATTGGACAAAGTGTTGTGTTAAATATAGAAGATAAATAAACTTTAGCACATAACTGATGTAATTATTGTAAATAATATTAAGTATAGAATTTTTAAAATAAATTAATTACAAAGACATAAGAAGAATCTAGCTATAGAAAAAATAGATTCTACCTGGACTCCGACGCAAAAATAATATAAATAAGAGATTATACTTTAGTCAATATGGTATTTGCTAATGTATTTCTGTTTGTAACTTATTTGTTTTAAGTATCATTGAACTGAGCTCCAAAATTTCATATAAACAGCAAAAATGATAGTTATGTATAGGTGCAAGGCATACTTATTTTCAATTCATTAATAAATGGGATAATTATAACTCAGCGAAATATTTTTTAAAACAAATTTGTTAACCCAAAATTCATTTAAAAAAAAATATTTCATTAAATTAATCGTAATTTATTACAGAAAACGTTTTTCATTTTAACAAATATAATTAACCTCTCATTTTTATTTATTTTAGAAAATGTTATTAATTAAAAAACTAACGAACCATCACGCCGTTTCCACGCAGGGGTATGCAGAGAGGATAGAACGCCGCATTCTTCTATAATGATACTCCACTTTTGGTTCCGCTACATTCATACATGTATGGTTGTTGAGGCTTTTAACAGGGCTATCCTCCAATACTTGTAGTGTGCCAGGTCTTTCGCTGATGCTCTTTATTCATTTTTCCTTCAACACTCGCCCCGTATATTATCCCATTTCCTTTGTTTATTATAACTACCACGCTACAGCCAACATTACATTCACTTCTAATTTGTTCATTCCTCACTCTATCGAACAAAGATTTTTCACACAATTGTCTTGCATTTAGTCTACATTCTTTCCTTTTTTGCCAATTCCAGGATTCACTTCTATACATCAGACTTGGCACTAGAATGCTATTATTTACCACTAGTCTTGATTGCGCATTAATATTATAACAATTATAATTAACCTCTCTCTACCCATGTTTGTGAAAGGCTAATTATGATTACGGTACGTAAAAGTTTAATATCAAATATCACTAAAAATAAATATTTCAAAATGCCGCTACCTAGTGTTTGAAATAGCACCATCAAAACTAAATCAGAGTAAGTGAAAATTAATTATTACAAAGTCAGCTATAAAAGAGTTCAACTTTTATATAGTCTATTTTCTTAAGTTCAGCCTCGAACTGTCGTAGCAGCCGACGCGACGTAAAGACGGTCTCGTATTAATGAAGAGCGATAAAACTTTAGAGACACATAATTTCCAGAGAGCAAAAGACTCAAGTTTTGTCACACAGAATTTTTAGTTGAGTTTGGCAAGAATTTTGACGTTGTAAGCTAAGCCTGGGATTTTACTACTGCGAAGATTACGGATAGTGGATAGTATCAATTGTGCGATATTAAATTAGATTCCGTCTTCCCGGAAAGTTTCGAGCTTCGAGGACAGACGTGTTAACTGAAATATATTGTCGACTGTGTAAGAAACTAAATTTATCGTACATGCTCTGTTTTCTGATTTGATTTAATGCGTTGCTTTGGTTAGCTCTCAGAGAAATTATTCTGGAAATTACGAGATAACTTTTGCTAGTATTTTTACTGAGATACGATAAAATTATTTTCTTTAGAAACTACATATTTTCAAATTGTTATAATAATAATTGACGGAAAATTTATTGCTGGATTTTAAAATGCGTGAGAGTAGTATTCTGAAATAATTATTTAAAGTGGTGCGTTACATTGTTTGAAGACCCTGGCGGTAATATTGAATGGACTCTATTAAGAAACTATAAGAAAGAAACTATAAAAAACTATAAAAAGAAACTATAAAAAAAACTAAAAAAAAAAGAAATATAAATTATAGCTAAATATAATTATAAATTATATCACAGAGACGAAGCTATTTATATGGAAAACACGGATCTAAATCTTTATAGGGTAGTCCTGGGCTTATGACCTGGCATTGGATTACTTAAGTGATCACTTTACACAATACAATGTTCAACAATTCTATTGTAAGAACAACGTTCATGTATCTAGGTGAAATTGGTGAACGTTGCATTGAGTAAAGTGATCACTTAAGCCAGCTCATACAGGTCACAAACCCTGGGTCATCCTATTAAGACTTCCATACACATTTCCCATATTAATATCTTCATCTCTGTGAGACGATTATAATTAATCCATTAATTGTGTTCTCAGAATGTACGTACTTACATATAAAAATATTGATATAAATAAAAAATTTTGAATTAAATTCTTTTTGATAATTTTTGATAATTTATTAAGGCTTAATTTTATAAAACCTAATGAAACTATGCTTACATTTTTTTACAATCACATTTATCTCAATTATCTTTCGAAATCCTCCACCTTTTTAAAATTTTGTTTTCGTCGACAGTTTTACAAAATATGTGTAATTCTTATAAATTGTTTGTATCTAAGAAGTCTGTCTTTTTTAATAATGTTGATAAATTTAACATTATTTATTAGGTTTTTTAAACCTTTAGAGCGTTAACACCGTATATGGTATGCTTCGGGCTTTTTGGTATGCTTCGGTGGAATTTAGTATGTTCAATGATGACGGATATCAGTGTGCTGAAACGAGCTATGGTATTTGCTTTGATTGCTTGGAGGGATGTACCATCCCTTGCTACGCCCCCGGGCGACTGCCCAATCCGCCTGCCGACGATTCCGTTTCTGGTTCATTTTTGCTAATAATACCAGATACTCACTTGTAGTTTTAAATAATTACCTCGGTAATGCCAATCATCAATGTATCCAGAGTATAACATTCCTTTGTTTTGTGCGGTGACACTGCTCAATATTATATGGGATATATAGGTACTATATCTTTGCACAAAATAAATTATACTATTATTCTAGTGTGTAAATTATGTTCTTGAGCCAGTTCTAACCATCTTTAGCCATAATAGGTAGGTCAGTATGGAGCCGCTTTTATGAGATTTTGCGAACATTTGCGCGTTACAATAGTTTAATAAATTAAACTAGTCTATAATAGGCCCAGACAAAAATTTCTAGAATTTGTTAAAATAAAACAAATAGATTGTTTTTCTTTTCTTTTTTAGTAAACGGTACTTCCCAGTTTTGTCAAAATAAGCCCTGCACAGTTTATTTCTTTGCTTCGAGTAATCATACAAGATTTAAATACCAGTTAAACAAATTGATAAATTAGCAACTTTCCTGCTTGCCTGCTTTCTTTCAAAATGAAGCAATTAAAAAGTGTAGTTAGGAACGTCCCTTACTCCTAAATAACAATGAATAAAGTATTATAAACTGGTGTTGCGATTGCCGCCGCCGTTCAGAAACGTGTTTTAAAAAAATTTACAATTTAGGAAGCTTTATTTTCTGTTGGTATGGACGATTCCATAAAAAGGGTATTTATAAAAAAATAAAATTTTACTGGAGAGAGAAAAAACTTCATGAAATATATAACCAGAAAAACCAGAGTAGCTTGTTGGTCTTGTGGTTAGGACACTCAATGGTCGCGGGTTCGAATCTCAGCCCAGACTAGGAAGTTAGTCCTATTTTCATAGCACAAGCGTTTAGCTTAGTTTGAAAATAGTAAGAATATTGATGTGACACGTATTCCGTGTTCGCATCTCTATTTATTTAAAAAAAAAAAAAAAAGAAATACATTTTTTTTGCACTGTATTATTTTCATATGTATATGTTCATATATAGGAATATGAAGAAGTTGTCGAGTCCCGTAATAGGCAAAAAATCCCATAAATAAGCTGATATGATCAAAAGACAGTGGGAAATTCAGTTCTCATTTAGTTGGTAGTCTGAGTCTACTGAGTGCGTTTAGTACACTACCCAACTAAGCTAAAATGCATTAAATCCATACTTTTTGAAAAAAGTTTTTTTTTGTGGCATTGGATACTTGAGGTCATATTTTATTTTTCTATTAAGCTTGTTTACCGTATTTCCATCAAAATATTAAAGCATAAAATATTAAAGCATTTAAAATGTAGCTTTGCAGTTATACAAAAATACTAATAAAATAGTCTTTTTTATCTGTATTAATTTAATGAGTATTGATTAAGCGAAAATAAAAATTAATATTAATTTAAATGATAGAATTTGCTCCATTCACATTGCTTTGATTAACTCAGTACCTAATTAGTTTAATGGAGATACTGTTTTTAGCTTAGTGGGGCAGCACAAGCTACTAACTGACTGAGAATGGACTTCTCAAAGACCACTAAAAAGAAGTAGAAAAATTTTTTTTTTTTTTTTTGAGAATCTCAACAGTATACAATTTATTATAATAATACATAACGTATTGGGTAATTCGTAGACCAATTATAGAGATCCACGGCATAAAATGTTAAGTCAAGCAATAAAGAGAACATATATTAAATAGATAACATATATTAATTACTAGATACGCACGAAACTAATCTAAACGCCATTGAAAAATTATTTTTAAAATGCCATAAGTTTTCCAAATCCATCGAGATGAGAATTTAAGCTAGAGAGTTAATCTTATTGCATTTGGATAGAAAAATTCTTTGGATGCCTTTATTTTTTTCTGTTTGCATGGCGGGCGACCTATTGTGTTGGTCGGTGGCCGAGTGGAGAGCTCTGGAATCCTGAGCGTAAACTGGATTCCGCGAATTTAAGATTCGTCTGATGAATTATTTATTTTTAAAACAGAGCCACGGGATACAAATTTTTGGACACATGCAAAACATTCTTGCAACCTAAAATGTGGGTGTGTATATTTTTTAAATTGAAAATTGTATGCAACTCAATTGTTTATATTGTAGTATTGTAATAACAGTGTTTGAAACAAAGTTTACTCGATAAAAGAAATAGCACTAACACGCGAATCAGGAAGGAACTCATGTAGTGGACTGGATTACGGAGAATGACCCCACCACTATCTCTCAACTATTTTTGGAGCTGATGCGTAATGAATATGTTGGTGTCAGTAGGTACATTATTCAAGTATGCAACATGGATTGAAGACTTTTTTAAATGAAAAAGAAATACGTACAATAAAATATAAGTAAAATGTATTAAAAATAAAAGGGATACGAAATCCGTTCTAGGGGATTTAAAACAAGGCACTACAAATGTATTAATGTCACAGAGTATATGGGAAACATGTATGAAAGTATTTAAAAAAGCTTATGATTTGCATTAGCTAGCTTAAACGATCACTTTAAACAATGCAACGTTCATCGTTTCCACTCTAAGAACACTCATACATTATCAAATTTTTTAAGGTTGTATATATTATAGTTCTTTATCTCTCTTATTTCAAAATTTGAGACAACCATGCTATAACCACCTGTGGTTGAAAATTTGTAATTCCTATCACAAAGTATACATAGATATCGCCGCTGGTAATGATAATGTAAAAACTTCCATACACGTTAACCATATCTCTGTCAGACTTCTATAATTTAACCTAATTAGCGATTATCCCCATCTGGACAAAATCCAATGAATGTATTCTTAGAAGATACATACATTGTTAAAATAAAATAATGTTTCTTTCTACCTTAAAAGTGTTTTCGCAGAACCGTAAATCATTTTAACAAAGGGTGTAACAGCTGCGTTGGTCCTGCGCATATATCTACAATCTATAGTATTGGGTTCAGAATCTGACGCGTCTCGTTTATCACGACGCTTGTCACGACGTTTGTCAGACGTCGCGGCGCCGTAACACGACGCGTGACATGAAGTGACGTCGACAACGGTCGTTACTTTCGAATGACAGCGCCGACGGTTCGGCGTTAATCCTCGTTAAGTTTCGAGATCACTTCATTATACTCGATTTAGCCGGGTAATACGCGGTGTTGGTTACACGGCTTAGCTCGCACGATTTATTCAAATCGACTGGCACGATACTCATTTAAAGTCAATGAATTTCATGAAATTAATAAGAAACTAGCCGTTTACCTGTGAAAAATCACGGTACATAATAATTGCAAGATTTTCAAGCTAAAAATTCATGAATAGAAAACCATTTGTTATTTTGATTGACATTATATATTCGCTTATACCTGAAACTAAATATAATAAAATAATAGTATTAAAAAAGTGTCAAGCATAATATATAATTAGCTGGGGCTACGCTTATGACATAACAAAGAAATTATTAAATTAAGATTAATAAAATTAAATAATAATAAAATTCAGCAGATAACAAGCACTTCACTGAAAATGAGTAGGTAGTTTCACAAAATAATTATCGTTTTGAAAAATTGAACAATACATTTATTTGGAATGTAAAAATTTTCAAGAACGCAATTACTGGAGGCGCGTTCTAGTGTTTTTTTATTTATTGTTTACTATAATATTACATACAAATTGATTTCAATTTTTTTCTAGATTCTTAAAACTATAAAGATTTATAGATTTTATCGCTGTATCTCCCCAAAAAAAAATAATTCTTGTGCTTGGTGGAGGACGTAGTTATTAATAATTCAGATGAATATCATACATATTGAAAAAAAAAAGAAAATTGCTTCATACTCTAGTCAAAAAACAAAGGTATCATTGCCAGCGACAACATCTACATAGGTATATAATGTTTCATGGAAATAAGAAATTTCAATCTTAGATGACGATGGCGTAAGTTTGGATTGAATAAAGTAAAGCGAGGTGCATAAATACCGTATATACAATATTCCTAATTCGATAGATGTTATGGTTGACACGAGTGGAATCGGTGAACGTTGTAATCACTTAATGTGATCACTTAAGCCTGCCAATGACAGGTCGTCCTGTATGCAAATAAAGACTTCCATACCTACTTTCTCATATAAATAGCATCATCTCTATGAGACATCTAAACTATATAATATCTTGATTAATGTCATGATTGAGAGTTAGTAATGCCAAAACAAGTGTCGTGAATTTAATCGTTAACTCGTATATAACTGTTAACATATTTAAATACTTGCTAGATTTAATGTTATTTTTGATGTATCTGTGAAAAATATGTGAAATAAGATGCACAAAAAATATATTGTGGCTGTTATTATAGGGTGAAATCGGTCAATGTTGCATGGTGCAAAATGATCACTTAATCCAGCCATGACTGCTAATAAGCCCTGCGGAAATTCAAAAAGACTTCCATAAATACTTTCCCATACAAAAATAGCTTTGTCTCTGTGAAACATTTATAATTTATCTTAATTAATTACGAACTAGTTTAATGACTAAATGGTGATTCCTGTAAAAAGAACTAAAAAATTTCATAGCAGGAGACAAATCCGAACATATTGTTTGCAGAACAACGTGGTGTATAAATATTTTTTTCAAAATAATTTTTGAGTCTGAAAAGGGTTCTGCGAGAATGGCTGCGTAACATGGACTTTTACCAAAGTGTAGTCAAAAAATTGAGATCTATGGAAAGATAAAATTTGGACACGTAGATATAATATATAAAAGTACTTGGTAGTTGTGGAAATGTGGGATTGAAAAATTTAATTGGCAACCACACATTAAAAAAAATGCATCAAGCTCAGGTCATCAAACTATCAAAAATCTGTCATTATGAATATTTTAGTTCCATTTGTAACTCTTAAAACTAAATAGGGGAGAGTAGCCATGAATTGGACATTTTTCGTCTTTATGCTGTAAAAATCCTAATTTTAAATTTTTTGTAAAATTAATATTATTTCATGTAAAATAGACTTTAGTACTCAAATGCTCTTCTCATATTACTTGTTTGATTTTAAGCATAATGATAATTTTAGTTTAAAAAACTCGATGGAAATGTCCATTTCATGGGAACATGCCCAAAAAAAGACACGAGTGCCCATGAAGTGGACCTTACGACCTTAAGATCGTTTACTGATAAAAAGGGATACAAGAAACTGTTGTTTCGATCTTTTCATTGAAATAAAACCTACGATTATATTAAAATTATTTATATTCAAAATAAATTAATAAAAAGATAACGACAAATACAAGAAAGATACACAAAAGATTCAAGAAAGTTAAGATGAAAAATAAATTAGAAACACTTATTACAAAAAAATTTAAGTGTTCCCATAACTCCACAACTGACATGAGCCCACTTAGAGCACAGTTTTCATAGAGTCACTCTTCAATGCATTTAGTGTATTGTCCGCTGCATGCATGACAATTTTGATGAGTAGCCGAATCTTCTTCAATGCATTTAGTGTATTGTCCGCTGTATGCATGACAATTTTGATGAGTAGCCGAATCTTCTTCAATGCATTTAGTGTATTGTCCGCTGCATGCATGACAATTTTGATGAGTAGCCGAATCTTCTTCAATTGCAATAGAAGACGATGACTCGTCGTGAATAGAAATTCTCATGTCTGTATTTGAATCACTTATAGATACACTTCTCTCGTTTTTTTGGTTTATTTTAATTTTTTATTTTTCCTCAAACTAAATTTCATTTATTGGTGACTATGCTGGATTTTCCTATTTTTTCTCTCTTGCGTAATTTTAATTACATATTAAGCACCCTTAAACTCTTGTCAGATTTTTGGTTTGATTGCGTTTGGGCATCATTAACCTAAAAATTTATGATAGAGTAAAGAATGAAGATATTAGGAATGAATATAATGCTGATCGTAGCTTAATTCATAGAAATAAAACAGGGTCGCTCAGGTGGTTTTGGCATGTTGAGCGAATGAATGAGGAAAGAATGGTATAAAAGACATATAATGCAAGTGTTGATGGCGCCAGAAAGAGAGGGCGACCGCGGAAGACGTGGCATGACCAGATTAACCAGATACTGCAAGATGGTCCCGTTAGGAGCCTCAACAACCGTCGAGCTTGCATGCAAAGATGTATGAATGTGGATGAGGCGAGAATTGTATATCAGGATAGAAGAGTATGGCACTCTATCCTCTCTGCATGCCACCACGGGGAAACGACGTGATGGTAAGTAAGTAAGTAACCTAAAAATATAACCAAAAATTTTAAAAACTCGTACGTAGGCAACATTTCCTCCCTATTCTCATACCTCTTCCTCTCCCCCTGACATATTTTCGATGCAAATCTATACCGTTTGACCGATCGGAATCAAAATTTGGAAACTTATTCTGTAGGACTCGGCGGGTAACAAAGGCAACATTTCCTCCCTTTTTTCATACCCCTTCCCCTCCCCCTGACATATTTTAGATGCAAATTTGTACCGTTCGAATCTAGCTTTTGTTTACCCTCACAAATTTATTTTAAACTTTATCCTTAACTCGTGCAACGCCGGGTATGAACAGCTAGTTTTATATATAGTACGTTTCACACAAAACACGGCAAGAGTATAATTTATCAGTGGAATCAACTGTAGACTTCGTTATTTGACAAAAATATTTACTTTTTACGCGCGATGTCCTCTCGTGCTCGTGATTGTCAGCGTACTGACACGTGAATGGTCAAAGTTTGTATATCACAACCCTACACTGTTGCCAACATCAGGAAAAATACATATTAGACAGGACTACCGTATTAAGTTTGTAAAATATAGAGTGTCCAATTGATGGAGTGTCCATTCATAGCTACTCTCCCCTATGAACCAAGTTATGATAGGACCCTTAATTTTGTATGGCATTCAGGTATGAGGAAAAGCATTTAAACCCTACAAATCCAAAATGGACAGAAGCATATTATTAAATTTATCTTACCTAAAACTATTATAAAACTTAATAAAAAATGAGAAAAAGATTTTTTTTGGGAACAAGTCTAATGAATATTAAAAAATTGTATAAATAAACTTTTATTGTGTTGATCATAAAATATCTGTAATAAACACATACAATATGAAGCAGGTATCACTTGTTAAATATATTGTACAGTATTTGAGACATACTTCCGCTGTAACCCATTTTCCTCTCCTAAATAACTAGTTTATTTCACCTCTGTACATATTTTATACTTTGTGAAGAACGGTAAATTTTCCAAGCAAAATGAAATAAGATTTTACTAGAATAATAATTATCGTCAATGCGGAGTACCTACTTCGTATCCGGGGCGGTCTGACGTCTGCGACAGTTGCGTGATGTCACATCCGGCGGCCGCCATTGTGATCGCTGAAGGAACTTGTCAAGAGGCTCTTCCTGCCTACTCACTGGGAGGGAAATTCAAAACAGAGAGTAAACAACAAGAAAGTATGAAAATAAAAATCATATTATAATTACTTGTTATTTGGTAAGTAGCAGCATCATTTCCCTTGGTTGTGTAAAATGATCAGAAAAAATCACAACCTTCGCTATTCAAACAAACTCTGGTTGTCAACAAAATCTGAATAAATTGGAAATTAAAACGAAAAAATATGAATAAATTTAAAAAAAAAAATTTAACAACAAACAGAAAAAGGAAACAAAAATAAGAAAACAAAGAAAATCTGAATAAAATAGAAATAAAAACAAAAAAATAAGAACAAATTTAAAAAACAAAGAAATTTAATATTAAAATTCATTATTCGTTTCATTCAAAACTATTAACAAAAAAAACACATACCTACCTAAACCAATTTTTTATTTATATTTATTATATTTAAAAATAAAAAAGGATGAAATATAATATTTTGGTAAAAATGTTTATAATAATAATATTTCAAATAAGGAATATTCGAAATCAATTTGAAAAACTTTTGAATGTCTTCGTTCTATTGGTATTATGTAGTAATTAATCGTTATTGGTTTATGTTGTAATTATTAAAAAAATTCAATATAAATTTATGTTTACCGACCGAGTTGAACAAAATTATATTATTATAACTTTGTGTTAAGTTAGGTAACAAAAATAATATCAGCTTCATCATTTCATAAAAAATACTGATTATTGATATACGAGTACACCTAAGAGAAAAAGTAATTTAAAATAAAATATATATATTTTTTGTCTACATTATTATATTACCTATTTTAATTTTTCGCTTATCCATTTAATGCTTCCGATATATGAAAATGTCGCAATAAGTATGTGAGAGAAAGTGAGAAGCTAAATGTTTGGTAACGATTAAATATAAATGTGCATTTTATTTGCAATAACAGGCTTTAGCACAAGATAGCATAAGAAGAAGAAGAATATCTATAATAATATAAGAAGGAAATGAATAGACAGGTAATTTGTACTAAAAAAGTAGTCAATAATTGTAAATGAGCAACATATGATCTAATATCAGTATTGAGAAAATCTCAAGAAAAAAGTATGCAGGGCCAAGAAGGAGATGATACGGCCAAATTTTATCTTTGTACAATCGGAATTTTTGAAAACTGAATTAAAGTTTAATCTCACAGAGAAAACTAAAATTAGTTGTGACAGAAAATAGTCACAAAGATATATATATGCATGAACTCATATATATACGGCATAGAATATTCGTAATAATTTATTTATTATATTAGTGATAGAGATTGGTGTCAATTAAAAAATAATAATTAAATAGAATAAAAAGAAAAAACACATGTATTTAGATAAATTACAAATACACAATTACAATTGTATGTAGTGAAACATATATTAATATATCAAATAAAGTTATTTTTATATCAAGTAAAGGAACCCATTACGGTCAAGACCCTCAGAGACAGAATACCCAAATGCGGAAATCCACAGAACCCGCGTTGTAGAAGACATTGCACGATGATGCAGGCAGAAAAGGCATGTCTCTCCAGATCTCTCCGGTTCATGTCAAGAAGATGGACCAGACAAGACTTCTAAAATACGTGATGTACAAGATTCCAGAAGGGCGTCGATCGCCAGGGAGACCACCAAAGGAAGAAAAAGCTCAAGGTTCTTGTCACAAGACCAGGACTGACATCTATCAACATAGATCTACTAAAAGAGGAAGAAGAAGAAGAATAGTAACGAAAATAAATGAAGAATAAAGTAAGTAGCTATTTTTCTATATTAAACAGCAGTAGAATGCAGTTTTTATCCATATATGTAAACTGCTATAAAAAAATAAAATTCTAAACATTGGACAGATCACCGAGCACGGTTACAAGAATTCAGTATATTATAATATTATGTATAACTGTGCAAAAATGTGCCCAGAATGCAATGTATTTCTCTCCCCGAAGGTGTGAAGACCTTTGAAATTCTCGCGGCGTAGGAACATTAAAAATAATTTTTAGTCACGACCAGTATGCATAATTACCTACCTCCGTACACAGCCGGCCAGTCGGACGGGGAGCTTTCTTCGAAAAACTTTGGCATTGAGCTCACGTCTATTCCTTGCAAACGCGGTGCCATAAAAGTGTTGCAAGGATTTAATATTCACAGCTGTTATCATTATTTCCTAGCTCAAAATGGACAAGTCGGCTGCACCGGCGGCATACAGCGAACCACGTCGATGGTCGAGGGGTCGGAACGTCAGATCTTGACAGCTTGATGTGTTGTTCGAATTCCGGTGTGTGACATTAGAATTGAAACGTGTACCGTGCAAAAAATACGCTAGTGTTGGTGCGATGACGAAAATAGACGAACTGAGTGTAACATCATTATTACTTGACATAATGAATTATTAGATCTAGCCGTTAAAGCTCCAGAAGCAATGTCTCGTTGCGTCATTAATTTATTATAATTATCACAATGCTTTCTTTGTCGGAATCTTTTGTATAGATAATTATTTTGACAAACACAACTTGGCCAGGCAGACTTCAGTAATAGCCAGGTTTCATCTTCCAAGTTTCATAAAAAAAATGAGATAGATTCACTATCATAGCTACGCATACGTCAGGAGTGGATATATGACACAGGATAGTATCGTAATGGGGGAGGTCCTCAAAATGATTACAAAACAATAATTTACTGACATTTTTGGTTAATAACGACTAAAATAATAGGAATTACACATAATCTAAGTCTTACGAAAATTCTAGATGAATATAGAATTCAGTAAACTATGCTCAACGAAACCATATTCACTAAAATACGCGAGAAATTTCTGGAAAGCGACTTGTTATAAATTCTAATTTTGTTAGTCTAATTTTGATATTTTCAATCGCATAGATAAAACGACGTACCATCAAAAACCTAAAAAACAAGTGCGACGACAGAAGATTTAACAGATGAGTATAAAATGTTCTATTGAAAAATGATTAGTGCTAGGTATTATATTAAGAATTAAGTAATAGATCTTTAGTTAAATACATGTCCATTTATTTAAGCGAATTCATAAAATTTTGATTATTTTCAAATATTTTATTGGCTTCCCACAGACACGATCTCGTGACAATATAATAATGACATATTAGATTATATATATAAACAATTCAGGTGGTTTGAAAATTAATGTTCTAGGTGTAGTTACTCTTTGATACTACATTTTCTCACATATACATACAACATAGCAATAAAAATTCTTGGATTTATTTTGAGAAAAGCCAAAGATTTCAATTTTTTAACATGGTTTTGAAATTATGTAGCGCTCTAGTGACAAGACAACTTGACCATGCCTCTCCCTCTGATATAAGTACATATAGGGGAGGGTGGGCCGTGTTGTGACAGGGGTAAGTTGTGACAACGCGTTTAAAATTCGTGCCATTTGACTTAGCGTTACCCGCATAGATTCATTTTATATGAACTCCGTAGCGTCAGTTGCTATCAAAATATTGAAGCCGTGCGGTTGATTTCATTAAAGTTAAATGATAAAGTTTGATTTTGAGGTACTCAACTAACTTTTTCTGCACTAATTCCAAGTGTTCTGTTGTTTTACCAATACTAGGTGAGTTATTTTACATTTTATTTACCAAATATTGTGTCTTTTGGCTGTATTATCAGCAATAAAGGAATACCTTGCGGTAAATAAATTCACTTGCGTAGACATTTTAATATAAAATGATCGTATGGGGCGAGTTGTTACAAAAATGTGGGGGCTAGTTGTGACTGTCACAACTAGCCCCTTCGAAATAATTAAAATTTTATTTTTACTAAAACTATTATAAGATGTGAAACTGTACAGTCAATTATTATTTTTACTTTACTTTTTATATTCATTTTCAAGGATTCAAAATGGTACGAAATTACATTAAAAAAACGAAGAGGGGTGAAATTCCCGAAAGTGTTTACGAACATACTGCTGCTGAGATAGAGGCTACAAACGTATCTCTTCGAAAAGCCGCAGTGTCTTTTGATGTCAATTATATGACACTAAAACGATTCATAGATCGGAAAAAAGCCCGTTATTTGTAAATTCTAATGTGGGCTATTCCAACCCGGGATAAATTTTTACCCATGCGCAAGAAAAAGAACTTGGAGATTACATTGCAAAATGTAGCAGAGTTGATTATGGTTTGACCACAGCTGATGCGAAAAAGCTTGCATATGAGTATGCATGCCAAAATATGATCAAAATTCCCGATAATTGGACAACACCATTAAACACCAGAACAAATCCGGCCATTATCTAAAGCTCATCCAAGAAAGAACCTACGTAATAGAAAAAAAATGTAAAGCGTAATTTTAACTGACATGCCAATAAAAAATCACTTAGAATTGGAAGATAATCTAAGGAAGGAAAAGAAAGGCGAAAAGATGCGAAAGCGTAAAATCACAAAAGGGACTAAAAAAAACGAGCATAAATAAAACAAAAGGGTAAATAAAGACAAAACTACACAAGAAAGAGACTTTTGGAGTGAAAAGACGGATTTTACTCTCATTTTCATCCAGCGAGACTGAAGAGAAGCCACATATCATGGAAACTGATGACAGCGATGAAGAATGAAGAAGATGAGCAATGCATTTATTGTAAAAGCCCTTATTCTAATGATATTTCGGGTGAAAGGTGGGTGAGATGCATAAATTGCCAAAGATGATGTAATGAGCTATGTGCTGGAGTGGACAAATTCACTCAAGACTTTATTTGTGACTTTTGTTTGGCTGGAAAAAAACATTTTAATCGATTGCAGAATTTTCTTAATAAGAGTACAAATTTTTTTTATTTGTTGATAGTTAATTATGAAACATGTTACTACTTGTATTATTAATTATTCATAATATTTGTTTTGTTAATTAAACTACTTAAATACTCAACAATATTTGACAATTAGTTCGTCACAACCTGCCCCATCCTTGTCACAACTGACCCCTCGGGTGGGGCAGGTTGTGACAATTCCCATATTTTGAAAAACCGTATTTTATTGCGTTGTCCTTTTGGTGACATGGTTAATACATAATGCTAATTTTTTATAGGTGAAGAATTGTTTGTTTCAACTAAAATGTAATGTTTTTGACATTATTAAAGATTTTTCCACAACACCATTTTTCATAAATTAGTCACAACACGCCCCACCCTCCCCTACAGATGATTCATTATCAGAGAGAATTCAGCATACATTTTTAAAATTTGTCAATTTCAACTTAATTCTACCCATTTCTTCAATTAATTACAACTTGCTTATGAAAGAGCTCAATATCCTTAGTTTTTTAGTAGTAAAAAATTAATATGTTTTATATTAAATTTATATACAAAATTATGAATTCTTAAATTGACAGCCCTGATCCTCTCTCTGAAGTATGTCCTAGAGTCCCGATGACAACGCGTTCAAAAATATATTTTACTACGACAATACGAGTAATAACTACCACGTACACTCATCACTGACGAGACTACACAGACTGGGCAGTGAGAAATATGTGTTTGTTGATGTATTTCATTATAGCTTGACTACTTTCAAGTGAAACGTGGAGTCGATTTTGAGAAAGTGATAATTTTTTATAATAACATTTGCTCATAGGTTTGTTGGCTTTTTATTTTTCACATCATGAAGTATTTGTTCAATTCATATACTTGGCAAAGTTTTTTAACATATTAGGTCCTTACATATGAAATTGGCGTTTAGTATGGGAGCAACATAAAGCCGATTTTTTTTATTATAATATATTTATTTAATCAAAGTATGTACCATTGCTATCTATGCACTTTTGCCATCTCATAGGTAGTTCATCGATCCCTTTACTAAAAAAACCATTCGGACGGGAATCAATAAAATCTTTGAAGGCGGTTTGGACTGCCCCATCGGAGTTGAATTTTTTCCTTTGCAAGAAGTTATCCAAATTTCGAAAAAAATGGTAATGTGTTGGGGCAAGGTCCGGAGAGTACGGTGGATGTCTTAGACATTCCAATTGAAGCTCCTCTAATTTGGTAGCCGTCTGTTGTGCAGTGTGTTGTCTAGCGTTATCATGAAGCAGCAGTGGCCTAGAGCGATTAACCAGCCTCGGTTGTTTAGCAGCTAGCTTTTCCATCATGGTTTGCAGTTGCTGACAATAGACATCTGCCGTAATCGTCTGGCCAGATTTAAGAAAGCTGTAGTGAACGACACCAGCACTAGTCCACCAAACGCTCACAAGTAACTTTTTTTGAGTCAATTTTCGCTTGGGGCATGGTTTGGCTGGTTCGGCAGGGTTCAGCCATTGCGATGAGCGCTTCCGATTATCGTACAGGATCTACTTTTCATCACAGGTAATGATTCGATTTAAAATCCCTTCATTATTGTGCCGGTTGAGTAATGCAACGCAGCAGTCAACGCGCGTTGTTGATTTGCTTCACTCAATTCGTGAGGTACCCACCTTTCAAGCTTTTTCACCTTACCAATTTGCTTCAAGTGGATTAAAACAGTTTTATCACTAACACCGCAGCCTGTAGCTAACTCGGATGTGCTTTGCGATGGATCCGCTTCCACAATAGCCTTCAATTCTTCATTATCAACTTTGGTCTCCGGCCGTCCGGCCGGCCGGCTTGTTCTGCAGGTCGAAATTTCCAGAACGAAAACGTTGAAACCAAAAACGTACTGTGTTTTCTTTTGCGGCACCGTCGCCATACACATCATTAATCCTTCGAGCCGTTTCTGCAGCACTGGTGCCACGGTAGAACTCGTACTCGTAAATAACGCGATATTTCAAGTTTTTCATTTTGTAAACTGAGTGACGCAAAGAAAAAAACAAGTGAGGAAAAAACAAATGAATTATAATTTTCAAAACACAAATACATGAGTAAATAGCTGTATAAATTTGGATTTGGAATTCCTAACCAAAGAGAAGATATTTGAGATCAAATTTGCCAGTACGGCAAAACGCCAATTTCATATGTAAGGACCTAATATTTACTCCCTCTGATTGTAATTTTGATTACTTTCTTACTTTTAATACTGTTTAAACTGCAAGGATATCTATCTGAAGCTACAAATATTTTCAATAGTGACATGCATTGTACGCACACAGATACATAAAAAATAAATAATATTGGACTTGGAGCGCAAAATGTGTATACCGAGTGGTATATATATTTTGCCTTCTGTTTACCATTGGGTATACATTCGGTATATAGTACGGTACGGTAATATGGTATACATTCGGTATACAGTACGCAAAATCTGTATACCACTCGGTATACGGATTTTGCGGCAGTGGCGCCATCAGTCGTTTATCGGCTATTTACCATATAGTTCTAGCAGATAAGATATTTTGGTGTTCATAATAATATTTATGTGTAATTAATATACTCTTTGCATCTCATTAATAATACTATTGTGGATATGAACCAATGGACTGAAAGTCATATTGACACATTGTATTTTTGGTCATTTTATTGAATTAGGCTTCATGCATATTGATTCTAAACATGAATTCAATTTCGAATGAAAGCTTAAGTATATTCAATTAACTATCATTAACTTTCAAACTTTGTTTGCTGTTTCAATGGATTACGATGAATTCCAGAGTTGACTTCGATTTATATTACCTTTATTATTTTTATCGTAGATGTATATATCATTCCACACCCTTCCCAATTATACGTTTAACATCTCCAAATCACCTTGCAATCGTTACTTTTCAAAATGGTTAGGGTCAAAGATCGAACAATGATCACACAGGGGTGTTGTACCCTGACCTTCGATGCCAAAGGTCGGGTGCGTGTTTTAGCTAGAGGCAAAGTAAGTAATATTTTCATTTTCAAACAATTAGAATTATTATTTTAAACATCTTTATATAGGTAAAGACAAAAAAATGTTATTCTGTTATTAGCTTCTACTTTCTAGTTATTTATTGTTAATTAAATTAAATACTAAAAATTCACATAGTTTAAACCACTATGTTATTGGTAATATTAACCGGATTCGGAACCACCGTTCCTTCCTTAGAGTAAAATACAAACTAAACATTCCAAAACTAAAAAAAAAAAATATTTATTATATATCCCTGCCATATTACATATACTCAACATTTTTTAATTGCCTCTTTTAATTGTTTTTTTAATTATTTCTATTTTTAAAAATTATTTCAATTTTATTTCTTCTGTGTACCTTTTTTACATTGAGGACTTGGCGCAACCATTTCAAATATCAAATATATGTATCAACATAATCACTGCTTTTATTAAATTTAAGTGTTATCATGGCTTGCATTAAATATATGTATTATCAACGTCTTTGGTGTCTCTTTAATAAAAAAAAAAAAACATTCTCAAGTGTCTTATAGTGGGTGCATGACGCATGATTGACGAAGGGGTAATAAATTGGAAAAGAGAGACAGACGATGTGGTGAGTGGGAACATATTTTAAATATGACTGTAGGTGAGATTCTTATAGTAATTAAATAAAGAATATCAATATTTTTATATGCATGTTCTGAGAACACAATTACTGGAATTGTCCACTGCGAAATTATTATTTTAATTAAGATAAATCATATACGTCTCACAGGGACGAAGCTATTTATATAAAAAACGCGTACGTAAGATTTATATGTGATGGCCCAGGGCTTACAACCTGTATATCACTCTACACAATGCAACGTTCACAATTCCATCTTAAGAACATCCACAATTATCAAATTTTTGAAAGTTGTTTATGTATTCTAAATCTGAAAACCTTCCATATATTTGATGGGACTATGTTAGAGACAACTGTTGTCCTTCTTATATATAGATTTTGCAGCTGGTAATAATACCTCTATATTTTTACATCATCGGATATAAGACTTCGATACACGTTTATCATACACATAGCTTCTTTCATCATATTATATAATTAGCATCCATCCACGTTTATCATATAAATAGTCTCTGCAAAACTTCTATAATTTATATTAATTATAATTATAGACGTCATAATTTATATAATTTTGTTTTCTTAATTATTTTAACATGATAAGATTTAAAATGCATTATTGTATAATATCGGGATATATAGCCGGTATAGCCGAAGTGAATGTGCTGAACAAATACTGATCGTCCACAACCGATTACTGTCACTTTGTATTGCATTGTGAGAATTTCGCTGTCAGTCTCATTAAAAAGGCGATGTCAGAAAAACAACTGTTGAACATTTTTTCAATGTTATCCCGCCTTCTTTTGGATTGAATCCATCGAGTCTTCCGGTGGCGACTGTGTGTTGGATAAACAAACAGCGTTTGGGAGGAATTTGTAATGAATCCGGAATGCAATTTTGTGCCAACATATTTTTAGATATTAGAGATCTTTACTTGTCTAATTTTCACAGTCCTACGCTTCACAAATGTTATTTTTATGATCGATATATTGAAACTTCTCCTAACAAATGCTTTTGTTGTTTTTTGAACTATGGTAAGCTGTAAGTTTATTAGGTAGTTTATTCCATAAATTTGGTCCAACCACCGCGAAGGCACGGTCACCGAAATTGCTTTTGTGGACGCGATTTACTTCAACTAACCTATCTGTATTAGACGCATTCCACCAATCTTTAATAGCTGCTGGATTGTATCAAAACTTTCATCACCCAACCGACAAGGAAAGCGAAGGAACAAAAACTTTCTTGCTAAATGAAATAGCTTGTTAGTTTAGTGGTCATGATGTTCGCCTAGTGATTTGGTGGTTGGTGGTTCGAGCCCCATCCAGTACACTACCGAGTTAATCCTATTTTCATAGCACAAGTAATTTGTTTAATTTGGAAATAGTAAGAATATTGATTCGAACCATATTTTGTGTTGGTATCTCTATTAATAAATAAAATAATTATAAATCAAACGATTTGCGCTATTGTAGCAAAAAATTATTACCATTAAACTTACCATCATTGGGTGGGCTCAGGGTGCAAATCAGGCATGTGGTATTTTACATACAATGGTAGGTACCGTAATAGTCATGACTCGTCTAGGAGTGTCACCCGTTAATTCATATTTCATGCAACGTGACCATAACTGCAACGTGCGTGCGTCACTCTTCATTTTTAAATGATCACATCACTGGATGATGTCTCCAAAGACACCAGCGGCAATACAGGGCAGGCGTTAATTAATATAATTAAATCTCGTGATTTGTTTCCATCGATTAATTAACCAAACGTTTACACGAGAAGGGATGAGTACTGGGAGCAGTAAGCTAAATAAATTGATTAAAGTGTTTATTTTCGATGTTTGAACCCATATGACCTGATGAGCAATGATAGTATTTCGCTTTGTATGGACTATGTGATATATTCATTTTTCACGTTTAATTCGCAAAGCATCCACAGATAATTTTCTGTAGAACTGAAAACTATTTTCCAAAGTATCATCATTTCCATCAGTATTTTTGGTAATATATTTGTATACTTATAAGATAAACTTTAATGTATATTTTTGAACAATCTCTTTGAGTGATATTTTTATGCGTATGTTCTGAAAACCCAATTACTGGATTTTGTGCTCAGAGGGATAATTATTAATTAAGATGATTTATAGAAGTCTTACAGAGACACAGCTATTTATATGGGAAACGTGTACGGAACACTTTACAGGGCTTATGACCTGTGTACTAAATCCACCTTAAGAACATCCACACTATCAACATTTTGAAAGTTGTAGACATGTATGTTCCAAATCAGTTTCTTTAATATATTCGAATAGACTACGCTAAAGATATCTGCGGTCCTTCCCATGAGAACTTGAACATAGATTTCATAGCTGGTAATGATACCCTTAAATTTTTATTGTTTCTTGATGCCTATATTATTTATTTTTTTATACATAAGTACACTATTAAATATATCTTTAAATAAAATAACTATTTGTATAACACCACTTTATTGAATATACACCAACTAGTTTCAACTCACAGCTGAGTCTTCATCACGGTTGAGTATTAACTAAACAAAAACAGAAAATATTCCCTGCACCCACCCATACCCGCTCTCTTTCACCCAACCCCCGGCACAGTTGACGTTCCGTCTCTTTCTTCCCTTAATGCTTTCTTGATTGCTTCTAATTCTATTTTTGTTTAGTTAATACTCAACCCTGATGAAGACTCAGCTGTGAGTTGTGAGTTGAAACTAGTTGGTGTAATAGATAATATAGATAATATAGACAATAAAGTGGTGTTATACAAACAGTTATTTTATTTAAAGATATTATGTCTCACCACAATGTGTTTGCTTGGTGTGAAAAAATTAAATATATATTTATTTATTTCTATTAGCACATCCACTTCAGAATAATCTAAAATAAACCGATTACGCTTGCATACAAAATAAAGGTTTGAATCACAACTTCCTTCGATTGACTGTCGTGAGTATAAATAGTAATGTTTTCTTATAATACACACATAATATATATCAATGGCTTTGACGGCATTTCAGATTTTGAGACAATGGTATAAACTGAACGTGGGGTTTGACAAAGGATGATGGTTAAATAAGATAAGATGTGCATTCATGCCGATGTTGAATGCACTTTTAAGATAGCCGGTAGAATTTTAAGAAGATTGAAATGGCTAAATCCATACAGGTGTCGAATGCATTGTGGCAGAGTATGCAAAGGATTATTGTATTTAATTAAATTAATTTTTAACTGAGGTAATTTCCTGACATTTTAATTTTCACTAAACTAATAGCTATAAAAAAAGGATATCGAAAGTTAGACAGAAATTTAAACTTTTCCACTCGGTATATAATGATAATAACAAAGAATCCTAACCTGGAAATGTAACTAAAAAATTGCTAAAAACATTTTGGAGAATATACTGATGAATATCATTCATGTTCCCGAACACTTTAGCCCTGTTGTCTTCATCGCTTTCATGCCCCGCCCTTTTACCAGAATAGGTTTTCAGAACATTTTTCGATTATTTGTTAAAAACACTTGTTGATGAGAGGGACTGCTCTTCTCAAAACCGCAGTGGTGACAAAACTCAGTGCGTGTGGAGTAAAATGTTTAGTTTAGTTAAAATTAAAATAATCGCATTACGCCGCAAAGTATCTGCTATGTCAATTAATGGCAGGTATCTCTTTTTTACTTTCATATTCAAAAGAATTGCGTGAAAAATATAACATGTACGCATTTGATAGCATTGTCTACCTATTTTTTTTTATAGAGATGCTTTCATACTTTCGTTCCGAACACGAAATACGTGTCACATCAATATTCTTACTATTCTCAAACTAAGCTAAAAGCCTGTGCCATGAAAATATAATTAACTTGCTGGTATCCTGGAATGGGGCTCGAACCACCGAATACCGGATCACTAGGCCAGCGTCACGACAACTACACCAATAAGTTAGCTACTCAACTATAATTATCTATTAGAATTTGTAAACATTCGATACCTTATTTAAACCAATGTTAAATTAATGTTGGATGAAACAGAAACTATTCATCAATTATATATATTTACGTACGGCATAATTCAACGAATACCGGGTGCGGCAAAACAAACAATGCAGTTTTTAAAGGCCGGTATGATGGGGGTAGGAACCTGGGAGTAATCTCATTGTATCGGTAGGGTTTTGCGTTTTGTGCGTTTTCAGTAATTGCCATGATTTGGTCCGGACAACACCGGGGCATTGCTGTCCGGACGTTTCTTGAAAATGCCGTTTTGTCATCGCCACCCACCGGGCCTTTCGGCTGCACTTCAATATTGCACGTCTTGATACCGTCCCGCACCGTAATTTAATCGTGAATTAGGTGCATACATTAGAAGGAACTGATTCCACACTAAGAACTAGGGGTTTAGGAAGACCCAAAACCGTAAGAACACCCGAAAATTTAACGAGAGTGAGAGAAGCTATTTAACTGTCGCCGCGGCACTCTGCTCGGAAGCGTGCAATTGCATTGTGTATTGCTGACCGCTCACTAAGGAGAATTTTGCATCAAGACTTATCATTCCACCTCTACAAGATTATGATTGTCCAAGAGTTGAAACCTCCTGACCATGAAAAGCTCACGAATCGCTCCCAAGGAATGTTGAACGGAATGCAAGCGAGGTCAACTTTTTTCAGTAGTGACGAGCCCCACTTTCATCTCTGCGGAGCGGTGAATAAACAAAATTTTCGTTACTGGGCTGAAAATAACCCGAAGCAATTTCACGAGAGACCTCTTCACTCCCCAAAAATGACTTGTGCGATTTCCAAATTTGGGGTGGTTGGGCCGTATTTTTTTGATTTTTTCGAGGAGAATGGACGAACCGTGACTGTCAACGTTCAACGTTATGTTTCCACGTTGGAAATTTTTTTTTAACATCAATTGGAAGAAATAATAGAGAAAACAGATCTGGGAGATATCTTGTTTCAACAGTACGGTGCTACGGCCCATATTTCTCGAGTTTCAATGACAAAACTGCGACACTCTTCCCTGCGCGACTCGTCTGTCTGAGGGGTGACGTGGGATGGCCGGCGCGCTCACCTGATTTAAGCATTCGGAACTTTTTTCTGTGGGGCTATCTGAAGGAAAAAGTTTTCAAACATCGGCCTCACACCTTGGAAGAACTTAAGAATCAAATTCGGGAGGAAATCCTCGCTATGCCCATCGAGATGTGCCAAAATGCAGCCGAAAACTTCAGAAATCACCTTCATCAATGTATCGCTACTGGGGGCCATCATCTTTCGGATGTTATCTTCGAGACGTGATGCGTAAAACGGCATGATGGACCAAATAAAATAAAATTAATCTCATTTCTGTAAATTGCGCTGTTTTTTTTTAATAGCCCTTCAAACTGAGTGAAGAATATAAACTTAAATTGTTAAAAAAAAGGCTTTGTTTAATATGTTTTTAGACGGATCACCTGGATGGTTTAGTCAACTTCACCAAATGAATGTGGTGAGAATAGGATGAAATATATATGACAAAAATATTAATGGAACAAGAAATAGAGGACGGAAGATGGTCGTGTTAGAAACCCCAACAATCGAGAGTTGTATGTTAGGACAGATAAGTGGAACGCTTCATCCTCCCTTCTAACACATGTAGTTTTGGCATGTATATAAAAACACTGTAAATATAATATATATTATATACATATTTTTTATTTAATTGTAAAAGTATCAGGTACAATTTTTTTTTCACTTCACTAGCATCCTTTTCAAATTATTGTTGTTTTTTAACAGAATCCGCCTCAATAAATAGTAATAGTTAGTAATACTATCCACGAATCATTGGGGCGTGTTCCGAAATAATCAATATTGATATTTCTGTATCTTGACAATTATTGTATAACATTGTAATGCCACCAATTTTGACGTTTTAAGTTTATCAGGTTTGAAATTAATGAATTCAATTGATCAGAAAGCTCTAAAACGTAAGCAAACGTCAAGTTTAATTAAGATAAATTATAGAAGTCTCACAGAAACGAAGCTATTTATATGAGAAATACTGTGTTCTCAGAACATACTCATTAAAAAATATTGTTAATCGTTATTCACAATTACGAATAATGAGCTTTCTAATAATAACGCATAATGTTATACAATAACTGTCAAGATACAGAAATAGCAATATTACTTATTTCAGAATACGGCCGATTGTTTTTTCAAATAAGCGTCTTGCAAAATGAAGTGACGCAACAATTTGATACCCCTTTTAGTTTCGCAGTTACTCTTTCTGCTTCTTGATTTATCTCTCTCGGCCTCTCTTACGGAGATGCAGCGTCGGACGAGACGACCATAAATCATCACATAATGATGACAATGGCATCACGTACTCCCAGCCATTGTGTTGTGGAGTTGGCCACAGTAATTCTGCCGACGGGGTCCATGACGATAGCCATATGCCACGCTGCACCTACCGGCCGCGACTTCTCTATTAGGAGCGAAGTAAAAAGATCAAAGAGTAATAGAAAATTTGGACTTATGATTCGGACGCTCAATAAAAGTAGGCATACAGTGTTAAATATACTAGCGTAAGAGCCAGCGACCGCCAGACTTATATAATAGTATCGAACCTGATTTTGTTCATTATAGTAGAAGGTTTGGATATTATGAAATTTGAGATCTGGGGATTTTGGCAGATAACAAGTAATACAGGCAATGATATAATGAACTGTAGATACGTTACAAGCGTGAAATCTTGGCACCTCAAAAGTAAGGTAATTGCCTTATTTGTAATCGTTATCGAACGGACCTTCTTTGTGATCGGGCGCGAGGCTACGCCGAAAAAAAGTCCCGGGGAAAAGGAACAGAGTCTATTTGAATTCACTATCCCATGAGATAAATCCGTGAATTATTAATAGAAATAGATCTTTCCAAAGTTGTATCAGTAACGACAGATGGTGCTCGCAGTATGACTGGAGAGGAAAATGGTTTTATCAGTTTATTTACTGAACGTATTGGACATTCCATTTTGGCCTTTCATTGCATTATACACCAGCAAGTTTTATGCTCAAAGTACGGATTTCAGTCACTGGAAGATGTTATGATTCTTGTAACAAAATTGGTCAATTTAATATCTGTACGCGGATTAAACAAAAAAAAATTTTTAGAATTATTAAATGAGGTAAACTCATTATATAAAGGTTTACTAATGTACAACAATGTGCGATGGTTAAGTCGTGGAAAAGTTCTTTAAAGATTTTTCAGGTGTTTGGATGAAGTTAAGTTTTTCTTAATTAATGAGAATCTCATTGAAAAATATAACGAGTTACTAGACGTCGAATGCCTTTCAAAATTAATGTTTTTTACTGATTTGTGCTTACATTTAAATAAATTAAATATTAAACTGCAAGGTGTTAACAAAACAATTATTGTTATGTTTGATTTAATCAAAGTATTTCAAGCAAAATTACAAATTTTCGATCGTGGCGTTGTATCTAACACCTTCAAATATTACCCAAATACAAAAAAAAAAAATTGCAGAAGAAAAGCCAGGTGAAATCAAATTAACAAAAGAATTTTCTGTAGTATAATATAATGTAATATAATATAATATAATATAATATAATATAATATAATATAATATAATATAATCAATAATTAACGAGTTTTCTTCAAGATTTAAACAATTCAGGACGTTTGAAAAGACTTCAAAATTTATTTAATTATAATGATAAAGTTTCAATTTTGAACTAGCGTTCCTCTCTATTCTGTGACAAGAGCATGCCAGTAATAAACATGTGTGTTTGATTAAACCCAAGAACTGTTTTGATTTACTGGTTCACTTAAATTTACTATTTCAGTGTGCAATGTGAACTAAATTTTGAACTAGAATTCCCCTCTATTAATGACAAGAGCATGCCACTAATAAGCATGTGTGTTTGATAGTTAGGTTTGAGCATGCTTATTTACGAGCATGCCACTAATAAGCATGCTAATAATGAGCAAGTGTGTACAGTTGTTAGGGCATGCTTATTAGTGGCATGCTCATTAGCATGCCACTAATAAGCATGTGTATCTGTATCTTAAAGCCATGGACCCTGTGCTCTGCAAACATTTGAGATGCATTGCAATGCCAGGGTAGACCGAGCATTATCCTGAAGGCATTGTTGTATTGTACTCTTACAGTTATAGGACAGCAGTGCATGTCTACACCACAGCTCAATAATGTATAAATTCGTGCAATAAGTAAAAAAAAGGTATCTTTTCACTTCTTAATTCTAGTAATTATTATTTTTTGTTAGTGTCTTGTCACACAACTTAGAGAAGACATTGAATTACGGGTCGCGTTGTAGGTGATTTTTCGCCACTTTCTTAGATTCAATTTTTACACCGTGGTGAAAAAGAAGTTCAACATTCTGAAGTGAACAAGTCTTGGAGTCGGGAAGTAATTCTAAGATGCCGGACATCATCAGTTCGGACAAATGGTGCTTACGTCTGAACGCGGACTCTGCACTAGAAGAAGATCTCCGTTGAGAAATGACATCAATTATAATATACCGCTGGGAGGTTCATTCTCTGATTCAAGATTATGCTAACTAACGGTGCGTGCAAAGTGTCTACATATTTTGTCACACCTGCTATACCTGATTTAACGATCTGGATATTGCTCTATAACTTTCGATTTATAAATTTCGAAGTAGATAATATTTTCAAAATAAATGTCTTCCCACTTTACAAATTTATCTTATCCCAGTCTTACATTTATCATAATATTGACAATAATATAATACGCAATAATCAATTCGCTTTTATTATGGAAATGAAACTTTTACTTTGGGGGATCAATTTCAATATTTATAGAAAATCTACATTTACGGATACAGTAATTCACAATAGTTCGAATCACCCGATCTCCCACAAACATTCAGCGTTCCATTCAATGATCCATAGACTTACTCTTTCTAATGTTAACTTTAACGAAGAACTAGTGGTAGGTAATAAAATCTATTGCAAAAAATAATGTTCATGAAAGCGCCCTAATTGATAGAATCCTCGTAAAAAAATTACGACTTATCAATACTAAAAAATTTCTTTACAAAAACGTTTCTCCCAATAATATCTTTCTAAATAATCGAAATCGCGGTTGGCGTCGAATTTTATTTATTAATAATCAGTAAACATTGAGCGTTCTTAAATTTCCACCTGAAATTAAAGCCGCATTTTACATAAATAACAACTTAGGAAGACATTTGATAAATTCTAAAGATAATGAATATGAACTAAGCTATTTAGGGATATAAAAACTCAGATGCAATGATCATCCAGCATTTTACATAGGAAAAATAGCTAGGAATATAAATACGACAGTCATTGTACACAAAATATGCTTAAATAGCGTAGGCTATTCAGAATTTGCGATTCATTTAACCACTCATTTAACTAATCTTCGAGTGTAGATATACTTCATAGAAATGATGTAGGTATAGGTCCCAATAATTAAGAAGCCTTAGAAATAAAAAAATCATTAAAAAAACTATTTACTTAATAAACAATTAGATTTATCGCGTAGCCCAATTCTATAAATTTTCCCCTTTCTATTAACTACACCCACCCATACATAACCCTTCTCTCTCTCACCTAACCCCACAAAAGTTAACGTTCTGCCTCAATCTTCTCTAAATACTTTATTGATTGTTTGTGATATTGTTTTTAATTAGAATATTCAACCCTGATGAAGGCTCACCTGTGAGCTGAAAGTAATTGGTAATAACTCAATAAAGAGATGTTAAACCAAGTGATATTTTATTTAAAGATAATTTAAATCTATTTATAATGCATTTTTTCTTGCAAAAACTTAAATTACATATGCAATAAAATTAATAAATAAACTAAATGACTTTTTAAAATAATTTGCAGCTTGGATATCTGGGAAAATTAATCAGCCATTCTCTTCCTTAAACTTTTCATATAACTAATGTATTGTGTTCTCACATTAAGTTAAGCATCAATGCGTTGAAATGTATCTGACTAGATGAGCATCTATTGCCCTGAGCGGTAAACACATTTTTTCTCTATCATTCTGGGCAGGATAACCACTAAGGTGGGCCACCGTTGTATGAATTTTTTTATGATTTCTATTAGGCACAGCAAGAAAAGGGTGCTAAATGAATAAAATGAATGAATAAAAATTAGCTCACTTATAAAATTTCCTTACAATGGGATATCATCCTTTGCCTCCGGATTGACATTAAAGAACACATTTTGAAAAAAAAAAAATTTTGACGAGTCTTTACAACAAGATTTAAAAATGCATAAAAAAGATAAATAATAAAACGAAATATACTTGTACAAGTTAAATTTATTTATTACACGAAAATAATTACAAAAATGCCATTAATATTATTATTTTATAATGTTAGAAACAGCCGAAAAATCCTTCTTATTATCGAATTTTGTCATGGCTTTCCGAGATAATATTTGGTTTTTTATGTACCCTTCTCATTCTGATTTTTGGGCGACAAACAGTTGAATCTCTTTGTCAGGTATGGATTTCAATATTAGTGGATCGGATATATTCTCCTGCCTGTCAATGAGATCTGTATAAGACATTTTATAGTATCCAATTTTATAGTAGGTAGTTTAAAAAAGTTAGTCAGCATTGCGATTAATACATTTTCAGGGTGTGCGAAGTAACTGTTTCTTTGAATTACAGATTCTGTTATAGCTTTTAGTTCTGTGGACAAATATTCTATTGCAGTGATGAGTTTGAACAGGTGCCCCATCATTACAGGAAGGGTAAATTTTTATAGCAAACCATGTTGGACAGTAAACCTTGACGACATAAGTAGCAATAATTACTAAGTTTTTAGAAGGAGATTCCATCGAAACGTGCAAACGCAGAATTCGATTAGAACGAGTCAACTATCGGGCGTGAGACGTTTTGCCTGGCGATTTTTTAACTATATCCTTAGGAAAGCCAAGAATAGCCTGTTGAAATCGCTGAGACTATTATGTATAAATATGTTTGGTCAGTGCTAATACCTTGAACAGAAAACTCGGGTTACTCTGTTGAAATACGTTTAAATCGAACAATGGGCCTTTTTCACATACTTATAGGCCTTTACCGATTCTTCCTGAAAATGTTTTGGGTCCCGATGTGCCACCATCAATTTGTAGAAACATGTGACGAAACGGTACTTCATTCTTATGAAGTAGGCGGATAATCCGCTGCAACGGTTTACTTAATCTGTTTTCCAGCAGACGTATGATACGTCCGTATTTACCAATGTTCACTTTAGTTCCATCATATGCAACTGCCACCAAAGACTTCATAGATTTCTGATTTCAAAAAAAAATTGGTGATTGCTTGTTCTATACATTTCAATGTGCCAAAAGCTGGTGCAATACAACCCAACTCGACTCTGTGTCCATTAGTAACGAAATATGCTCTTCAAGAATGCTGTATCTGTACATTTTTCCGACCTTTTTGGATATAATTAAAGTTTAATCTTTCCGTCCATCAAAGTATAAAGCAGGTATTTGGAAGACTCTGTCTTTTACCGTTGCCAATTTTTGTGCTATCGTGCATTTCCAGCAAAGCTTATTTTTATCAATAATTTCCGAAGTAATAGCTGCCCTAGCTCTGTCTAATACCTCGTATCTATCATACGTTCTTGAAAGTAAAGCGTAGTCTACTATGATATTTTTAGCGGTAGGCTTTTCGACTATATTGACAGGAGCCACTGATATTGAGACTTATGTCTGTGGCTGTCTTCAATTTTTGCAACGAAAATCTTCTCTATTCCTGGGTTCATTATTAGTTTCATTATCACGTTTTATCTTATGCCGATTTCACTCAGAACTTTATTATATCTTCATAGTTGGTAACATATTACTTTTATTATCACTTGAATCAATAAATAAACAACGGACATATCGACTTTGGACGTGTACGAACCATACTAGAAATGAGGAAAACGAGCCCGATACAAACTCGCCTATTTGTGGCCGGAGCTATACTGACACTGACTAAATACGTGAACACGACGCATGTACGCGCTGGGTGTTCCTCGACTCTCCTACACTCAACCCACCAACCCCTCATACTCGCAATCATGATATACATGTTTGAAAAAAGTTACGTATCATATATACTTATCAGAATATAATGATATTTTACTATGTTAGTAAGACCAATTGGCACCTTTTTATCGCTGTGCCCCTTAAAAAATGAAAAAAAAAATTTTGACCCACCCTAATAACCACATAATATCGAATCGTTGCTCGGTGATAACTTTTCAAAAGAAATATTATTTGTCTTAAAAACATAGAACAAGAATTTTTCTGTGGTCTTAAATGTTACACTTTTATCTCCGATTTTTTCACACCTCGGCAGCTTCTTAACTTGTCTTAACCGATCAAAAATATTAAATATTGACGTATTTATGTTGATGTCTTCTCAAAATGAAAATGAAAATACTTTATTTTGATATTAATATAATTTAAGTTTGCATTACAAATATTAGGTCCTTACATATGAAATTGACGTTTTGACATACTAGCAAATTTGATCTCCAATATCTTCTCTATGGTTAGGAATTCCAAATCCAAATTTATACAGCTATTTACTCATGTATTTGTGTTTTGAAAATTATAATTCATTTGTTTTTTCCTCAATTGTTTTTTTCTTTGCGTCACTCAGTTTACAAAATGAAAAACTTGAAATATCGCGTTATTTACGAGTACGAGTTCCACCGTGGCACCAGTGCTGCAGAAACGGCTCGAAGGATTAATGATGTGTATGGCGACGGTGCCGCAAAAGAAAACACAGTGCGTTTTTGGTTCCAACGTTTTTGTTCTGGAAATTTCGACCTGCAGAACAAGCCCCGTGGAAGGCCGGAGACCAAAGTTGATAATGAAGAATTGAAGGCTATTGTGGAAGCGGATCCATCGCAAACCACATCCGAGTTAGCTGCAGGCTGCGGTGTTAGTGATACAACTGTTTTAATCCACTTGAAGCAAATTGGTAAGGTGAAAAAGCTTGAAAGGTGGGTACCTCACGAATGAGTGAAGCAAATCAACAAACGCGCGTTGACTGCTGCGTTGCATTACTCAACCGGCACAATAATGAAGGGATTTTAAATCGAATCATTACCTGTGATGAAAAGTGGATCCTGTACGATAATCGGAAGCGCTCATCGCAATGGCTGAACCTTGCCGAACCAGCCAAACCATGCCCCAAGCGAAAATTGACTCAAAAAAGTTACTTGTGAGCGTTTGGTGGACTAGTGCTGGTGTCGTTCACTACAGCTTTCTTAAATCTGGCCAGACGAGTACGGCAGATGTCTATTGTCAGCAACTGCAAACCATGATGAAAAAGCTAGCTGCTAAACAACCGAGGCTGGTTAATCGCTCTAGGCCACTGCTGCTTCATGATAACGCTAGACCACACACTGCACAACAGACGGCTACCAAATTAGAGGAGCGTCAATTGGAATGTCTAAGACATCCACCGTACTCTCCGGACCTTTCCCCAACAGATTACCATTTTTTTCGAAATTTGGATAACTTCTTGCAAAGAAAAAATTCAACTCCGATGGGGCAGTCCAAACCGCCTTCAAAGATTTTATTGATTCCCGTCCGAATGGTTTTTTTAGTAAAGGGATCGATGAACTACCTTTGAGATGGCAAAAGTGCATAGATAGCAATGGTACATACTTTGATTAAATAAATATATTATAATTAAAAAAAATCGGCTTTAGGTTCCTCCCATACTAAACGCCAATTTCATATGTAAGGACCTAATAGTTGTTGGAGTTTCCATTTCTTGAATCGTCATTGCAAAATTGGGATAATTTAAGACAATGTAACTCACGTATGATTTAAAACAAAAATAAATAACAAATAAGTTATAACAAAATTACCACGCGTTCATACAACCTGTCGCGTACGATGCTCGTCTACTCGAATCTCGATACTCGCACGCGCACACACACGTATATAACAGAAAAAGAGAGAGAGAGATAGATAGATAGATAGATAGAGAGAGAGAGAGAGAGAACGGAATTTCTTTCCAAAAGTATATTAAAAATATTGAAAAAAGTACAGTAAGTTTTCAAATTTATTTTATTATTTGAAAAGGATTTAAGATATAATAGTAACTTTATTTGATATAGACGTGGTGTTAGATAAATAAGTACTTACAGTGCGAATAAATTCTCCATTTTACAGTGGCAGTAGCGACAATAGTTTCATGTTCTAAAACATTATTAGACAGATACTCGACACTTGTGACAATGGCCAGTAAATATTCCCGTCTTTTCTGCTCGTGGCAATATCTTGGTAACTCGGCGCGCTAACTCAGTAGGAGATATGTGATATATTGCGACACCTTCGCGAGTAGCCATCGTGCAACAACACACGCCGGTAAATAACAGGTGTCGAGAACTACTGTTGGAGTAAATGTGTGTCCGCAGGAATACCAGACTGTTTTTAGTTCGGAAAATGTTGTCTCACGACTCGGCTTTGAGTGCTTTATGGGAGTTGGCTCGGAATCGACACGCCGTCACGCCGAGTGACCGCAGGAATAGGCAGGGATGAGAGCGCGGCTTGTGTTTACGTCTATCTATTGTATTAATACGATTCTCGTTGCTTGAAATCTCAATAAAAAAAACTAAAAATATGTTAATATAATAATAATTGAAGACTTGCGGAGAAAAAAATATTTATATGAGAAACGTATATGGAGGTCTTCTTATAGGATTGCCCAGGGCTCACGATCGGTATGAGCTGGCCTAAGGGATGACTTAAAGCAGGTCGAGAAATGTTGCTAAAAGAATCAAAGAGCATTTATGATGTTTAAACCACAATAACTATCCTCAATTTTTAAATCATCAACAAACCATTCTACTGAAGACAAGAGTTTAAAAATTTTACATTCAAATAATTTTTATTTTATTTTTTATACCTTTTTTAACAATAATGATAGTTAACAGTTTTAACATGGTATTTCCGTTCTACATGAGTAATATTACTCGTGAGTGTCATATGCACTATGTACATATAATAAAAAAAACTAATATACAATAATGTGGGACAACAGTAAAAAATACGTGATAATAAGCATTAAATATATAACAGCGTGTTATATATTTTATGCTTATTATTTAAAAATGAATATAGTAAGAGAAAATAAAGGAAAATTATAAGCAGACATACAACAGGTATGTATTCAGTACAAATAGTATTAATATTAAAACTACATATTATTAAAGAAATATTCCACAGAATTATATAACAAAATATGAACATAATTAAATAATAAGTAAATAGATTATATTATATTAAATAAAAATTATTAACTTTGAGGGTGGATTTTAATATTTTTCTTAAAAGCCTCAATTATTTTCATTCCTCATTTTAACAGGTAATTCATTGAAGCATTTCGCACCTCTAAATGTACAATGATGTTGAGCAGTTGTGGAATGTATTAAAGGGATATGAAATTTACAAAGTGTAGCGTTTCTGCTACTTGAAATTATTTGGGTCAGTTTGTTATTACTGTGAAATTTTTGAAGAATTGAAGAATGCAATTTTGTTTGTAAATATTTTGTTACGTGCGGACTTGAAATTTATTAAATAGATCTGTAGTCGGATAATCATTAGGTTTTTTATGAAAGTAGATGATAATGAATGATGCGCTGCTACCCCACGAGATAATATCGTATTTTAAAACTGACTGGTTTTATATAGGGTTTTCAACCATTTTATATTTATTATTTTAATAAATACATATAAACGTTTTTTTACTATTTCTAGAGTTTTATTGATTTGTAATTTCCATTTAATATTAGATACAACTATTATTTAATATTGAATAACGTAATTTAGAATGACAGAAAATTTATAAATTAGAAAAATTGTTAATAGAAAAATAAAAATTGTGAATAACTAAATTCATTTTGCAAATAGATTTTAAATTTGTTTTCACGTAATTTATAATTAATTATTCAACTCCCATGTACCTATTATTTTATTTTAATATCGTCTTTAATTTTTACTACCAATTTTAATTTTTATAAACGTTGTAACCTGATGAAGGGACCATTGTCCCCGAAAAACGTTGATTATTGAATAAATGGTCGTTTAAAATAAAGTATTTAATTTTCATTAATGAAAGAATTTCTTAATTGTTTACAATAATTATACAATATAATACTCCATTTAATGAACGTATATTACTAACTAACTAATTAAACAAACTAATTAACTGTAGCTAATTAAATACTAATCGAAAATCAAAACCGAAAGAATATCGGATTAGCTGTCAATGATGTACAAGGTGGTGTCACACACTGTTGACAAAACAAAAAAATATATTTGCGAATTATACAAATAAAAATAGTATGTTATCTAAGACGGATGTATGTTTGTTTGTTTATATATTTTTTATTTACTTGTAAAAAGAACACATTTTTACATCTAGTAATTAAAACATAAATTAACATAACACTTAAACATAAATATTCCAAAAATATATCAACATAAATAATCATAAATAGAAACACATTTTCACATCTGGCACAAAATAAAGAAATTTAAAAAAAAACTTGAAATAATATAACATGATAATGCATTAAACTTACTTTTCACATATGTTGCACTTAACCTACTTAACTTTTAACATTTAACATAACTTAAGATTTTAAGAACAACCAAAATGTTTTGTTTGTTTGTAATTAGTATGATTGTACTTTAAAAATAAAAGTAAAATAAATATACTTTTTCCATAAAACCTAATAAATATTATAAGTAATTTTGTATTTTGTTATTTAAAATTTGCTGTTTTTCTCCTTTTACAAAAATCCAATCATCTTAAGCAGAATTCTCCTACGTAAAAAAATAAGCAGGAATACCGGAAAATTTAAAAAAAAAATAAACAGTTCTTAATTTTCGATTCCTGCAGAATTTTTAACGAGAATAAACGGCGTCTGTGAAATATTCAAACTGAATAATACATTAGTTTTAAAGAAGCCCCTGAAGATGGCCCTGATACCGGTATCGTTTGATCTGACTTATTGATATATGGCTCCGTGTCAAGCCTCTGGCACCTTCCTCGATATAACGACTTAACAACAATAGCAGTGTTAGTACCAGAGTCCCAGAGAGTAAGAACAAACGATGAGATCCGAGATAGCCGGCGAATCGAAGTCTTCCACACTGCACATCAAAATCGAGACTGACCCACACGAATGAATAAAAAGAACCGAGCAAAAAGTTCCTCAAATATTTTATCAACACAATAATAAAATAATCCTTTCCCTGTATTCTACAGTTTTCAACCCTATTTCTAGACAAATTCGCTAAACCAAGGTTTTTAACACCTTTGTCGGATTGAAGACATAAAAATATAGTATCGACCTAAATTGTACTACTTAGTAAAAAAGTAAATTTGTTTTTTTTTCGTAAATTTTATACATCCTACTGTCGGAATAATATTTTTGGGAATGATCGGCTGCTAGAAGGAATTCTTGCAATTTGGATCCCGACCAAAAGTACCGGGGCGACATGGTAAGACCGCAAATTTCGAGCTGGGTGAACACACAAGCTATGCGGTAACAAGAATGTCGGATAACACGTAGGGACCTTACACAACCCTCTGAAAGCGATAGGATTTAAAGATCGAAATCTATAGATATTTAGCTAGAAATCAAAAAAAACATATTCAGGGGGTACTGATTTCCTGTGATGTTCCATTATGGGAACTACTGGATAACAATATATTTTTTTAAACAGAGATGCGAACACGGAATACGTGTCACATCAATATTCTTACTATTTTCAAACTAAGCTAAACGCTTGTGCTATGAAAATAGGACTAACTTGCTGGTCTGGAGTGAGGTACGAACCCGCGACCTTTGGATCACGAGACGAGAGTCCTAACCACAAGTCCAAGAAGCTATACTTTCAAAAACATCTATATTGTTTTTATAAAAGATTGTGGCGTGTGTTCAAAGACTCGTATAATTCTTTAGCTATACTAATTTAAATAATTTCGTTGTCTGTCTGTTCGTCCGTCTGTCTGTCTGTCCCCGTAACTTCGTGTAACGTCAGTAACTTCTATATAGTAAAAATAAAATCGAAAAAAAAAAGTTTTTGAACCTTATTTTTCGAAAAAATATGTTTTAGAAATTATTTTTAAATAATTATTTAAAAAAAAAATCGAAAAATTTTTTTTAGATTTTTTTTCGAAAATATGTTTTTTTAAATATAATAAATAAATACTTATTCCTTAGGAATAGTACCATAATATTTGATGGGTTACAACTAGTGCCTAACTAAAAAAAGTTGTTGCATGGGTTCGCGGCGGTGCGGTGGGGGCGAAATTATACAAACTTAACTGTACGCCTATGTAGTATAATTCGCACTAATTGGTCACTAGATAATCTTCCACTTATCTGTGAAACACGGTATTTCACCGTTTCTACAGCACTTATTGTTACTTAAACAATTTTGTACGAAGGTGCATTGGCACTTCAATACCCATGCATACACCACGTCACTTTAATTAATTTTAACAAACTAAGCTAAACTCTTGTATTGTAAAAACAGGACTATTTTGATGGTCTAACTTCCGGAACGAGACTAACCAGTACATCAACTTTATGAAGGGTTGCCTTTTCAAAAAATATAGTCGTTACAACCAAGTTATATGAATATCTAATTATTTGAGCCGTTGATGGGTTAAACCACCTTTGCGGTTTTCTTCCCCTACGCGCCGATCCGAGAGGTCTCTCGTGTTACAGCCTTATAGCGGCACAGCCTTCCAGCGGCGCAGCCTCACAGCGGGCCAATCCCTGCATAGGCCTATTCATTAACATTCTAATTAATGTTTGTATTGATACATTTATCCGGCGGCGTTAGTCCGGAAAGGAAAATTAATTGTGAGAGAGCTATTTAACAGGAAGGTCATTATTTATCGTGCAGAACGCAGCTCGTTGCATACGTTTTAAATATCAAATTTAACTAACTATGTTCGCATAATTTACTGAGCTCACGGCCAAATGAAGCATAAATTATTTAAGAGGCGATTTATTATAAACGTGCAACTACATTTTTATTAATGTACCTAGCTGTAACGTGTCAAAAATGACGGTACCTCATTTACATATCGGTTCCTAAGGAATCAGTATTTATTTATTTATATAAAAAAAGGAAAAAGAAAAATAGAAAAGAAAAGAAAAAAAAATACTATAAAGAAGTTACGGACGTCACACGAAGGACGAAATTATTACAATGTGGATAAATAATACAGGTCTACAATATTGGATTCATAGAAACGATTTTGAATAGTTAAATTGAATTTATGTATAGTATTCGGAATATTTTGAGTATATTCAATTTTTTAAGAACTCAATACTGGATATTATCGCCAGGGGGACATCATTAATCAAGATATATTATAGATGTATCATAGAGACGAAGCAATATTTTTATATGGGAAGATAGATTTTTTTTGGGTATTCATAGAGACGTGGCATGATCAGATTAACCAGATGGTTACTTATATATATAGATGACCAGATTAACAGATGATAACCAGGTGATAACCTAGGCTCTTAACGGGAAGATGGTCCCGTTGGAAGCCTCAATAACCGTTGAGCTTGCATGAGAGGATGTATGAATGTGGATGAGGCGAGAGTCATATGTCAGGACAAAATAGGGTGGCGCTCTATCCTCTCTGCTTACCTCCATGGACAAACGGTGTGATGGTAAGTTAGTTAGTTGGTTAAAATTAAATTACTGCACAGCTATAAAGTGCATGCGTCTTAATAAACCATGTTCTGAGCCAAACACTACAGTTATAAGTGGATTTATTCTTGTATCGATGAAGTAGCGTATCTTGCCTTTTCGCTTGTCGGGTTTCAATACTCTTGTAGGCGTTTTGTCGATCCTGACATCGTTTTTCCATCTCCTTAATGTCTTTGTGGAAATGTCTTCGCTCCAAGATTACAAGGAAATTTATTCCAGGAAAAAAGTCTAGGTGTACAATCTAAAATCTGAATTTTGATTGCACACCTAGAAGAAATTATATATATATAATATAAACTTGTTAAAATATTGTTTTATATGTAACCTACACTTTTAAAGAAAATCCAGGCTTCTCTATCAATTTCGCTCACCGCGGTACGCTCAAATTAGTCTTTTACAATAATTTTAGCGTAAAATATAGTTTTTTTGGCTGAAATTGGAATACTATTTCATATCAAGAAAGTGATAAAAATTTGTAGTCAAAGTCATTTTTTGGAAATCCAATTCTGGTACTCAAAATTGGATAAATGCAATAATATTAGCATTAGATTCAATTTGAAACTAACTACTGCCACGAGTAAGTTTCTTACAGCCGTTAAAATTTTTACATGCGAAAGTTCCACACGAATAACAACCGATTTTCACGAAACTATCGCGAAATGCTTTCACGCTTCCAGACAATTTGCTAAACTAATTTATTCCGCCCGTTTCCGCTGCAATCCAATCCAATAACGCGTCAATATAAATTTTCAATCTCGCTACAAATCGGGCAGTCAATCAAACAATCCGACCGGCCATAAATCCCCGGCCTCGCTCGGCGCGGTCAATCAATCCGTCGGCTGCGGGGCTAAACAGAGCGCTCAATTAGCACTTAGCGAGCGGGCAGCGGAGCGAGCGGCCGCTAAGCGGGCAGCGCGCGCCAGCCCAGCGCTGTCAGCGGATAATTCAGGCGAGGTAATCGTGGATAACGACAATTCCCAATCACCCGGACAATAGATCCTCATTTCAAATTGCCATTTGACAAAGCGGCGTGAACCAGACAGCCGCGCGTATATCGAGCTGTTGTTTCGGCCGCGCAAAAGTTATCTGTCGCGTTTTGCAACGCTCGTTTTGGCGTAAAAATAATCTACGTAAAATGTTTTCAATGATATGTTTGCTTTAGTTAATATATTGTACACACCTATGTACTTGCTGTAATGTGCTGTATATTAATACCCCGACTTACGTAAATTCGAAGTGGCATTATGTTAATTTCCCTCCTCCTTCAACCACCACACTCGCAAATAACTAACGTAATGAGTTTTTGTTTGAATCACCTTGGGTTTATTTCTTTTCTAATATTAAAAACATACTTCAAATATAATTATTTCTATATATTGTTGTTTTCGTAGTAGATGGCAATTAAAGAACCCAGCATCCCATACCTCTTCTATGAAAACAAAGATAACGCAGGTGAATTTTTTCACGTACGTTATCCTTGCTGTTTCTACGAAACGTAACGTAACGGAGTATTACTATACTATAAAGCTAATACGCGTATTATTATATTATAATATATTATAATACTGTATTATAAAGCGAAATACGGTATCTTATGCTGGAATGATCGACATTTTACAAAATTGTAGGTAGACTTATTTGTGACTAAAAACAGTGTTTCTGAAATTTCCTCATTACAAAAGATCATGAAAGTAAAATAACAAAACTTGCAGTACTTTCTGGTACCGAACTTCTTAAATATTTTTAAACGATATCCCACATACACTCTTCTTCAGTCGGTTTTGGAATATCAACGTTTTAAGTTTTGTGCCTGAATTACCTAATATAAGCATATATCTAATTTTACTATTCTTTAAAATATATACAAAATAATTTCATCACATTTATGTTTAGTAGATAATAATTTGGAGACAATATGTTGGAATTGATTATTAATGTTTTGAATATGACTACCAACGTATTTAATTAAAAATACAAATATTATTTCATTTCATTACCGATAAATCGGCGTTTATTGGACAAAAATAGACATTTGATTGCTTGTTACATTTACATAATACAAATAAATTAGGAAAGTATGTAACAAGTCTCACGGCTTCTACCTACCTCGCTAGATATATAGAAATACATATTCTGAAGTATCTTTATATACTTAGATATATGATGATGAGTAGTCAGCATACCTTAAATAAGAATAATAAAAAAGAGATTATATACTTCTAGCTATTTTCGGGAATGCACGGAACAGACTTCTAGCCTAGTTTGAAATTAGCAAGAATATTGATGCGACACGTGGATCTATTAAAATAAAACAAAACCAGAGAGAACATCGGACGAGAGTGATGTAATTCACTGAAAATTTTATTTTCTCTCTATCAATCATATTATACAGTCAGTGGATAAAAAACGCATTTACATTTGGAAAAATCGAACAAAATGCATGCAAAAATAGCAAAGTGGAACGGCACGTAAGCGCGAGACATATTAGTGAAAACGAAAATGCACTCAACATAAATGCAGTAATATGATAGCCATTCCATAATCCTATGTTATTTCCAAAAATGAAATAATAAATACCACATTAATTATTTTAAACAAAATAATTACTATAAAATCAACTAGTCACCAAACCTACAGTGCCTACAGTAGGTATATGTAATATTTAGTGTTATGTAAAGGCTTAACACGAAGTATTATTAATAAGAAGATACTTAAATAATTAAAAATACTTAAACATCTGGGGACTTTTGTATAAAGCGCCCTTGCGAAATTTTTTTTTCCAAATTTTCTGAGAACATAATTACTTAATTTTGTCCATTAATGGATAATTATTAAGTAAGATAAATTATATTATGTATAATGATTATGATTATGATTAAGATAAATAATATTATATATTATGTATGTATCCTATTTCATGGAAATGACTATAGATATAGAACATATGTACAACTTTCAAACATTTCATAATGTGTGGATGTTCTTACGGTGGAATTGATGCACGTTGCATTGTGCAAAGTGATCACTTAAACCAGCTTGAGCGGGTCATAAGCCCTGGGTCATCCTGTAAAAGATTTCCATACATGTTTCTCATATAAATAGCTTCATCTCTGCGAAACTTCTATAGTTGAGCTTAGTAAGTATTATTATTTCTTCCAAAATCTACTGTGACAACAACACTGCACCCCGAACGACGTGCCCGCGAAACAATTAAACGATGCGCGTCAAACAATTTTGACCAGCAATTTTGGTAGGCCGCGAAGGGGCGTTTATTTGGCCGAATTACGGCCTGTCCGCTTTTTTCGCAATTTCAAAGTTCGAACCGACACCCGCCGAACCGGAAAAAGAATGCAAGTGGCAGTGACTGACGGACGGGGCCAATCAGGGGGCGCATTGTTGCGCGTCGCTACAATTTGGCGTCGGCGGCGGCGTTGCGGGCCCCGGCCGCCAAATTGACAACCCTCAAATTTTTGCTGTCTCGCCTGTCATTGTGAAATCATAATAGAACCGAAGCGTTGGGCGAAAATTAATTTGTGTTTTTTTTTTAATATAGAAAAAAATTATTCATCGATTAAACTATCTACATTTAAACAATATGTCGTTCCTACCGTCATTCAAAAATCTACAAATATGTTTTATTTTACAAAAAAAATGTACAAAGTCAAAAACACATAACCGACGCTTCGCCATAACTCATCCTCGAGGTTGTAATACTGTATTCTGCGCGTGCGTGCTTAGAGTTGGTACGACTGCAGTCACTGTACGAAAATTGATTGTCTTTCCGACTATTACAGTGTAAACATGTCCGCTCCGCTAACAGTTTCCACCAAGGAGGAATAACGAGCGGTGATTTGATTTCTCTGGTCGGAGAGTGGGAAAGATGCTTACATTTATAGTAGACTTTAAACACAATACGAGGACAGTGAAGAAGGACCGACAAGCATTTTATGAGCAATAGCTCCCATATCGGTGTTTTACTTTCGTCACACTTCAAAAAAACTGCTTCACCCTCATTAATAGCAAACAATACAATAGTATAAGTTATGATAATACTTATGTGTAAGGGAATACCGTAGAGACAGGTAAAAAACGTTCTGTATATATATATGTATATATAGTATACAGAAGTATAGATACTGTTCGAGGACAATGCCTCATCACGTATAAGTGTTTTTTTGTGGATCGAGAAGTTTAAAAGTGTCCGAAAGAGTGACGCATGAAGAGAGAGCAGGTCGCTTGTTAACAGTTACCACGAACGACAAGATTCAGCAACCTCGGGATGTGGTTCTGTCCAATAGACGAGTTACTATCAGTGGGGGAGTATCTTCTTTGAACATCACAAGTTTCTGCCCATCAAATCATCGAGGAAGCGATAAAAGGAAGGAAGGAAGCGGTGAAGAAGCGGCTTTGTGACAAACCGTCAATCTTATTCTTGAAAGGAATAAGTTTGTGGAACTCTGGACCAAATGCATTGAAATTATTGACAAGGAAAGTATCGTGTAGAAAAATGATATAATTATATATTTAACACCTACCTTTGATTCAAAATATAATTACTTTTATATTTTGAATTTTCAATATATAATTACATATTGAATCTTTGGCATGATACCTTTGGCATGATTCCTGTATTATCCCGTACTCTAAGCAGAGCTTAGCCAGCGAGCAAAGTTGGCAATATACAAATCAGTTTTCAGGCCAACCCCAGAATACAGCAATAATCACTGGATCTTCAGCAAAAAGGTTACAGGCTGCCGAGGTAGGATTTCTACAGGAATATTAGAAGTTACCATAGGGACAGAATCGGAAATACTCAAATAAGAGAATATTTCAAAGTAGAACCCTTATTGACGTTTATTGAGAAATCACAGTTACTGTGACTGGGAAATATCTTGCGGATGCCGCCAGATAGACTGCCCATGCGGATATTCCAGGCAAGACCAGAAGGCAGAAGACCAAGGGGCCGTCCCAGAAGGAGCTGGCGGAAACAGTTGGAGTACTGCTGCGAAGCCAGGTTGCAACTAAATTGGGCTGACGTGGAGAGCGAAGCTTAAGATAGAAAAAGTTGGAACCTTTCATGCGGTGCAGGGACCCCAACCCAGTGTGATAAGGGGTAGAAGAAGAAGAAGAATCCTTACTTTTGTTTAAAATAAATTTTAGAACAATAAATGTAGATAATTTTTGACTTGACCTCGTATACTAAATTATGTGTATCCTGCAATGCCCACGGCTTGTTCCTATACTGAGATATAAAATTAAATGTTTCGAATATTAAATTATTTTGTAATGTAATGTACGTGTTAATGAGGTAAAGCAGTATTAGTCAGCAAAATATTTTTTTGTAAAACATTCATTGTTCCTATTGTCCGCAGACTTGCAGTGGAGTAAGTGTCAGTAACTCATCAGAATTATTAACTCAGCCTCTACTTACTGTGACGGTTATAATATATACCGATGCATTTATGCACAATGCACGCACAATCACTCCATTGCATTCACACGGCACCCGATGAGTGCAGCGAATATTTTATTCACACACTTCAGTAACTGCAACATATGAAAGGGATAAAAAAAACTATTTCTGTCATCCTCCGATGGGTTGATTGACATGTAGTAACAATTATCATCGCAGAAAATAATGATTAATTCATTTGCAGGCAGAGGTCTGCAATCATTATAACTTTGTTCACCACCTTTGAAACTCAAACACATTTAATTGTATATTTTACAAATGACAGCGATCGTATAGTTTTATATGCGTTACTTAGAAAAGATTTGAAATAATTAACGGAGTAAAGAATTAAGTGTTTTCCTTGTTCCCAAACTCAGCCTCGACGCTATTTAATTACAAAACATGTATATAATGTAAGCAATCTTTTTAAAATAATATTTTTACTAGAAAAATTAGGGTTGTTTTCCGTAACTTTAAAACTTTTTTTAAATTATTAAATTAAATGATTACTGTAAGTGGTTTGAATAACATTTTTTTATTCTAAGCGAAAAAATATTGATGATATATTGGTGGGAATTGTGAAATTTAATTATATTATTGACAGTTTTGGCTTTAAAATTTTAGAGATTATTCTTGTTGGTGTTACCTTCTTGTTACTTCTTTTAAATTTTTATTATAATTTATATTTAACTTGTCGAGTTTTGAGTGTCAGAATCATCTGAACTTCACTTGCTAATTAGAGAATCTGATACCCTCCGAAATCGAGTAGTAAAATACAAAATATAATTTAACTCAAGTAGAGATAACATTGTATATATTTTTCATACATTTTAATGATCATAGTGAATATTTGTATATTTTTGTTAGCAATATATTTTTGATTAGTTTTAAATATTTTGATAATACTATTAATTAATCTACTAGAGAAATTTGATACGGTTTTTATACTTTTGTCTGTATTGGTCGAAATTAAATCAATTGTACCTATAATATGAATCTATAAAAATAAATTTCATTGTATTTAAGTCTCAATAAAAAATTGATCATGGATACAAAATAATTGACACGGTTATAAAATTACCACCTGTGAGTTTGTAGTCTGTTTGTCCTGTGATTGTTTGTACTGTGATTGCTGTGAAAACTTTTGGTATCTGATGGAATAGAGGATGTGCTTCTTATAGGTAGGTACATGTTGATCTCCTTGTCTGTTGTGTTCATGAGAAAAGTAATTAAAATGTTAGGCACTATAGCGACATGACGCCTTGAAAATAATTTCATGTGGATGGCGATCCATTGCATTAATGTGTTCGCTTAATAATCGTGTTCAGTTAATAAGCGTTGGTATCAGCCAAGCCAAAATGGTGTCCGACATCTGAAAACCTCTGCTTGCGGATCGCGATCCGCAGCACTAGTCTAATGTGTTCACATAATAATAATCGTTATGAACCAAGGCGACTTGATGCCTAACATTTGCAAACCTCTGCTTCCGGATAGCAGTACATAGCACTGAAGTAATATAATTAACAAGAAAACATTTTGTATAAAGTTATTGGTTAAATTATCAACATGTCTCAGGGCCAGTGATCCCTTCATCAGGGACTATTGAACAATTCAGAATTTACTGCTCATTTTTTGGAAATAAACTATTATTTTGATATTAATAATTTTAACATATAAATAACATAGGATTACAGTTGGATAGGTTATAAATTTTAGAAATTATAAAAATTATTAATAACATATTAAACATAATTAATAATCAAGTGTTTTTTGCAAATAGTTACCATTTGAATTTATTCTCAAATTAGTTATTCACCTCCCATTTACTTATTTTTGTTTATGTATATACTTTTTAATTTTTAGTAAACGTCGTATCCTGATGAAGGGACAAAAATCCCAAAATAAAATAATGTTGATAATTTAGTTATTTATACAAATTATTTTCTTGTTGATTAAACAAATAATATTATCACAAAGTCATTTGCAATTATTGAATAAGTTAGCGCAATGTTTTCATATAATAATCGATATGCACAAAAACTAATTGATACCGGATATATTCAAAGCCTTGCTTGCGGATCGCGATCCGTAGCACTAGTGTAATATGTTTGCATGATAATCGAGTTTTTACAGGGTTATTTGAAAAACAGGACTATATTCCTGATTTAATTATGAGTCGATAATGTTGAAGCAACCATGACCTAATATCAATAGTTATGAAGATATGCGACATTTAAGTTTGAATTTTTTTTTCAATATTTCTCACTTATTTTTCGTAAAACTTTAGACTATCATTATAGTAAATTATATCGAATGTAAAAAATTAATTACATTTAATACATAACAAATAAAATAATAAAAACCTTCGAATTGGAATTTCCGAAAGGTTTTATCATTTTATTCAACTTGTATTGAAGCGAATGAATTTTTCGTTATCGACATGAGTTTCTGTAATGACAATTCAACGTTTTGTAAAACGTTGAACCATCATCGCTTCATGCAATACCGAACTTTGATATTGCAAAACTCCATAATTATTGATATCCTCATGGCTGCTTGAACATTTTCGACTCATAATCAAGGCAGGAATATAGATTTTATTGCTTGCTTTATTGATTGCTTGAATGCAAACTGCGAGATTATTAATGTTTTCCAAATAACCCTGTATACAAGGCGACCTGATGTCCAAAATACGCGTGCTCCGCTTGTGGATCGCGATCCAAGGCACTAGTAAAAGATGTTAGCTTCATAATTGCGTTTAAATAATCAGCGTTATGAACCAAGGCAACTTACGCCCGGCATCTTCAAGCCCCTGCTATTGCATCGCGACCCACAGCACAAGTTACGATGTGTTCGGGTAATAACCAAGGCGTTGTGCACGCGGGGTACCTGCAGACCCCGGCTGCGGACCGAGATCCCCACCAGCTGACGCGCTGCTCGCAGGCGCTTGTCAGAAGCACGCATCGAGCAGACTGATGTCTGGTATGTTCGTGATATAATTAAAACGTTGAGTTGATAATATGCGCGATGTATACGGCGTATATAAACGCCATATTAACGTATGTCTTAATCATATAACATGCGATAGGGGACGCGGTAGTGGCAGGGTTGGCAAGATCAAACAGAGTTATTTTTAAAATAGTTACAATTATAAGGATTGTTAACAATTGTGTTGTTGATTGTTATCAATCGCATTGTGTGTAAGCCAATAAGGCGCGCCTGTGTGCGGCCGCATACTTATAAATATTTGTCTGCGCGCATGGTCCCAACTCCGAACATAGAAATAAATATGGGAAACCAGATTTTAGATTTGTCTTAGGCCGAACATTAAATGATCGACCTATTGGATTCTGATGGGATGAAGCACCAAAATCGTGTAAGAATAATATGTCACTATTGATAATGAGATATCTGTATTCTGATTGAAGATTTTAAAACAATATCCTTTATATGTGTGTATACTTTATACTTTTACTTTATACTTTGTACAAATTATAAAGTAAAAGGCTTTAGAGCCGTATTTATGTAAATAAATAAATAATGAGATATCTATTTAAAATATAACTTCGTCCTGTATATCATGATTAGTGATTTCCTCTTGGGGATAAAATCCAGTACTGTGTTTTTCTACAAAATAATGCGCATTCTCAAAATATTCTGAAGAAAACGTTTTGCTTATAGGTATCCTGTTTGTTAAATACTACTGGAATTGATAGTTTGAAAACAGTAATTAAAAAGAATTAACGAATTCAGTGTTCACGTGACAGCCCTGGCCTACACGGCAGCGCATGTTTGACAGGCGCATGTTATACTTGTGTTGGCGTGTCGGGATATTGTACTAAAGCGTTTAACCGCATGTGTCACTCGTCAGTGTCATTTGAGCTCGCACGTCACCGGCCCTGGGTGACACTGAGCGCCGGGGACGCACTGTCAACGATTACTACCTACTATAAGTAGTCAAATGATCTAAAAAAAATATCATCTCATGTGGAGAAGTTTCATGATGTTGAAAACACTATATTTAACTTAATAGAATTCAAATATAGATCAAAAATAATAAACCATTGAAAAAAAAATTGAAATCTCTTAAAAAAGAATTTTAAAGTTATGTATTTTAGAGCGGAACGATTGACCTCCAACTTGCCTGCGAGCATGAGCTGCATTGTACACCGGGTACGAGAGATGACGTCACGCGTCTCCATCGGACGGAATAAAATTATTCATGCAAAGCGCAAATTTAAAATTGTATAACTTTGTTAGCTTTTGAGATGTCTTTCAGAATTTTGTTCAATTTAACTCAAATTTTCATTTCCATTCATTAAAAAAATAGGAAACTTTTACATTTTTGATCAAATGTTCTTAATAGTAATAAATAATCTTAAATCACATCTCAACATTCGAATATTCATTAGTATGTGTATACTGCCATTTAGACATGACAATATTTAAGCATGACAAGTGATCGTTGTTTGTGGTCGAATATTTAGGTCATTAGTTTTTCTGAAGACAAAGTGGAGTAAGGAGCCTATCATAAGCTTACTAATAAAATTGTGCCAATTCTAGAGTATGTACATGATCTTTGAAGGCAAATTTTACATATACGTAAAATAAATCCCTTAAAATTTATTGTTTTCAAAGTTTTATCAAAATGAAATACGTGTATGCATAAGTAATATTTTAGATTTTGCATCAAAATCTTACCACAAGGGCTTGCGTGGATTCCAGACTTATCGCCACAACCTCACCTAGCCCAACATTCACAAACCAGAAATCTCCAATACTTAGTTAGATCTCCCCTTTCTGTCCTTTACTCGTCGTTCTGAAGCTACTTGTTTAGCCGGATATACCGAGTTACTCGGATCATAAAGAGTTATCTGAAGACCGGATATAATGATTGCGCAATACTTATGCAATACAATTATTATAATTCTACTAAGCGTTTCTTATAGATTTACGTGTATTTAATTGTTACTAAAAATAGTATGAAAATTCCCGTGCAGCAAAATATGTTCATTCGGGAGATATTCCCGTACGTATTGAACCACTATTACACAAGAAATCGTGATATTATTTACACATAATTGCTTCGATCTTAAATCTTCCCAAAATAAATACATTTCGATAGTGAAAATAATTAACCATAAGAGATAAAATAAATGTATTCTTTAGCTGTCATACAGTGGCGGTATGATTCTCTCCGGTACTGATGAATAGTAGATTCCTCCACACGTTCAGACAGCAACTCCGTCTGCAAATGCTGTTCTCCAAATAGTTCTGTAGTCCCTCGGGCAGCGCCTCCGCCCGCAAGTGCTGGTCTCGAACTGAAGGGCTAAGTACAGAGCATCCGCTCCTTTTATAATTGAGATTGCGACATACCTTCGAAATCCATGCTAATGCAGTGCGTCATCCCATGCGGGATGACTTCACCGCCGGCGCCCGCCATTGGTCCGATTCAGTTTCCTAGATGGTCGCGATTGGCTCAATCCGTCGCACAGGCAACGTCTGTGATTTGTCCATTCCGTTAAAATAAAAGTAAAGCACCCGCCACACGTGAGATTCAGAAATAATAAAGGCTTGTTCGCACCTACTTACAAGTTCGAGTCTATTAGGATTGTCATAAACAATATTAATTTAACACAGAATTATATCTATGGTATAATAAAGATCTAAGAAATATTATTTGTATAGCTCAATATTCGATATTTTTTTAGCCTCTTGCAATATGTAGAATCTTGAGAAGAAATATATCATGTTTTTACTTTTAAACGATTCAAAAATAGAAGAAATATATTTTTGACGTCCATACTTGGCTTTTTGAATATTATTATTTTAAGATTTTCTGAATTTATTAAATCTATCTCTATTATATTTTATTATTGTATTTTTTTTTTGTTAAGCTACAACAGGCCATTGGGGCCAGAAACCAGCAAATTAGTCTATTTTTCATTAAAACATATCTTAGATTAAAAATAGTAAAAACAATAATGTTACGCGTATCCCGTGTACGCATCTCTATTATTTAGTTAAAAAGAAAATTTTAATAAATTTCTATATTTATATTTTTACCTTATATTGTACATGAATAAACTTTGTTTTTAATTCTCTTGTATTATTTTTAATTTGTAAAAGAAATAAATAAGAATGAAATGATTTTTTTTTATCACTAATTTTTTACATATTCTAAAATAAACATCTTTCTTATTCTTCAGCTGTTATTTTTAGATAGAAGTTTGTCTGCGTACAAAAATAATTTTGTCTATATGTGACACCGAAATTGACCGCAGTGCGGGTCTTGGGGGACACTGCGCACCGAGCTGGGGGACGGAGGGCCTTGTAACGCGGCCCGCCTCGCGTGACAGGACGTCACGCCGCAGCCGCGCGTGTAATGTTGTGCTCTTGTTGTTCGGGCGATTCTTTGCTTTGCTTCTCTCGTTGATGGACATTTCATAATTGCACAGTCATTTAAATAATGGCTGTGTACTTACTTAGTGGTAACAACGCGGCGAGTGACGAAAAATTATTGTACACCACTGCGATATAAAAAGTAAATATATTAAGTGATCTCTTTTAAAATTTGATATTACCCAAATAATAAAGATTTTATTTCTGCGAGAGTGAGACAGTGATTGGGCTTTGCTTGCATCTTCCTGCTGGGCCGCCCTATAAACGGTCCAGCATGGAGATAGCTATTAGAGTGAAAAACTGTCAACTAGGCGACGCATGAGAAGGACCGATATGTCAGCGTAAGCTCATAAAACGGTCCTGGGAAAGTGGTGGGTACCCAATCACCTACACCTGCGTCGGATGTTTATGTTATTTCAAATGTTTGTGACGATTTATATTGTAATTCAATAAAATATATATATATATTTTTTTTTAAAATAGAGATGTGAACACGGAATACGTGTCACATCAATATTTTTACTATTTTCAAACTAAGCTAAACGCTTATGCTATGAAAATAGGACTAACTTGCTAGTCTGGAGTGAGGTTCGAACCCGCGACCTTTGGATCACGAGGCGAGTGTCCTAACCACAAGACCAACAAGCTATTGTTTGTTTCACACCGAATTGAAACATTGTAAAGGTAGCTAGTAGAAAGATTTATATTTTGTCTCTACAATGCAGAGATAAAAAATCGCACGTTTAAAGCGAATCGTTACTTACTTTAAAATACGACCATAAAATATATATTTAAAAATAGATATGCTAAGACGGAATACGCTTCACATCAATATTCGTACTATTTACCAAGCTAAACGCTTGTGCTTTGAAAATAGCACTAAATTGGTATCCTGTAATGGGGCTCGAATCATCGACCACCAGATCACTACGCAAGCATTTTGACAACTACACCAGCAAGCTACTCTCTGCCGCAAGCAAAGCAAAAAATACATAATTGTCTATCTATAGCAATGTCCATTATGAAAGCAACTCGAACGCGCTTATATTGAGATATTAAATGCAAAATAGCTGCGTAAATCTATACGTAACTATATCCACCAGTAACTCATAACATGTAACATTTCAGAAAAAAATAAGACAGAAATATTGAAAAAAATGCATACTTTGACGTCGCTTATCTCCACAACTGTTGACATTTCACCCAGAGTGTAAGGAATATTTAGGATTTTAATTTCTACTTAATGAAGAAGACTCACCCAAAGTTATTGTTACTGGCTGTGGAACACCCTGTTTACAGGTAAAGTAGACAGTAGGGGAAAGATTGCTGCAATGCCGATGGTTTGGTTTTTAAAACTATGAGCGAGGGGAGGGTGGTCAAAAAAATATAAGGAGATGTTGAAATCAGCGTGATCAGACGTATTAAGGACTAGGTATTCATACCCATATTGCTGCACGGGTTAAGAATTACGTTTAAAATAAATTTGTGAGGGTAAACAAAGTTTCGTTTCGAACGGTAGAGATTTGCATCGAAAAAATATCAGGGGAGGGGAAAGGGTATAAGAATAGGAAAAAAATGTTACCTACGTCACCCGCCGAGTCCTAAAAAATAAGTTTCAAAGTTTTGAGTCCGATCGGTCAAACGGTATAGATTTGCATCGAAAATAAGTCAGGAGGAGGGGAAGGGGTATGAGAATAGGGGAAAATGTTTTCTATACTACCCGCCGGGTCCTAAAGCATAAGTATGCAAAATTTGAATCGAATTGAAACTGGAGAACAGACAAACAGACAGACAGACATTGAGTTTTATAGGTATAGATTTCAACAAATGAATAGCACTCGACAGAAGATGTGTGAAAGTGGATGAGGCAAAAGTGGCAGGACAGAAATATATGGCATTCTATTCTCTCGGTGGTAAGTAAGCCCTATGAACATCCAAAAAAAGATTTCCACACTTGTTTTTCCACATAAAAATATAGCTTCGTCTCTATGAGACGTCTATAATATATCTTGAATCAAGATCTTTGCGTGCTGTTGCTGGTAAGACTCTGCATGATCGCATGAGGAATACAGCAATCCGGGAGGTCTCCGAGGTTCAAGGTGTGGTCAGATGGGCGCAACAGCTTCAGTGATACTGGTACTAACACGTGCAGATAATGAGTATAGCAAGATTACCTTACATAGCTCTGCATGGCGTACCGGATGGACAGCGAGGGTGACCCCCGATGGGGAGAAGTTGGAATTCAGCTTCGCAAGAGGGAACTACTGCACAAACAGACTCGTGAGTCTAAATAAGGTTGGTGAAGAAGAAATTTTACGAATAGAAGGTGTGTTCTATAATCAATTTGTTTTATTTATAATTATCAGACTTTGTACAAGTTCAATTGCGAAAAGATTTATTTTATTTTTATATTTTGGAATAAGCTAAGTGCTCCCCAGCTGACATAATAAAGAGCGAATTGTAGATATTTTGATATTTCTTATAGAAACATATGTACGTAAATAAGTTCTGTCTATTTCGTTTTAGGATATTATAATAATATTGTTATTCTAAGAATATGAGGAAATATTTATATTACCGCGAAAGAGTATGTTTCTAAAATGCATATATTTATTTCATATAGGTACCTTACTAAGTTCCACTCTGTCTACTTCCACACGCATCAATTTATCAATATAATATCAGTAACATTAATTTAAATTTAAATTGATGGCCAACTTAAAGCAGACCATAAAATGTACGCGGGAACTCAACACCGGTATCCCTTCACACGCCATTTAACGCGGGAAAGAGACGCCGCCATTTTACGATACACACCGCCATTTTGAATTGCCGCCATTTTATAAACCACTTTTCTTCATTTGTGTGACAGGCGAGCATAAGAGATGAACCGGCCAGAATGAAGTGATGACACGGCGGAATTAGGTCAGGATTTACTGCCGTAATTGTATTAAGACAGCGAGGGTTGCCCACCGGATAGATGTAGGCAGGTAGAGATCTGTTATGATGACCTGACCCAACTATTCTAATTTCGCAAATTAAAAAAATGAATTGGTAAAGATTACATTCTTCCCTGGAATGAAAATGTTCTTGTGTTCGCTTTAACGACACATTTGTTACTTCCTAGTAGTCAAAAAGTGAGAAATTCGACACCTTTTGTTTACGTTCAATAAAGATAATAAATATTTTTATATTGCTGAGGCATCAAAAAACTTGTATAAAGTTTACAAAAAATTATAAATAATAGGGAAACTAAAGTACCGGACTAATTTTGTATTTTTTTTGTATTCTCTTTAATTGGAACACGACATATGTTACCATCCAATAGAAGATATTATGTGTATCTAAAGTAGTACACAGACAATTACGTAAGTAGGTAATAATTTGATTGAATCACATTTTTATAGGTAGGTTTTATAGGTATATTGCGATTTTACACAAAGTCTTTTATATTCAACATAAATTAGGTATGTAAATCATTTAGAAAGACACACAGAAAAAATGTATACGGGATTTTTTTTCATTAAACCTTTATTTTTTCATCAACTATCAACATATTAACTACATTTAAAGCAGTGCCCTTAAAATTATTATACACTTGTTTGAATGCTCTTTCCAATCTCCGAAATATGTAGGAACGCATTTTTTCGGTATGGCGTTTACCTTCTTCAGCGATTCTGTTATTATCATCTCAATATTGGAAAAACGTAGTTCTTTCATATTTTTTCTCATCATCCGGAATAAGAAGTTGCAGAGGACCATATCCGGTGAATACGGAGGCTGAGGCATTATTACGCTGTTGTTTTTGTCCAGAAATTTTGAAATATTAGACATATTTTTTCCATAATTTAAGAAATCGCCGAATACACCAAAATACATATAAACTTTTCGTCACCAATATCAAGATACATCAAGGACTGGTATATAAACACAACAAAAATAAAAATACAGTTCAAATCCTGATATGTGTGCCTATGTGTTTTGTGATGTGTTTCATTTCAATGATTGCGTACCCCATGGTATCACGGGTGGAGTTTAAAAAATCTAAAATCTTTAAAGTTATATTTATTTTGGCGCATTCAGGGTAAAATGTTTATTGTAACGGAAGTTGCGCACGCAGTATGTAGCAGAAATGCGATACCAAAACTTACGGCGCCATATTGATTTCTTGTCAGCTGTCAGATTCTATTTATATGCAATTTCACGAATGTTTCGATAGTTTTTCAGGAATGTTTTTGTTTGTCACCATTCCAAAAATGATTAAAAGTGATATATGAGAAATTATTTATTTCAAAAACGACGCAATTATTAGATATTTGTTTTTAAATTAAAAAAATATTCATTCATTCGACATTCAATGCGGCTGTCAATATTAGACTTTCGATACTTTTGAATACGGAACCATTTTAGGACGACAATCGATAAAACACGAAAGTAGGTAGGTAAACTAAAAATTTTTTTGAGAATGCACAAATTTTTTGAAAAGGAACAGTGTTTCAATAACGAAGCCAAATTAAATTCTTGTAAGCTATCATATTCTGTTTATATGCGAGTTAACAAATGTTGCGATTGTTTTTAAAAAAGTTTTTGTTTGCCCCAATAATTTTAAGTATTCAAGGTTACATTTCTGTAAGCATGTTTTAATGACATATTATTGGACAACGACTTGGCTTCTTCAGCACACCTGATACCAACCACCCTGTCCCCCGATGCTTACAATAACCATCCTTCTTCACTCATGAGTTACGATGCACCACATCTTCGTCCATAAAATAATAATAAAATAATCACAGCAATAAATTATTCAATCATCCTCAATATACAATGAACACGTCTCAATCCTTTTATGATTCCCAGAAACAGCGTCGCCGTAATGCTGCCTGAAAATATACCCATACCTATATACACTACACATAATATATCAATAGATTTTAAGTACGCGCCGAGTTCAGAGCTATAATGGAGCAAGTAATCGTAATATTATCATATTTAGAAGTCGTGAAAATTATGAATCCAAAAAAAAAGATCCAGAGACATTTGCCCCAACGAAAAAAAAGCCTATGGGACAAAATTTCCACACAACATTAGATGTAATGACATAGCGACCGTATACAAGTAATTATGCCTGTAACCACTTTAGGATTCGTCTTCAGGTGGCGGATAGGGGAACACACCGCAGATATGCAGCGTAGGAGGGAAATAAAATACCTTTCGGAGACCAACAGGCACGGACCGTCTTATCCAGAGTAGGCAACTGTAAACAGCACCTGTTCTTTATGTTAAGGGCAGCTGAATTCAAACTCACCAACACGTATGTGTTGGTGAGTTTTTCACGTATTTGCTGGTGAGTGTTTCAATGCCAAAAAGCATATAATATTATCCCCGTCGCGGGTAGTGGGTGGATAAGAAAAGCCCAAAGAAGAGAAGATTAGAGAGCATTAGAAGAGACCTACATCCAGCAGGGGAGAGATGGCTCGGGAAGAAGGAAAATATGAAATCATGGAATATAATCTTTCACAAATTCTCAAAAACGTACTCGATCAAATTAATAAACGAGAAATTATCTTTTGTGAATTATTATTAAAAATAAATGTAAGGTTGGATTAAGCTAAACAAGAGTACACTTTGTATCTCCACCCCATTTTTTTGCTAGGTGTCTTACAAATAATGCACTCTTGCTTAATTAATAGGGAGGGATTTGTGAAAGTTCATATTCAATATTTTCGCTAATTCATTTGATCGGTTATTTATTTTTAAGAATTAGCGAAAGAGTATATTAAATGCTTTTGTAACCATTATCAAGTCATTAACTTGTTTAAAGATAGCTCTTTCATAAGAACATTATGAAATTTTGTTTGATTTAATGTCGTGTGGATTTTTTATCGCATGGGAATTTTGTCTTTAACCTTTTGTTGTGGGACCAAATTTCCGTGGACCATTTATTGTAGTACCTCAAAACTGAACAATTTTTCACTTTTCGTTAGCTTAAAAAATTGTGTCCAAAAAATCGAAATAATTTACGTAAGATAAGTTATATTTTGAGATATTTAGAGAGAAATACAAACATTCGTAATCAGTTTGAGATAGAACTTCCGCTATTACAATAAAAATATTTTTTCACGTATTTGCGAGTTTTTTAGAAAAAACATATTTGTAACTATTTAATCGTATCAATCGTATTTCTAAACATACACGCACATTGTTTCATTGTGTTGGTGTTTGTACTCGTGAACACCAACACAACAAAACAAAATGCGTTATACGCACGGCTTACACGTACTAATTCGATTGTTTTTCTTAAATGGAAAGAGGTCTACCAGTCTACATATATTTTGTGTAATAAAATGAATTCTCTACATTAAAAACATTGTAAAGACTTAGTCCCTTGGTATTGAGATGCTTCCGAGTATGATACATCAAGCGACAAATAGAGTGACTTGTCACCATCAAGTTATTAATTCATACGACTGGCGGGGCACGACCTTTTCCTTTACAAATGTTCGTACAACATGGTACACGCCATTTAAGTCACTTAAATAACAATTCAAGTGACAATGCTACAAGTGACAGGAATGGGCACTTCAATAATATATCACTGATTTGGTCCAGTGGAATAAGTGACGCAGTGGCGTATCTCGAAGTCGTGATATATTTATTGAATTTACAAAAACATAAATATGTAATTTTTCGGTGTCTACAAATTCTTGCCCTAAAAAGTAAATACTGCTTATTTGATTTTTACTACTTCACATATTTACTAATTAATCAACCTCTTTATTAGCTACCGTAATTTCATCAGAAGGGTAATTATAAAAGCCTATGTCACTGATCAAAAATGGTCACTAGCCAATCTTCACCGATGCTCCAAACTACTTTGAGATTTAATTTACGAAAATTTGAATTGACTAATTATTTTTTAAGAAAATATGTTTTATACAAATAAATATATCGAGACAATCATAATTATTAATTTTAAATTAATAGATATGTTTTTCATACAAACAGAAGCGGCCTTACATTTAATAATTTTGGGATTAAAAAATCTCTTAATTCTAAATATGTAATTATACTAGGTACAAATTATGACCAAATTAAATTTAACGAATATTTTTTTAATATGTACCCAATTTCAATGCCTTTATCTCCTCTCATCTCCCGCCATGACTGTGGCCACAATTGATTTTCTTTCATATTTTATTTAATGGATCAGTTATTAACGAATATGTAGTAGGTAGTATCGATACTTGTACCGAAACTAGACATGAGTTAATATTGTTATTTTTATAGTGGTATTTTTTCCAGAGATTTTTTTTCGAATTGGCAACACATTTTTCAGTAACGGAAAATTGGTTTGTCGTTTTACCGTTTACAGTATACAAAATAAAAACCTTCGAATTCCAATTGGAAAACATTCCAATTGGAATTTTATCAGGGTTTTTATCATTTTATTTGACTTGTGTGAAAGGGAATGAATTTTTCATATTCTATATAAGTTACTGTAACGATAGTTCAACATTTTACAAAAAATAAGTCAGAAATATTGAAAAAAATGCAAACTTTGATGTCGCATATCTCCATAACTATTGATATTAGGTCTATAATATAGGACTATAATATAGTCCTGCGAGGTTATTAATGTTTTCCAAATAACCCTGTATACACTAACACCAAAATAACGTTGCAATTTATATAAAAAATCTTTGTATCGTAATCATATTTAAATAATAATGATATAAAATTATCTTTCCAAAACATCTATTTCCATAACGGCTTTCACGATTTTTGTGATTAATTTAATTTTAAAGTTTTGTTCATGTAAAAAACATACCTACCTACTTTATACTTAGTCTTAAACTTATTATTGGATGGCATGTATATTTTTGGAAATAAATAAATTTAAAAAATAAAACGTTTTGACTGAGAATAAAGATCTCTTTCACATTTTCCCTCAAAATGTTAAACATGACATTCGAGAAATGCAAGCTCAAACAAAAAAGTCAGAAATTTTGTGTTGTTCATACTTCCACCGTGCTGTGGTTTTAATATTACGGATTTAATTTTGCGAATTTGCGCTTCACTTTACAAAGTTCCCGATAAAAGAGCAACACGTGACACATGTCTACCGCAAGTAACCTGAAAGTCATTATCTCCGATCGCACGTAATTAACTTGTCATGAATGAAAATTAAACATTTTGATGAATTCTTTCGTTGCACGCTTTATAATTAACTATTCTGATTAAAATGGTTTCAGAACGGAATTTAACCACCCCTGAGAAACGTACAAACCACTTATAAATACATTACCCTACACCACTGATGTGACGGATCAATCAAAATCACAACAGCTCAAAGGCTCGTTAGCTTGTTCCAAATACATTTTATGGTTTGTCAATCACACGCGTAATTCTCGTCAATCGATACACTCTATTATTTGAGCTTCCTTGATTAATTTATTACGCCATCACTTGACTGGAAGAGATTAATCGATTGATTGATAAAAATTAAATAATCAACATAACTGCGAGTGTTTTAACGCATTGATAAATTTATATTTTATCAATGCGTTAATTTCCACATAAGTTATTCAAGAGGATAAAGCTACAAAGTAATAGGTTTTTATCATCGATATTTTATATTTATATCTAGAATTAATTGATTAAGTCTTTTCTTATATAGTGTTTTGTTATATATTTATAGCATTTTATTATCACTATGTAACAAACTGCTAATATTAGCACAGGTTCATCCAAGTGAGACGAGTGGCTCTTTTTCTAACCAACATTTATCAAGTTCTAGGTAAAAAAATAAATAAATAACTATAAAATGTCATTAAAAAACCAGAATGGTAAGTAGAATTCAGATTGCGCATAGTGATTATAAAGTGTATATCAGTATTAACAAAGACATGTATTCATATATGTATTAACATCATCTATAATCATATGTTTAATCAAATAAATTAACGGTAAAATGTTCGTTAATGAGATATCGGTAATGGCTTAAGTTAACGCTGAGAATATCTGCAAATTGTGCATACTCGTTTCCTAGGATGGAAAGTCTGTTGATCGTGGAATATTTTTGGTGAAAAGTGTTGCTTTTATTAAAGTGAAAGAATGCTTGCGAACGGGTATTTCTGACCGGTCTGTGAAAAGATATGGATGGTGAGAGTTCCGGGGAATCCAAGTTATAAGAATGAATTATTTTGTATAAAATATGAGATCAGCAATAATGCTTCTGTCGCTATGTTTAATTAGACCTGTCCGAATAAGAAGTTGATTATAATTGATGTTTTCGATTGGAATTCTTAACCCGTAATTCATGAATCTTGAAAATTTTAATCAGACCTTTACTAATGTCTGTATGTGAGTCGCCGTAAATGCAACAATTAATCCAGTTGATGCAATCCCGTATAATCGGGACTCTCCATTCGTGGTAACCTTGTTTGTAGAGAAATTAGTATTTTAAAAAGTTTAAAAATAAATTGTCGATGAACTACGCCAGACATGTTTGCGCATTTATATTTAGATTTCTCTTCCAACTCCTTTATACCAGTATAATACATTACCCTCATCATGGGTATTTATTTAATATTAACACGCTTAATGTGATTAATAACTGTTGATGCTGTCTCCGCTGGGGCTCTATAAAATCCAGAGTTGCCATATATCAGGCATTCAAAGTCGCGATATAAATGTCGTAATGGGTTTTACTTATCTTTATGAACGCTGCTAGTGACACGATTTCTGCACCATTGTAAAATATGAGTGGAGATTTATGTTCTTAGGTATCAAACAAAGTGTCCATGTTCTTGTGATAAGAAATAACCAGCTTTTGCAATTGGTTTATTACGCAGTGGTAACTAATAAATTTAATCTCGTGAAAAAAAAATATGCTGGTAATCCTGGAGCGCTCATTTACTTACAAATGTTACATTTATTAAAATAAGCCAGAAAGAACTTATAAAAAAATTATATTAAAAAAATTGTCAGGGATTCGTAATATTCGCCATCCGGAAATATTACAGAATACAAATATTAGCTTGAATACTATTCCGTAACTCGATAATATTCCACTATCTCTGGTATACTTTATTCACGTCGTTTCTATCGCATATCGTTAAAATGTTATGGTAAAAAAAATACCAAAGAGTTTCAACGCTTAGTCCTGATCTAATGCTGCGACCCCGCAATTTATCCAAAATACGATGCCCGGAAACGTTTTAACAGATCAGTACCGAAAATTCAAAATTTGTAACGATTTCTTATTTTCGAATGGAATATAACTATGTTTTCTATACTTGAGCTAGATTAAATCTTATATATATATACTACTCGAGTTTAGTGAGTCAGGTCCTCTCATCGACAGGTGAAATACTAAAGTAAGTAACTAACTAACCATCACACCGGTTCCCCGCAAGATTAAGCAGAGAGGATTGACCGACATCCGGGAACACCACTTTTGCTTCGGCTGCATTCATACAAGTTCTATGATTGCTGCGGCTTTTAACAGGGCCATCCTGAAATATGCCAGGTCTTTCGCGGACGGCCTCTATTCCTAAACTAAACTATACTAAAGTAAATATATAAGAGAAGTATATATATAAAAGTAATACAGAAAAACATGGCTTAAGTGGAAATGGAAATAATTAATTAGTTACTGACAAATGAGTTATTGGTTTAAGGTGGAAAAGGTTTTTCGATCCTTTTTAATGATCATCATTAATAATCTTTACACTTTTACACCGTTAATGCCAATTCCATTAATAATAAGATGTATAATTAATAATGTTACAACAAAATTATTTTGCTGTTTTTGAAGAAGAAACAAGTGTTAAATATTAAAATATTTGTCTCAAAAAAATGTTTACACAAATTATAATAAAATAGAAATGAATAAAATAAATAAAATACCTATATATCGTGAAATATTACAAATACAGCAATAAATTAATTTAAACATGTCACCCAACGTAATAATGTAGCAACAACTCAAGAGTTGTAAGATAAATTATTCTGACTTTAAGAGGCCGATTAACAGAATGTTTAATAAAGAATAAAAACAATTAAGACATCACAAATTACAAACAGTTGAATAACAATTCGAGTCGCTACAATTTTTCAACACATCAATTCAATTTCATCGTAATATATAAATCACAATTGAACAATACACGAAAACGTGTCTCGGCGTTCTTTGACAATTCATGAGGGTTTACGAATATGTCTGCATGGTATTTTATAATATTTAGATTAATATTTATTGTTCTACGAGCACAAAACACTCGGCTGTTGCCGACCACTGTTGCTAGGCCCTACAATTGTAGAGACTTTAATATAGATTGTTTTTTGCTGTTCTCAATTGGGATGCCTACCCAATAAAAAAATATTTTATAAGCTTTCGGACTATAAAGATTATGAAAATCCCTTGGATGAAATAATAAAGAGCTAAACTAACCAGAGAATGGAAGAGGTTAAAAAATATGTAACTTCGGGTAAAGAATATCAACCAGAATATACTGAGGAAAGTAAAAGTGAGGGACCTGCAGTGGAAAAGTCATGAATATACCCATAATACACACAAAACTTCATACATAGGCTAACAGAATCTACTTAGAGGAATAAAAAGACAAATGATGTCAAAACAAGCCTAAAAGAGGAAGGGGTGGACAAAATACTGCTCTATTGTAACTGCAGTTATGGACTCTCAGGAGGTCACTTAAGAAGAAAATGATAGATTAAGTATAAAACGATGATATCTTAAAACGTCAAGAAGTCAAAAATTGTATATTTTGGGTAACGTAAAAAATAATCCACCACACAGAAGAATCTTAATTCTTTTTGGTGAGGTTGGTGTGGTGAGGTGAGGAGAGAGAAAATATAAAAACAATTTGATTATTAATATTTGCTAGTTATCATTGTTATAAAATAAATTATCTGTATTATCTATTAAATAAATAAAATAAAAATATAGGGTCTATTAGGTTCGATAAATGCACTATTCAAATACTTAAAAAAATATATTTTATTAAAAAAATGTAATGCGAGGCAACAAATACGAAGTAATACAAGTCAGACGGGAGGATATACAATATAAAAGGATTCAGAAAGAAGTTGCATATCTTCAAACTTGCTTGAAGAACTTCTTTTGCACTTACGGACTTTTTTCATGGCAGCTGCCATCTGGGTTCACCTGGAGAAAGCCCAGAATTTTGTGCTAAATAGAGATGCGAAAAGGAATATATGTTACATCAATATTCTTACTATTTTCAAACTAAGTGCTTGTGCTATAAAAAAAAGGAATAACTTGCTGTTGTCACGTCATGATCAACAAGCTACTAAAATTTATTAATTTAATTTAATTTATTTAATTTTTAATATAATAGAAGTATAATACAATCTTCTTTTTTAGTTTTATATTTAATTCTTGCACTTGATGATCAATTTGTAAAGGAACGTTTTATAACTCTGCACTCCATTTCGAAGGATCACCCAAGGCTCCAGCTCTAGGGAAAGCCCACCTCGAAGATCAGTTGCGTCTGACTGACCCACACCACAACAATCACAGTTACTGGATACACTGATACACCGTGTATATTATACACAATCATGGCAATGTATTAAGAAGCGCAAAGTTATGAAACGGAGACTCTACTTTCTACAAAAATGAAACGTTTAACCACTCGCTTGCCCCGCATTTTAACAAACATAGTTAGGATTGTATGTTTTATTAAAATAACGGAACATATGGCCGGTCACGTGACGCGTGAATGCATAACCAAGAATCGTAATTTTCAATGTAAGTGTTCAAAGATAATAATTGTTAGATAAATAAACAGACAGTATACACAATTTTTTGTTTCTTTTAACTCGTAGCGTCTGCTTGTCGCTAGTTTGTCTGCCGAAAAATTTTTTGATCGATTTTTAACCCTTTTCCCGTAATCCAGTCGAGCTGAAACTTTGCAGGCAGACTCGTGACGACGATAAAAATGATCAGACAAAGTTTCCTTTAAATTTAAAAAAATTATAATTGTATAATTTTGGATTTTTCGAAATTTTAACGGTTTTTATTATTCCTTTTTGTAGCGTTGTCCGACTCGATCCCGACGCTTGGAGTAAGCGCGAAGCCTGTTTCAACTAGTAAATGAGAAAGGTATTATAATAAAAACTTCGTTTTCACGGGTTAGTTTTTTATTGTCGATCAGTTTTTTAAAAATATTTAAAATATCTAAAAGGTTTTTTACGCGCGATCGCAAGTCCAGATTTTTGGACATGACTGCTTTAAGGTATCTCCGTGTAAGTCTAGTTTTTGGGACTAACATCTAAATTATAAATATCTACATAACATAGATCACCCATAATCGGAGGCCTTCAAAGCCCTGTGGATATGACACTGGCTTCTCATACCGAGGGTTCCGGGTTCGTTTCCCGGTGAGGATTTACTCAAACTCGAATGTGTTGTGATTTATTTCGCTTCTGTAATTGGGCCTCTTGGCCTGTTGAAGCGTTAAAATTTAAAAAAAAAACATGTTTTAAAGCTGTGGGCCGACCAACCATTGAAAATTACGTTAGAAAAAAAAACACATGTATGTTACATTAATTTTCTAATATGACAGTCACACCACTGGGGTTATGTCACTCATGAAGCACACTTGTTGCAGAGCATGAAGAAGCCGATAAATGATTAACGAGCGCGAGTGATTGCACACCCTAATGATTCACAGTCTCATATGACTGATGAATAGCGGGAACGGATGCTAAACTCTAACGAGTATTTTAATATTCTTGACAAAAATACGTCATTCGGTTGTGCGATAGAATATTAAATAACTGAATCTGTACTCTCGCATTAACATTGTGTTTAACATCTTCTTCTTATTCTTCTTCTTCTTCATCAGCTTTCATCTCTCCACTGCTAGATATAGGCCTCTTCCATACCCTTCCATCCTTCCTTGTTGTTTACTAATTGTAGCCATTTCTTTCCCCCCACAGCGGCTATATCGTCGGTCCATCTCTTTTGAGGTCTTCCGATGCCTCTTTTATTCTCCCGAGGTCTCCATTTCAGAACTCTGGGAGGCCATTTTGTAACATCCTGCCTTGCAACATGTCCTGCCCATTGCCATTTTAGATTCGTTACACGATCCATGATATCGACTACTCTAGTTCTGCGCTTAATTCCGTCATTTCTCGTCATCTCTTAGGGTTACTCCAAGCATGGATCCCTCCGTGGATCGTTGCGTGCATTTGAGCTTTTCTACACTTTTCTTTGTAAGGGCCATAATCTCCACTCCATATGTCATCACTAGCAGTATGCATGATTCAAATTCTTTTCTTTTTAGGCTAATTGGGATCTCTTTGTTCTCGAAGATATGTTTGAGTTTGCCAAAAGCAGCCCAGCTCATTCCTATTCATCTTGGCAATTCTGCTGTTTGATTATCTTTGTTCATTTTTATCTTGTGTGTATAGATATATTCATCTATTATTTCAATCTTATTATCTTTGACAATGATGACTTTTTTCTCTGGACATAATACGTATTTCTTTGATATTATTACTTAAAAATACTATGTCGTTATGTTAAATTATTATCTTTAACATAGGTATCGATATTAAGTAAAATACCTACCATGCGCGTCATATCGATTTTATGCGATATCTCCAAGTAGACAGTGGTGTAAAATTGTCGTATACGTTTGATGCAGAATTTTATGTATATTGATTTATATTTTGGATAAACTTTATAAAATACATTAACAACAGTATACAAATAATATTAAAAAAAATTACCGTTGGTGAAATTTGAAATTGGAATTTCGTAATTTGTAGCTAGCATTAATAAAGAGCTTGAGATATTTGTAAATGGCTATACATATGTGTTCTCAGAAAGCGTAGTGGTTATTTTTAAGGTTCTAATAAGGAAAATAGTGTTTAAAATATCCATAAGGCAGATTTTTATTTTTATTTTACTAAATTTATGAATATTTTTTTGAAATATTATCACAGTTATCTCATTCACACTGTCGTCACCATTCATACATCCATTGGACACCTCAAAGGAATCATCATTCACATTCCCATTACTTTCATACATTTCTGCAAAAAAATCCTTCCATCTATCTATCTACTTTGCAAAATCAAGGTCCTAATTCTTACAGTTATGCTGGCTGATACGTAACTGAAAAGTGTGTTTTTTTTATATATATCTTATTTATCTGTGACAGTCGCAAAGGGGCTTTCTCCCTGTAATAAATAGATCGATAATGGCTTGATATGATAATAATGAGAAATATGGCATTATGTCTGTTTAGGTAGTGAATAAATTTATTTTATTTTAAATTATTGGCATTATTTTATTTTGTTCTTCATGGAGCACATAAAATCATCTTATAAGCTTCTACAGCTTTATCAAGTAATATAGTGTGGGGTTTTGAGCCTGGCCACCCTGACCCAGGAGGGAGGGGGGTGTCGGTTTAAGATGGACAGAGCCAAGGGCGCGCTCTGTTTTTCTTCCCGTCTACATATACGAGTATCAAGGTCATGGTAGCTAGCGCTGGTCCGCAATACATCTCTGCTTAATAAAACAGAAACCATATGAATTTTCACGGTTTTATTTATTCACCAAAACCCGTATTTTCTCAGGATGGAATGCACTACACATAGATAATTATTCTGAGGATGTCGTTGACGAATGTAATTTGTAACTTATTATAATATTCAAAAAATTTATTCTAATTTTTGTGCCTTTTTAAAGAAAGCTTTACTCTAAACCTGTCTACAAAACTGCATTTTTTATTAATTACTAAACTGTATTATTTCTTACAAATATTAGGTGAATTAATTTTAAATGTGTCTCATAAGTTCAAAAAACTTGGTTTACTTACCTATTACTTATATTTAATTATTTTTGTTTTTCTAAAAACGAAACATCAAATCCTAAAAAAAAACTTTCCCCCCCTCTTGAAAACTTGTGCATATGTTTTTGTGTTACCAAGCCATCAATTTTTCTTTTACTTTGTCATTGTATCTTAACGTTGGTTAATGATTGGATTTTTTGATTCATTAGCCACGTTTTTATTAATTTCAGCCCACCTCGTATTGTGAGCCTTTGGGTAGGGATATTCAGTACTTTCCCGGTGATATTTGAATTATAATACGGGATCCTTTAAACCCCGGTCGCTTGTCCCGCCATAAATTTGAATTAAGACCGCCGTTCCGCTGCGCAGTGGACCAGCGCGCGGAGACAGCTCTGATTGGCCGAAATGAATATTAACGCTGACAGTTCCCCGCCATTTTCTCGCCGTGTCCGTATGCTCGGCGGCTTCCTTTTACATTTCTTTTAGCGGGATCCTTCTGCTGATGGAATTACTCTCGCGGAAATGGAAGCATGACACGGAAATCCGACCATTTTGTGGCTTACTCACCGGCGCGGGACACCGCGTAGCTAATTTATGGTGACGGATGCAATGTTGCCTTTTGTACCACATTAGGTCTAGTACGCGGCACGTCTGCAGGGATCCTGATATACTTAAAACATCAAATTGTTCTCATTAAAATATCTTAAAACTGTCTTCTTCTTATTACACAATCTCCTGACGATTGCGACATTATTTACCGACGCACGGAACAAATCGGGTGACTTACACTTATATAAATCCCTCAAGTTACGCAACCACGAGATGTGGCATCTTCCCATTTGCAAATATATTCATCAAACCATTTGCGATAATCTAAGATTTTAAAAATAGAAGAAGAAGAAGCTGAAAATATTCCAATAGAAAAAATTAACGCCTCCGTCTTTCGTCATTTCGTAATAATTTTTTTTTGAAATGACGAATATCTTTCGACATTTCATAATATTTTTTCGTAATAATTTCATAATAATTTATAAGTTAATATTTACTTCGTATTTTCAGAAATAAATGTGCTAAAAGTGATTAAAAAAACTCATAAAATGTTAGAAAAAAGTACCTATGTAAAAACAAAAAAATATAAAAAATAATGAAAAATATACCTTATGCGCTGCACGATTATCTATCGATTTACCGATTCGAATCTCAAAATTTTGAAAACTGACAAAGATATGCAAAAAAAACAATATTTCACTCAAATGAGCAAAGGAAGTGAAAAAAAAGAATAAAATAATGAGAAGAAAAAAAGTGAACGCGGAAATTACTTTTCCTTCATAAATTATTTAATTTAGATAATTTAAATGAGAAACTATATGGAAATCTTTATAGGGTGGCCCAGGGCATATGACCTGTATGAGCTAGCTTAAGTGATCACTATAGACAATGCAACATTCAACGATCTTACGGTGATTAGGTACTTTACCCAGCTCATACAGGTCATAAGCCGTGGGCTAACCTATCAAGACTTCCATACATGTTTCTCATATAAATAGCTTCGTATTTTATGAGATCTATACAATTTATCTTAATTAATAAGTATTCCTTTGTGGAAAAAATCCAATAATTATGTTCTCAGAACATACTTATAAAAATATTGTTTAAATTTAACCTGTTCGTTTTCATCTTGTTTTTCCCCTCACGCGGCCTATGTGCATTTACTTTCCTCGGGATATCTGAAGTAGTATGCCATTTCTGAATATCCTAGTTTTATAACTTCCGACTTAGCTAATCGAAGAAAAGCCTCCACAGAAAAACCCTGGTCCCCATGTTGGGGGTTGTATAAAGGGCTGTTACTCCACCATTTCAAATTTTCACAATCAGTAAATAGTTACAATAGAGAGATTGCATATCCTAGTATAACAACGAGTATATATGTATACACGTCATAATGCGTGACTAATAGCCAGTAAAAAAAACTTCGGGATAGTCTTCTTCATTCAATTTTGAATAGAAAATATTCTTTAAACTTCAATAAGAGATAAGTGATTTTATATTTATCCTTTTTTTTTCAATATATATTAATTTGTTAAAATTATTTTATGTAAAACGTTCGATGATCGTGAAAGTAAATTAAATTGAATATTAAAAATTCATTCGCTTTGATATAAATCAATTAAAATGATTAAAATCTTACGAAAAATCGTTTTCAAATTTCTGTATAGTTTTAATCATTTTATTCGACTTGTATCAAAGCTAATGAATTTTTGATATTCGATATAAGTTTATAATGACCCTGCTATCTAGCATACTATCTAGCGGGTGTCCTCACCAAGTTATTAAGGATGAATTCTGTATTAATAATTTAAAATGTCGTAGCATAATTGACGCGAGTTGAAATAAATTATTATATTTTTCATTTCAATCTCCTGGTCACGGCACCACTGTAATGACCCTGTTAGATAGGTGCATGCGCATCAAATGATGTTTTTTTTTAGATGAATTCTGTATTAAGAATATATTATAAATGTCGTTGTTTAATTGTCGCGAGTTGAAATTTATTATTATATATTTCATTTCAATCTCCTGGTTGCGGCTAACCACTCTGATGACCCTGCTAGATAGAGGAGTGTTAAATGGTAGTTTAATATATCTTCTGGTCCGGCACCACAGATATAAGGCGAAGTAAATTGAGAATATAATACTTTTCATTGCAATTCAATATAAAGCATTTTCTTACATGATATTGGTGATAATAATTTTCTGAGCGCTGAAGTAAAGACTGAAAGCATAGAAAGGAGAGCAACGCGCCTGACTTGAAATTGACCCAGCTAGATAATGGTCCCTACCGAAAATTCCTTCATGTACTGAAGCTGAATGAGTGTAAATAAAATATATATTACTAGAGAGTAATCTTTTATGCGATCTCTTCGTACGAAATATGTTTCTATAACCTAATTACTGAGACTATACTATATTGCTCCTGAGTATTGACAATAGAGATTTTGAATATGAATACGATATTGATTAGGACATTTCAACAATTCTGATTCGAGTCCCACATTAATAATAATGTCGAACGCTGTCCTTGCATTTACTACGTGTAAATTCCAAATAACTGTAGCTATACTAATATATGAAATCTCGTACGACTGGATCGAAAAATAATTATACTTCTAGAAATGGTATCTATGGCGCGACTAAAATACCCATTGCTAATGTCAATTACTATGAAATATTTCCGACTCATAATGTAACTTGGCACTCATAATCAAACCCTAACCGGAACTAATAAATGCAACTAATTCTCGGTGAATATAACCTGTACAATAATTTATACTACTTGTATTACGTCGTTGATTTGGCACATTGATCGTTTCTAGTGGAATTGGACCCTCCAAATTGCGTCGATGGTAAACCTGAGATTCTGCGAGCCGTGTTGATCAATTATACTATAACGAGAGAATTTTAATACATATTAACCTAGTACCCTCATGGATTTGTCACAACTAATATGCTTAAATTTCAGAGCGCGGACATTAGCGATGTTTACGAAATTGTCATACTTTAGGTTCGCTGTCATTTAAATGGGTGAAATACATATAATACTAAACAGAAATTAACAATGAAAGACATATTTATAAATTGCAATATTCTCCAGGTAACTTTTAAATCACCGTACGTAGAGCTATTCGTATATAAAGTCAAAAGAAAAAGAATACATTTTAATAATTTCTAACTACAACATTGCAAAATCGAAGCGAAACTTCTCCAAAAATGGTTCGATTAGTAAATTATCTCGGGGATCGTCAGTTCGGGAAGGATATTTAAGTTAGCCCGTGATTCTAAATTTATTGAAGATAGACTTCTTTCTCTTGTTATTAATACACCCCGGAAACTTGTTCCGGGGGGGATTAGAGCCCCAAGCCCACTCAGATCCCGATGACCTCCTTCCTTTTGACCAATGCCTCTCGTTCCCCCATGGAACTGACTGCATCCCGTGATACTTTCCCTCTCTGAAACGAAGAAAACAAATCGCCTCTCTCGCGGCCACAGTGAGGTGCACACCTTTTTGTTACACATATTCCAATAGAATGTTGTTGTCCTGTACCAAGTCATATTATTAACAATCCTCAACAATAGGGATACATTACAGTAAGAGAAAATGGGGAATATAAATATCAGTGCCATGTACAATAATTAAGCTAGGTCTAAAAGGCCGTAGCTGCATTTAGATATGTAGGGCTTCCGTAACACTCTAACAATTTTATATTAAACTTATCGATCACATCAGATGCATATTACAGATAAATAATTAATAGCGAAATAAGGATTCTAGTTTCCGTACAATATCAAGTTTCGCGATCAACCTCAAATAAATACAAATGAAGTTACGATTCCTAAATAAATGTTTAGTGAAAACATTACGAAACTATAGAAGGCGAAACATAGATAATATAAATGAATTAAAATTCTTACCTTTTGATATCCTGTGAACTTCGTGTAGCCTTTCCTTGATTTCCTTGTTCCTCCAAGTATTTAAAATTGGTCCTTCGTTACTGATCTCTTCTGCGTCAATGATAGTTCTCGGTCGCTAGGAAATTTGCCAGCACCTCCGGTCGCTCTTGGTCTCAAAAACTAAGGGTCCAGAACCCAGCCGTTGTATCCTATATACTCTAGATTTCAATCTCCCCCCGGCCTCCTGCTACAGTCAGCACATCTGTTGTTTTTACCAAATCCATTAAACCGAGACGCCAACCACGATCTGTGATTGGTCCTTTCCATTCACGTATTTGCTTATTGATTTCTAGACTATACCGTCGCGTAAAGCATCTGCACCGTTCCTGAAAAGTTACGACCTACCCACTAGTTCCCCAGGCAAAATTTATAAAATATTCATATAAAATAAATACCAAAAACTAAGACAACACACGGACAGAAAAATTACTCATACATAGGGCCTAAAATATTTAACATATTTAAAACAGACTTCCCGGAAATCAGAATATACTCAATTAATAAAATAAAAGCTTTAGCAAACAACTGGCTTACCTCCAAAGGTAGAACAGCAACTGAAAATTTACTTACTGTAATTGCGTAATAATGTCTTTAAATAAAAATATATACCTATATAAATTAATTAATTAATTAAGGAAAATAAAAAAATAATCTTAAACAAAACTTTAACCCTTTTTACATTAAACAATTATTCTACACATATTTACACTTGGACTTATGACTAACTCAACTTTCACTAACATTCCACTTGATACTCTATAGATACATAATAACTACCTTATGAAAATAAATACTACTGACGAACTCGAAAAAATATTATAATTGTGTGCTATAACGCCACTCTGAGACAGGCGTAGCCTAGTAGAGTGGCATAATCCACAAATTAAACAAAACAAAAAAATGTGTAAATTATCTTATGTTTTATCTTATGTTCTATTGTTAAATTAGTATTAAGTATCTTATTTGTAAACAAGGATTTTTAAATAAATAAATAAAAAATAAAAAATTGTCGCCGCATATGTTTCGGTCCCAAATGACAATTTATCCGTAGAATAATTTATTATCAAAGTTTTTAAACAATCACGAATGAAGAGAAAATATTTCCTCAGATGTTTCGCATTTGACTATCTAACATTTTAAATTAAGTTTTTTCCAATTTTAGCCAATCTGCGTCTATTACGACCATCACAAGTCCAATGTAGTCCAATGTAATACAGAAGATAGTTCAGAAATATTGAAAAAGGGGAACTTTGATCTCGCTTATCTCCTTAACATTTATTACCCTCTGTGTAAAAGTGATTTTTTTTTTAATTGTATACGTGAATATGTATATAATTTTGAAAAGTATATATATATACAATGACACACTGCATTATACATAAATATATGTAATTGTTTTCTATTCGTAATGAGTTTCGTTACAAAATTGGCGATGAAACAAGTTATGTATATCTTGATAATAAAAATAAATAAAATTTCTGTCATTCTTTTATAGCTGCCCAAAACACGGACATATTCCTGACTCTCCTCAACTATTCTACTCCTTCCATAAAAATAACTGTTTACTGAATGCTTATATACTGAATTATTAGTTTATATTGAATTCCTTCTATTTCATTTTGTTTCACTTTGGGACCCTGAGAAAAATTTACTCATCATCATCTCACACTCCCCAAACCCCCTAACAGCAATTATAAATTGTAACTTAATATGTAAACCGCGTAATTACGGGTATGGATAGCTATTTTTGAATATATATCGTTTTATATTTAAGTAATAATTTAAAAAAAAACGTATTTAATAATGTATTTACTCTCATATGCATAATGTTAACAGACATAAATAATTGTATTTTTACCATTTATTACGTACACTTACTTTAAAAATAAATAAATCACGAAATTATTTAGCAAAATAATACGTTTCCATGTATGTAGGTACAACTCAACGTCTTTTTTCACATTACAAAAATGGGATAGATTTATAGCACAAGTGAGAAATGGTACACAGGAAATGTATACAGGTGAAGAAAATATGTTTTTCTACTAAATACACGAGAGGTGCGGTGACAACAACTGTCAAGGCTTGAAAAAGAAATTATGCCACAAATCAAAATGGTTGATAGGACAGCGTCACACGCCTGCTTTTAATAGATATACACACATCATACACATATGCGGAAGGAAAGAAAATATCTACGATATGGCGATAAACAAAAACGCTTCCTGGCTTGTCTAGTGATATCAGGTCATCTAAATTAGTAATATTTGCACACGATACATATCTCGGCTTTATTTGTTGATTGCTAAATGACGACATAGAATATTTGAATATATGTAATATGAATAATTACTTTCACTTAATTAATTCCAATACTTATGCAATGTTACACAATTATATGGGTGTGAATTTCGAACTTCTACAAGTAATGAAATTAATATTAAGGAATGTAAGGAAAAATGTCTTTTGGGCTCAAATAATATTGAACGTATTATATTCGGTTGCATGTCATATAGGATAGTTTCGTGATTTAATTTTTTTCTAAACTGATTTTTAGCTGATTTTAAAACCAGAGCGGAGATATTAAAATTAATATTCTTTTCGTAATATTAACATAAAGTATGTATATTTAAAAATAAACATTCTTGACGCTCATTGTCAAGTTTATTATATTCTAAAACACGGCCTGTGTTCTCGTCATGGAATGTGTTTTTTTTTAATTCTCTCATGTTTTATCATACTGATTATTTTTTATTTATTTATTCACGTGATTCACTATTTTTTGTATATTTTAATATTAACCCAACGGTCATTTAGTCAGGATGCAACGTATACCATGAATTAAAATACATAGGTATATTAGAAAATTAAATATAAGAAGTAATAATCGATCTGCGATCATCACGAAAGGAAGCGACTGGGACACAGTTAATAGACAAGCGAACAATGACATAAATACGCTAAAATTATGGTTTGACAACAACTTACTCTCCTTAAATTCCGACAAAACTTACTTTATTCCTTTTTCAATAAAAAAACCGACAATCCCTTCAAATTTACAAATTATTGTACATGACACCAACTGCAAAAAAACTAACTGCAATGACAAATGCTCAACCCTAGAATCTAAAAGAGAACTAAAATACCTTGGTGTAATAATAGACCAACACCTAAAATGGCACAGCCACATTAGCGAGTTGGTCAAAAGAATAAGGAAATGCATATATATGTTCATAAGATTGCGTAACACACTAACCATAGATAATTTAAAAATGGTTTATTACGCTTCTGTCCATGCACTACTCCAATATGGAATCATTGGATGGGGAGGGGCGTATAATAACATCATAAACACAGTGAAAGTAATCCAAAGATCAATTATAAAAGTAATATTAAAAAAAAGAAAAACCTTCTCTACACAATTACTTTTCTCTAAATTCCAAGTTCCAAAATTAGAGAATGTTTACAAAAAAACGTCAATTATACAACTAATTAAAGAAAACATAACTGCTAAATTTGAAAAAAACACATCATTAAGATTCAAAAATAATTTTAAAATCCCAAAATATAATACCAAACTGTGTCAACAAAACTACATATACTTGGGCATAAAAAACTTCAATAACCTACCTACAGATATTAAGAAAATCGATGACTTACAACAATTAAAGAAAAAAATAAACCAACACTTTAGATCGATACAATTTGACAATGCATAACAAGACATATAGCTAACAAGACATATAGCAATGACATATAGCTAACAAGACATATAGCAATTGACAATGCATAACAAGACATATAGCTAAGGAACAAATAAGCCAAATCCAAAATAAACTAATAAAGTGTAAGCCCCTCACCAAGCACATGAGCAAGTCTCATTTTTGGAGAGGCAAAGCAATAAAATAAAATGTATCTAAGTAGATTGTAATAGACAAATGTATTATTGTGATTTAAATGTAGTTTTAATATTAAATAAATAAATAAATAAAATAATAATAATAATAATAATATAATAAATAAGACGTTTTTGCAAATATTAATCTGTATAAAATTATAAAATAAAAAAATAATAAAAATTAAATAAAATAAAATAAAATAAAATGAAATGAAATGAAATAAAATGAAAAAAATAAAATAAAATAAAATAAAATAAAATAAAATATAATAAAATAAAATAAAATAAAATAAAGGAAAAGAAAATAAAAATAAAAGAAAATAAAATCAAATAAAATAAAATACATGTAATTAAGTCCTTTATTAATCGTGTATTTAATCTATAGATATTTTATCAAAGTGTATTCCTCAGAAGCATTCTCAATATTTATTAGAAGAATTATTAGAAGTACATATTATTAGAAGATGAAATAAAGTATTATATTGCAGGGCGTTGGTAAATATGCAGTATTTCTCAAACAGCCCCTAGGCGCTTAAAAGTATTTAAGACGTTTATGAATAATTAATTTTGTATCAAAACCCTCGTGAATGGTTGAATATATTTATCGTCAAGCTTTGTATTCCGCTGCAATAACACAGCCGTTGACTGGCGCGGACAATCGGACGATCGGCTCCCCTATCGGACATGTTCGATCGCCGAGAGGCCATCACGGCTGACAGGTGAGGTCCAGGTGGAGGAATGGTTCGGATCCCCGCTATTTATTGTCGTCATCATGCGACAGTGTTTTCCCGGCTGTCAGTCGGGGCTCGGTGATTGACGCCTTCCGCCGCCAGGAGCGCACTGCCCGTGGAAAACAAAATGACACTGACTAAATATTTTCAGCTATCGGCCAAGCAAAGAGAGGGTGTACACGAATACAAAATTCTTCATTTTTAGACTTTACGAAGGTACTTACTCACCGTCAGCTTTTCCCGCGGGGGTAGATATAGAGGATGGAGCGCCACACTCTTTTCTTCCGACACACGACTCTCGCGAAAGTTCGAAGGTTGTTGTTGCTCCTAACAGGACCATATTCCAGCATCTGGTTAATCTGGTTACGCCACACCTTGCGCGGCCGCCCTCTCTTCCTGGCCTGAGTCCGTCCATCATTACTTGCGTCATATTTATTTCTTACTATTATTTCCTCATTCATTCGTTCAACATATTCATGCCACTTGAAAGTTTTTAATTATATTTTCTATGTTAAGATAAGTTTTACATTATTTCCTATTTTGTTCACACAATTTTGCTGGATAATTAATAGATGTGACACACATACCTCTAATTGACCTCATTTTCACTAGATTTTGTTATTTTTCTACCAGCTCCAGGTTTCACTTCCACACATTAGTGTTGATACCAGAATTCCACCAAGCTGGTCTTGCCTCGGCAGACATATTTTTGTAATAAATTATTGCAATTAAAGCACAATTCACCTTATCCTTACATTAACCCTTCTCTCTATACCGATCTCAACCTTCCCAATTACTTACACAAACTCATCTACTTATTTCAAGCATTCATTTACTAATGTGCCAGAAAAAGAGGGCAGTCGTAAAAGAAGCTTGTATACGAAGATGTATGATTGTGGATAAGGCGAGATTTTCGTCTTAAAACGGAATAGTGTGGCACTCCACCCTGTATTCCTACCCCCCCCCCGAAGGTAAGTAAGTAAGTTGGTCAGTTAAGGCTGGGCGTTCGCTGCAAACGTATATATATGCGAGTTTTTTTCTGCGAAAATATGTGTTTTTTAACATATTTTAATAATTAAAAAAATAAAAGCATTAATCGACATGCCGTGGCCAAAACACAATTTTTTCAGTGTCTTAGAAATTATCTGATTACTTATCAATTATCTGAAATCATAAATTACTGACTATTTTTTTATAAGTATAATGCATTATGATACAGTTGTCTGTTCCAAAATAATTAATTTTTAAAATGGTTTTTGATGATTTTAAAAACGTTTTTTATTCGGATAAAGAGATGATTTTAAACAATATTTTCTTTTTTTTCTTTTTTTTAATAAAAATAGAGATGTGAACACGGAATACGTGTCAAATCAATATTCTTACTATTTTCAAACTAAGCTAAACGCTTGTGCTATGAAAATAGGACTAACTTGCTAGTCTGGAGTGAGGTTCGAACCCGCAACCTTTGGATCACGAGGCCAGTGTCCTAACCACAAGACCAACAAGCTACTCAAATTTATATTTACTCTTAATATTCTCTTCAACTGAGTCTTCAACTGCTTTTTAAAAGTTAGTTTTTTTTATTACTACGTATTTAAAATTTAAAATTCCAAAGTATGAAATATGTCAAAAAACAAATTTGATTTCGATCTATTTTTGTGAAAATAAATATCGATCGATGTAAAAAATAAATTGGAACAATCTTTTTACAGATGTTTGATGTAGGTAATTTTAGTTTTCGTCACACTCCGCTCCTGGAGAAGTTCAATCTCCTCCATCCGATTGGCAATGATGGATGGAATCTGTGGTGCATGTGTACTCAGGATTATTACTAGGCGCACCTATCGACGTGCCCGGGTAGTTCTTCTGATTAATCTTCTATGATTTATTGTCTTCATTTTATTTCCGTCTAGTTTGTCAGCTCGTCAACTTGACTTCAAAACAGCTGTAGAGCTGTTAAGAAACTCCCTTAAATATTAAATGCTTACAGTTATTTTTGCGCAAGTTGGGGTGTAGATATTGTGCAGTCGTATATTTATTTACATGAATAAGGTATTTAGAATATTTTGAGTACTAGTATTGAGTAGGTATCTTAATTTTTTTAAAGAATACTATACTGGGTTTTATCCCTATGGAGACATCATTAATCAAGATATTTTATAGATTGCGAGCTTAGAAATTGGATTTATAATTAAAATTTTAAATAAGATCCATCCGATGTGCCCCCCGTCATACTAGGGTGCAATCGAAATCAATTTCAAATAGTCTACCGACCAGCCAGTAGCGGAACAATGAGAATGTGTGTTCTTAATGTTTGGATTTAAGCTATGTAAAATATAAATATATTAAATATAACAAGCATGTAAATATAATTAGCTCTCTGGTAGCATAGGTATACTGTAAAATTAAAACCAATAATTTGTCAGTTTACAAGAAAATACAATTTATTTAGATTAAGATGAGTTTAACAATTTTAGAAAATTAATACCACGTTCGGCTGACAAATATTTCTTAAATTTACAATAAAATGTTGATTTACTTTCACTTATTACACCAATTTAAGTTAATAATCTAGGGTAGTTGAAATTAATGTTTTAAAAGCAGTTTATATTAAATTTATGATATTGGCGGTGTCATTCCAAAATGTTTGCAAGATTCAAATAGAAATTATTGTAACATAAATCAGATATATAATTTTACAGATTGTCGTCTCCTGCCGACGCTGAATGCCTTGAAGTTCTCTATCGGAAATTTTAGTAGAAAGAATTGAGTTTACTTGAAATTTGAAATTTTTCGACACGTGGCGCCTTTTAAGTTAGGCAATGCGTCATGACAACACGTGTAGTCAGAGATGCCTGTAGATTACTGCAAATCCAGCAATGAAATTGTATAAGGAAAGAAATGGCCCATATCTCCGTCAGGTAGTCCTCTGACAAGGTTTTAAACATTCCTCATCATGCATGTAGCGATCAAATGTTCATAGCATATTAACGCCAATAGCCGTGTTCCAAATAGGCGGCCCTATGTAAAAATTATTATAATTAACAATGGTATGACCTAATTATTGCTATTATATGGATATCAGTAAATATAGTCATTAAATATTTCATACCCGTCCGGGGCCGCCAACAACTTGTAGATCTTCTATGCAAACATGCTCAGCATGAGACGCGACACAGGTAGGTACCACTATTTCCGAACGGGGCATGTTGTTGCCTTGTAGAATAAAAATTAAATTAAATTAAATTGTAGATATATTACAGAATTCGGAAGAATGTCATAGGTATGTGAGAATATTGATTTAAAAACTCGGGAAAAATAGGATTATGGGAATGACAAAGTTTTCGTCTGCAGGTGGCGGTAGTAAAAATACAACTCACATACGGAACAAGTTGTGCAAGTTAAACATATATACAACTTTTTGAACAACAAACCAAAAATTTGATAGATGTGGTAGTCTACGATGGATGGAATTGGTGAACATTGCATTGTGTAAAGTGACCACTTGTCACTTTACTGTGACTTAGGCCAGCTGTATGATAGGTTTTAATCCCTATGAAACTCAAAAAGACTTACTATTACATATAAAACATAGCTTCGTCTCAGACAGATTGACGTCTGAGACATCAATGATTTATCTTGATTAATCAAGAAGGTAGTTTATAACGTGCATTAGAGATGTAAAAAACAAGCAAAATATAAATAATTAAATAAATTTCTAAAAACAACGATTAAAAATAGATACTAAAATATAGTTTGGGTTTGTAATAAAATCAAAATATGTTAGTAAAAATGTTTAAAAATTGCCCAGAAGTTTTTAAACATAAATATTATAAATAATCAAATAAACTTTGTAAAAAGCTCTCTCTTAAACCTATTCCATCATAATTACTTTGAATCTACTTAATTTTTAACCACGCCCCTTCTAATACCCTCCCACCTTTACTTATCTGTCTATACTTGAACATTATTTTAGTACATTCATTGTCCTGAAGAAGGGAGCATCGCTCCCGAAACATATTAAATTTTCAGCATTAAATTTAGAAATACAATTTAAGAATGGTGAAAACAAAGTTTTCATTATTTACATACAGTTTGTTCACCGCGGGATAAATTTCAATTAACCTTCGGTTACCGGAAGAACGAGAAAAGGATCGAGAGCTGGAGTGGGGTAACAAAGTAACCCCATTCAAATTTATGTTTAAATGAAGAAGGTAGGTAGGTATGTTGATTTAAAAATGTTCCATGATATTTTTAGTTACATTTCTTATACAACGAATAAGATTATACTTAACTTATAGTCATTTTATTAGAATCGTAGTGTTTTAATGTCTCATGACTCACAAGAGACGATTGTCTGTGGAAAACGCATTTTCTTATTCTTTTGACTGTCTTATTACATTATTTTATTTTCTTTGGGTGTTGTATTCTTTGTGATATTTATGAGGATTACAAAGAATACCAGTTCAATATCATAAATAATTAATTATTAAATAATTTTAAAATAAGATTTTTGGGGTTAAGTTGTAACCCCGTTTCGGAACGTGAGAGTTGAGAAATACTATTTTCTTCTCGGTAACCAACCATTTTCTAACTGTAGCTTTTATATCAAGAGATGATTTCTTCTATAAATAAGCTGTGTTAGAAAAATTAATATTAAAGATAAAATATAGACATTTTGTGACTGAAGTTTTGAAAAGTAGTACATTTATACATTTCTAGCTATAATCCGACAAAAATAGTATTTTTACATCTCGGGGTTCCTAAGGAATAAAAATTGAAAAAATATATATTTTCTTATAAAAAAATTTTCGAAAAAAATTTACTTTGAAGAAATTACGGACGTTACGCGAAGTTACGGGGACAGACAGACAACGAAATTGTATATAATTGGGATCTTAACATAGCTAATGACTAATTAACACTGCTTTCATTAACGAAATAAATTGATTTAATATCTATGCATCTCTCTCTGTCCATATAAATATCTAATGAGTTGTTGAACCCGCAATATCCCGTGGAAGATCATCCTTTCATGTCCCGGCACGATAATTACCCGCCGGCATTGTTATCATTTCTCATCGCGGTCGTCTCTTCCTTACCTCCCGGCCATTCGTGATCCGGACATCAAACGGATGCTCCTGGCCGCTCCATCATCCGTCATGAGTCATGACTGTCGTCCGACCTGACTGCATCTCGCCGGAGCGCTGGCGGCGAGAATACTTCAGCCTATCCGCTGGAAACAAAGAGGCCATCAGATGTACCGCGCGCTGGTAATAAGCCATTTATTTCACGTGAGGTATAACATTTTGTTCGCGAACTGCGGTGTCCGTAATCATTGAAATGTTTTACAAAACAAAAAATAATGCTCAAATATTTCATTTTTAAATGTTTTAATAATTTTACAGTGATTATTACTTAATGATTTATTTTCATAACCCATGCACGGTTGAATCGAGGAAAAATTAGGGATATTTAAATTTTTTATTTTATTTATTTAAGGAAAACTACAGTATAGTAATTAATATATAAATTGAGTCTAATCAATTTTGTTTAATGTTTAAGTATGGTAAATGAGCGGGTAAATAATAAAATACCAAAATAGAAAACCATTTGTTTTTTTTAAAATTGACTGTTCACTTAAATCTAAAACAAAATATAATAAAATAATAATATAAAAATGTGAATACCGTGCAATTTGGTGGGGCGACCCTTGCGTGTTGAGCCGCGTGCTGGTTGCATACCGCACTCTAATTATCTAAAGTTGTAATTCCAGCAAGTTACGGACGTTACGGAGCGACAAACAATGAAATTATTATTATAATTATTAAGATAAGATTATTTTCTGCAAGGTTTTATAATTTTATTTGACTTATTTTAAATTGAATAAAATTATAATAGGTTTCCTATTGTCTATTTTTTTACAGGAAATAAGTAATAAATGAAAAATATTTTTAAATTTATAGCGAATGATGTTAGGACATTGATTGCACTAGTAGGACATTGGTGGCTCATCATCCGCGTGATTTAATATTGTATAATATATAATATTATATAATGTTTTGAATTTCTTTTCGTTTTTGATTACGTTACAATATGATTTTAAAAAATGGTTAATGGTTATACTAAGAATGTTCTTAGGTTTTCACGACCACTCAGAATCTTCTGTTTTGTGTCTTCTAGGGTATTATACCGTGTTTTCACGACCTTTCTGGCCGCCGAAACGTCGGCCAGAAGGATCGTAAAATCACGGCATAATACCCCAGAAGACACAAAACAGAAAATGGATATACTGTTTAATAATATTTATTCATCGGACTCTTATGCAACTTTACTCGCGCATACGAGTTTCGACACGCACAAAAAGACAGCTGAGTACGTTATTTTGATCTCAGCGGCGCAGCATCCCGCGGATGCTTCTCAGCCTCACGAGTGATCATCCATCACTCTCTGGACCGATTTACGGTGCAGATGGTATAAATTAAATTGGACGGCGGCGAGGACAGACGCGCTCTCGCTTTTTGCGCTGAGTTATCGCTGAGGCAGCGGACGACTTCCGTTTAGTCATTCCGATGACCTAATGTGCATAAGTGCTGGAATAAATTCAACGGCGAAGTGGCAATTACGCTGCTGGTCTTGTTTATCGCCCTGTCCTTTTCGGGAAGGTAGATAGAGTGAGGAGTCTTACATTCGGACGTTTTATTGTCTCCAGCTGCCTTATTCATGACAGACCAGAGCAACAGCGCAATCGTCGCATGCTTCTAAACAGTGCCAGCGCACTAAATTAGCTCAGATCTCAGCTAATCTAGTCTCTACGTTTGTTTTATTCTTTAAATATTATCACTGTCTTCCAACGGGAGCAAATAGATGTCGACAATCACACCCCGAGTGAAAAATAATGTCATATTATTGTACATCGTGAATTCTACCACGTACCAACTAATCATTTTTATGTGACCTTTCTTTACTGTTTTACAATGAAAAGTTATATATCGCTCATATCGCGCAAAAAAACTTGATTTTTGTCAAAATCAAGTTTTTTGGTGTATTTATCTTTAATATTTTATAATAATAATATAATAAAATGATATTTATCATATAAAATACGTAATCTGGCAAAAGCTTTTATCTTGTATTTGTGTCTCTTATTCTATTAATCCAATTCCTCGTATTCTAGGTATTTGTTGTAAATAATATAGATATTACCCAGTTTTTTGCCTCCCCTGTAAAATCTATATTAAGTGGCTTACGAGGTATTGTTTTGTCATGAGCGATATTTGTATTTGAAGTGCAAAAATATCCCCTTCTGAATGTGATTGTTTTGTTATAAGAAATATGAAAAAATATGATATTTCGTCACGTTGATATGCAAAAGTATTACGTATTAATTAGATGCTTACATAACTATTTGAATTACGAGACCTGAAAACTTAAAGCCCCACTATTTCGGATAATTTAGTTATTTTGGAAAGGTGATGATAGTCTTACACTCCAAGCGCAATGTGTAGACGAAGTCTGACGTTATATAGTGCCACTATACTTTAATTGTTTATGCCAATCATCTGCCAACTCTTATTATACATCACGCGACCTTCCAGATAGTATTTTAATTGAAATTTATTTAAAATTTAAACTTAAAAATGATGGTTACCTTTTAGGAAGAGTATGGTTATTATAGACGCTGTAATTGAAATTGAAAGTGTATCACGATATAAGTTATACTTGCGAGATTTCCACGAACCGAAGTAACGTTTCGGTTACCCGGTGTTTTGGCTTATCCTACGGAAATCTTTTTACCATTTCCAAGATTCTTAATACCTCCATCATTAACGTATTAAGACACAGATAAATACAAAATGTATAAAACGCCTCAGTATGCTGATATTATCATTTAAGCCTGATGAATTGATTTGTTTTCGAGCTCGGGAACCGCGCTAGGAAAACAACATTAAAATGCCAAAGGAATCGGATAATGTTGACCCCACGACAAAATTTACAGTCGACAGATAAAGAACATTAGGTTTTCTGAATGAGGAAGCGTTAGGGAATTTTCGCTGGAAATTCCAACGATTGTCACAAATAATCTGTGAAGTGCGTTTAATTGAAACAAATGTGTTTTTAAAACGTTAAAGTTATTCACGAATGAGACAATCCTGGCATCCTTCCTTTGTCTAGAAGTAGTCGGGGGCTAGAAACAGAGGGACTGTCTGTTCGAAAGGAAATGTGATTTTGTCAGGGCCGGCGCAAGAAAATTGTCTAATAATGTAGTACTTATTTATAAAAAGGACAGCATGAAAATATTTAATTATATAATATAGATAAAAATTCATGCACCTCTTACGTGCTTTATATACTATCATGATACCTATATGATTATGATTTTTAATTATTGAGTATAATGCGCGGTTGAAATAGGTAATAAATATTTAGGAATATAAAAAAGAGACAACGTGTTTAATGTATGTAATAAAACTCAGTATAAAAGATAGTTTAAGTACATATGATTGGTGAACCTTATATTGACATATTCAGAAAGAGAAAAAAAAACAACATGTTTTGTTTACATATTTGATATTAGTTTATTTATGAAGATTGATAATATAATGAGAAGCCAGTTAAAAATAACATTAACGGCCTACTCATTTTTAAATTTACATGGAATAGATATAGATATAGACCAACCTTATGTTATCAATCATCATTTTATTTTTTATTTTCAAATTATGCATGTCAGAATGGGTTTTTACGTTATTAACATTTTAAATTTACACACGCACACAGGCATATCAAAATATATAAAAACTAGCTGTAACCCGTCAAAAATGACGGTACTTTTACATGACGGTTTCAAAAGAATAAAATGATATTTACTTATTTATCGACGATACCCATGAAATAGTAACAAACGACTTTTATCAAAATTTTTGAACATTTTTTAAATATTTCCCTTGTCAGCAGTTAATGGTGCTGGTAAAACATGAAATCGTTCACGTCTGTACTGTGTTTTGACGGGTAATGAATTTGAACGAAATTACAGACGGACAGACGAATAGATGGACAAACAACGAAATTATGATGTCTGATAAACATTATGACGTTAGGAAAGACACCAAAATTACGTTAGGAAAATGAGATTATAATAAAAAAGATTTAAAACGTACTAAAGAAACAGAATGACTGAGAGATCTTGTGCAGATTATTCCATTGTCTCAGCGTAGTATCAAAAATATTACACTTACTTACAAATTTAACCAAAGAACACATCCACCATATCGAATATCTACCACATTAATTGTGGCGTATAGATGCAAAACCGCCATTATCCATATGGAGCCCATATGGATAGTGGTGGTTGTGCATCCATACTCCACAATTATTCCCTGATATGTGTAGCCATTGCACAGGTGCATTAGTCTAATCATTTTTATCTGTCTCCTTTGTACGGAACAACACAAATGACCTGGTAATCGGGGTAGAAACGCAGTTGGACATCAATTCCGTCAAATCCAGGACGACTCTTGCCCTCAAATTGCCTTTAATAATTTTGTATGAAAAAAAAAATTCTTCTACAAGAAATGTTTGTCATATTGTCTTGCTCATTTACGTCATCTTATTCGAGGGCTGCAGGCCAAAATTCTCGACAAGGTGCATATTTCACTGTTTTGCTCGGATACAGTACTTGCTGACCAATTAGGACCTGATCTGTCTTCATACAACTGTAGCTGTTTGTCCGAACTTGATCTGGGACGACAAAAAGTACTATAGTGGGACCAAGGCGGTCCACTGGTCCAGGGCGTCACCCTGATACTTGTCTTTGAGCCAGGGCCCTGCAATACCACTTATTTTGACATGGAACTTACTTTTCAGCACATTTAACAATTATTTTTTGCTTTAATACTCCACGTTTAATTTTGTACATCAAATGTTTTGCAGCAAACGAATAATATTTCCAGAATGCGAAGAAATATAAAACACAGGAGCATTATTAATTAAGTCGTGAAAATCATTACGATGAAATTTACCAACATAAATATTTTTTTGATATGTCAAAAAAGAGAGGCGTTGGGGCTAATCGCCCTGGTACTTTTTATTTAGGACTTCACTGATGACATAACGAGCAGCCGAGAAGATTTGTAGATATTATTCTGGTATTTACATGACGTTTTAAAGCCATCTCAATTAAGAACTCAATATCATGTTGGGCCTCCGATCTAGGAAGCTTGGGGGCAAGAATCTTGACAAATGCTTTCAGTACTTATCGGCCAATAATACCCAGTCAGTTTTCGTACTCTTTATTACTGTTTATCCCAGCTTATTCAGGGGCGACCCACTGCAGCCTTCCCTTCCAAGTTACCTAGGAAATACATCTTTGTAGATTTTTAATGCTATAAGACGCTACCTTAATTCAACATAGAAGGGCTCCCTTATTTGCTATCTTCTCAATCGGTTCATTTTCTCATATTACTTTCCTAAGATAATTCATTTCATTATACAGTGTATCGTAAAAAATATTTGTGCATTTTTACGTGTATTTTGTCAGAATATTATATGTTTTCAAACCCTTTTCAATGCAAGCCGGCTCTGCACATCTTAGACCCAATGTACCTACCATTCTCTTGAGTATTTAATTAAAAGGAGAAGTGTAACTTTCAAGAAACTACACTCGATAAATATTTCAAAGCTCTTTGTTTCATTTTCAATTAAATAGATGACAAATCACGCAATAAATTATTCTTTGTACATCTTTGATGTCCGTGCCTCCTGTCGAATATTTCCCGCCGAATCTTTTTGACAGGCGGCCATTTTGTTGATCTCTCGTATACAAAGGAATATTTGAGTGCCTCGAGAATGTGTTTGCCTTTTTGTCCGCCGGTGATTGATGGCGCTACCGTCGCTCCGTACGTCCGAGTGCAATTATCCTCATTACGTGTTGACAGGCCAAAATGTCGGAGCATCCGGCTTTAATCTTGCGTAGTTTAGACTGTATTATTATTATACTTCGAATATGACATCTCTGTCGAAAGACGGGTGGTATTGGTGAGCGACTGACGAGATCTGAGAACTCATTGATGTAGACGTTTGAAGGAATAGTGCGAATAATAGAAGTGTTATAATGGATTCATTAAATGTAATTATGAAAATAATACATACACTTTAGTATTGTAAAGACAATTAGCATTATTAAGTTATCCGAGGAATCAACGTATATTATACATTTAAAACGATTTGAATAACAATAATTTTTTACACGTTATTTATAATTTAGGTATAGGCATTGGGTATGTTTAGTAAGTAAATTACGTGAACTTTATAAGAAAGAAAGAAGATTAAGTTAATTACATATTTTCCCTTCTTATTACGCAAGATATTGAAATACCTGTTTTGTAATAAGTTGCCTTAGTTCCTGATAATATGAGTTATATAGGTTAACTGTAAAACTATTTTTCAATGTATATGTTCTAGTATGGCATTGTAATTTGATGTTTTTTCGAGGAGTGGCGAGTTATTATGAAATGTTTTATTGTATGCTTTTAATAATAAATTAATATTTATTTAATCCAATTAGCCATTCAGTCAGTTGTTTTCTGAATTAATACATAGTTGAAAGCATAAGAAGCATTTTAAAATTATCTATAGGTACCTACTCGACATAATATAAAAGTACCCCAACAGCCTACTAATAAGCAAGTAATTGTGGAATGTATTTTTAAATGCTGTTATTTAACTCCCTTTGTCTGATGTAGTGAAATCTTGTAATTGATTTTTCACAAATTTTCCGACCGGGTACAGCTCTGAAACTTTCAACGTTTACGAAAAGTGGATGACTATACATTAAATCATTTTCAACATAATTTTAAAATGTTTTGGTTCGGATAAATGAGAAAAATAAGTCATTTTGAATTTAAACGGATCATACACAAGAAAAATGAAGTACTAAATCGACCATTAAGGGAAAAACAGGTATATTGTCAAAACACAACCAACATAGAAATATCTTCTGTCGAATGCTCAAAAATCTAGACATCAATCTTCCGTCTCTTTCTGTTTTAGACTTAAGTACTTGTTAACCAATCTCTCTTTGTACAATAATGCCAGTAAAAAACATACATATTTTAATATTTACACAGAATAAGTTACTAATAACTTGTGGATGTTTATCATGATCATCTCTATTTTCATCCCAATCTTAGTAGAGCTTTGTTGAGTTATGTGTGTGGTGTTTAGAAAGATTCCCACCCATCCAGAGGTATCTTATGTCAGCATGTGATGTGCATTCAGTGAGTGTCGCGTATGCAGTACATGTGAAATGAATACAGCAGATGTGGTAGTAGAGCGGACACAGGGCGAAAATGATACCCATAGTTGAACGAATTTATTGTAACAATTTACAATAGGGATACATACAGAGATATCCCTTATGCGCACATAAGATAGTAATATTCCTACGCCGGCTGACGACAAATAGGCGGTACCTGTAACAACTGTAGATGTAGGCTTGATGCGCACGGCTAGAACTGCAGTGGATCCCGACCTCCATAGAGTCAGTGGTTCCTGCAGAATAGTCACATAGTAAAAAAATATCTTATATTTTAACCACTAATGGCATAAAATTTTCTTTCCAATAAAGCCTATGATCATGGCCGTTACCTCTATTATATGTGTTTTATTTAATTTTATAGTTCTACATTTTTAAAAAAAACTTCCTGTAGTTTTACCTGGAAAATGAATCGGGGTACCGAAACCGGTTGGAATTTGAAATATGAAATGGAATGGAATGGAATAGCCAGCAATATATTGGTACAAATGAAATTGTTTGTCAGGATGGAGCAGTGTAGGGAATACCACAGCCAGGATGATAAGTAAATAGAAACATTACTTAGAAACGTTATATTCACAATGGTTTAATTTAATTTAGGGCTATAAATATTTTAACCACATACTTTAATGAAATTAGTAGAACAAATAGGAAGGCATATAAAGTGTGTACTACTCTTGTAGTAGGATTTCTCCGCGTTGAATCTAAAATAGACGAAGATAAATCTAGAATCATTTTGCTCTTGCTGTGTAAATCTACACTGATCCGAGTGTGCGTCTGTGCTTAGAAAATCCAACGCCGACACTTCGTCCCGTGATTTTTGCTTTGTCCTAAATCCATTCATTTTCATTTATAAATTAATTCCAATACCTACAATATGGATTTCGTCGAATGAAAATGTAGAAAAAATAAAAATACATGATATCTAGGGTATAAAACCAAAGAAAGCAATATTAAAAAAAAATTAATGCAATCATCAAGGATTGCTAATTTAGAATGTATAATATTTGAGGTTTTATAGAAAATATAGCCTATAAATTTATAGGATACATGATTTTGGAAGGGATAGACACATAAATCTATAATTCAGTACATTCTAAATTAGTAATCCTCGGTAATTGCATTCAAAATATTTTAATTTTTTTTGATATTGCTGCCTTTTGATTTTATACCTCGCATATAATTGTTCATTAGCATCATCATCACTCACTTAAAACTGAGTTTATAATCACTACTTGGAATATCAAGGTGATCCAAAAATTGTCAACTCATCGTAAGAGAATTATTTTTTTCATGATTATTTTTTAGCTTAAGCAAACCAAATTTTAAACCAAATGGCATTCTGTCTTGTAAATATACTGATATGTTAAAAGATGACGTATATCCCCGATTCTTGGTTGACTTAATTATTTATTTTTGACATCATACCGTACGTTTAATATTATTTCACTTTCTGTAATTCTTGGAAAAAATTTTCATTACGTATGTTATTCTGAATAAATTTGCATAGGTAACACAAAACTTTTTTTGTAGAAAGGTTTTTGTGTTATTAAATATTAAATATACACTTTTTTCAAATTTTGTGGCAACATTTTATGTTTTTTTTATGAATTTAGCCAGTGCTTTATTTCACACTAAATTTCGAAAATCGCATTAATTATAACTATTCACTCGTCTTATTTTCGTTTACTAGAATCTTTGCCCGTCTGTTTAACACTTTATTTGCGCTGTCTATTTATTGCTCGTCTGCTGGTTTCGCTAGTTTAAGTTTTTGTAGCGGTATCTAATTTAGTTTTTCAATTAAAACGTATTACCGCAATACCAAGTCCCTAATAGTGTGTCACCAATTACTGCAGTAGTTGATGTGAGGGAGTATTATTGCATTATGTATATTTTTTCAAGATTTTGTTTTGATATATCTTAGGATTCTACCCAAAAAGATAAATTCTTTTTTCGCATTTTACCAAACTAAATAAAAATAAAAACGGAACGAAAATTGAATAGTATCTACATATTACAGATAGAACAAACCGATTCTGTGTCGTGTTGCCAGAGAAGGAAAGGGGATAGAAGATAGGATACAATTTGAAGAACAAAAGTCATTAGTGCAAGACGTTGATCATTAATCATTCTGTCGGTAGGAGTCGTCCGCCCATTCGACTAACAACACTTAAACTTCCTTCTTCCAACATCAAGCACTCAATACGTCTTGTGTTCGCGTACTACCCCCTCCCCCTGCCTTCCTGCCTTCCTGGCTCCCGGCTCCTCGAGGAAGGACGCCCGGGGACGGTGGGGGAAATGAATTATACGAGTGGAGTAAAAAATAAAGGGTAAACAAGTGTGAAATAAATGATTGGAGGAATTCGGACGGTTTAGAGATTTATGACCACGATGATATTGTTATTGGGGATGTTTTAGACTAAACAATGTTATTGGACGAAAAGCAGTCTAGCCGAATCGACTAAAATAAAATGTTTTAAAAAATAAATGTCAAGTAATCTCTATACATATTTCTGAAGACTTTATGATATGACTCCAGCGAAACTTCGAGAATCACATCTCTACACATCAATATGGTTAAATATTTTTTGTATTTCAATAAATTGTGGAATAAAATTAAATTTATTTATTTATTTATTTAATACCCATATACGTCGAACGACCGTATTATAAAAATTAAATCTTTAATATGATAATAATTATATTAGAAATATTACTACATTTGTATTTATTTTATTTCAATGTATTTCGTAGATTATTTTATTCATATTTTTTAACAAATGGACCGTCAACAGGTCATAAATGACCCTAATAGATGGACATTAAAGTCCAAAGTATAAATATTTTGTCAAAATTTGAATATGATATAGTTACAAAATAGGTACACTTTTCACGAATAATTAATAATTAATAATGAATTGAATATAATATAGTTACACAATACACTTTTTACGATTAATTAACAATTAATTATGAAAAATAATAAATGATAAAATAAATTGAGAATAATATTCATACTAACGCAAATCACTAAATATTAACTAACTAACCATTACGCCATTTCCCGCAGGGGTAGGCAGAGAGGATTGAACGCCACACTCTTCTATCCTGGCACACCACTTTTGCTTCGGCCACATTCATACATCTTCTCTTACACGTTCTACGGTTGTTGCGGCTTTTAACAGGGCCATCCTCAAATACTTGTGGTACCTGATCGTGCCAGGTCTTTCGCGGACGCCCTCTATTCCTGTTGCCTTCAAAACTCGCCTCATATATTTTCTTAACCATCCTTTCCTTATTCATACGTTCCACATGACCAAACCATCTCAGCACTCCTTTCTTTATTCTATCTACTACACTACAGCCAGAATTGCATTCACTTCTAATTTGTTCATTCCTCACTCTATCGACCAAAGATTTTCCACACAAGGGTCTTAGTGACCGCATTACCACCGCATTCAGTGTACTTTCATTCCTCTTTTGCCAATTCCAGGCTTCACTTCCATACATAAGGGTTGGTACTAGAACGTCATTATGTACCGCTAGTCTTGCTTCCTTTGAGATTCTTATTGGCCATAATTGCATTTAGTGCACCATTAAACTTTGTTTCCCGCAGTTACTCTCCTTTCGATATCATTCTCAGCCTTGCCGTCTCTACTAAACATACTTTCCAAATACACAAACTCGTTCTTCTTCTTTCTTCGTTCTAAGCATTCGTTATTTATAATTACATCACACTTAGTCACTCTTTCGTCTCTCTCGAATACCATCACTTTCGATTTGCTGACATTCATCAGAAGTTCACTCTGCATGCATACATCTGAAATCCTGGATACCAGGCACTGCAGATCAGCTTCACTGTTAGCCAATAATACTGCATTGCATAATATTCAGAAAAAAATATAGCAAATCAATGAATAGTTTAATAAACTTTTTTTATATACAATTATTTTTCATAAATATATATCGCAAATCAATAATTATAAGTTATTTACAATTCAAAGTACTGACTGCACGCCGCTGCTACATAGAGTATTCATTTTAAGAATTAAGTACACTGTAAAGATAATAAGTACCTACTGAAATTGCTTTATTTTATAGATAAATTGAATTGTGAATTTTGTCACGATGCACATAATATCGATCTCTTTTGTACATAATTAATTATACTAATGTCAATGTCATTCTATTTATATGCTGGACAGTTATAAAGATGAAGGAATTCACATTCTTACATGTCTTCAAGACATCTCAATTTCGATGTATTACCGCTTCAATGATCTTCAGATTAACGATCATAGTTGAATGCTGATGTTTCCACATGTCACATATTAAATATTTAAAAGATAACCATATTAAATAAATAAAATATAAAATAACTGTCCAGTATACCTACAATAAAATTTATCTACTGAGTACTGGACAGTTATGAAGACGAAGGAATTTACATTATTACATGTCTTCGAGACATCTCAATTTCAGTGTATTACCGCTTCAATGATCTTCAGATTAATAATTAATAATGATAATATTTAATGCTGATGTTTGTATGTGTCACATATTAAATATTTAAAAGATAACCAGTAATAACCAACCAGCAATAAATTACTAAATCAAAATATTCCTCGTCTATTGGCATTATTAAATTATACTATTACATGATAGGTATATGAATAATACGTTCCTTGTTATTAATATTTTTGATATTTACCTAAACATCAACTTTGTGGTCAGGTATTTTAACAAAATATGAGTTACGTTAGTAAACAAAAGGTGTTTTTTTTAGAGGCGTAAAACTTTAAATTGAAACGAAATACAAAAATTTATTTTATTTATCTATAAAATTAGCTTTATTAGACTAATCATCTTTTGTCATTAATACTAGAATTTATAGGAAATAAATCTTAATAAAATATGTATTCCTCTCATAATTACCATCTTTGTATCCAGATTTTAATACATATGTTGTCACGGGAGTCTAAAAAATGGTAACTGCGCATTATCGAAGTCTCTCCACATGAATCAAGAATCAACTGTACTATTCTCGATGAAACTATAAAATACTAGAAATCAGATAAATATTTATAAATAATCAATTTATAACAAATCAGATAAATATTTCATTTCCATTTTTTTTTCCAAAAATAATAAATCCGTACAACTCGTGCTTTATTATACGAAATACATACGCCTTGCAAATTCAAAAATATTATACAGAGAGCAATTGTAAAAATTATATATTATGTATAGAAAAATAAAAATTATATTATTTTATTTAAAAGTAATATGTGAAACCTTATTACCAGTATAACGTAAGGAAGGTTGAAGAGAGAGAGAGAAAATGATTAATATTAGACATAACATATTTGAATGTAACCACATTTTATATTTTATTACACTAATAATATTAGCATATTGAATACCCAATCTAAATTTGCTGCATTATCTGACTTTACACGCCTGGACGAGAATGCTTTGATCAGTCTCCCCATCGGAATATTCGCGTTAAACATACCATTATTATTGCATTTCAATGCTCCTTTGACGCCGCGTATTGAATTCCTGATGCAGTACGTCTTCGCTGTGACCTGCGCGTCTAATAATACCAGCTTCAAATCCAATATACAATTCAGATGGGATATTTATAGGGATATTTGTGCCGTACCGACAGATATGCGAAATGTCTTCGCGCTCACCAAATATTTTCGAGATGCCGTAGTGTCAAAGTTTTTTAACGGCACCAAATTTCCAAGAAATTTGGTAAATATTTTCACGAAAAGTGGCTTTTATTTATTCTAAATATTTAAGGCATTTACTTTGCGGCCAGGTGTTTTAACAAAATGTTTGTTATGTTAGGGTATAACCTCTACACACACTGCCTTTACATACTAGTGTAGTGGTTGTTATAACAAATAGACGGGTAAACTAAAAATCACCGTAAGTGGTTATATATTATAGTAACATAACAAACATTTTGTCTCTGTATATCTTATTTCAGGAATTCAGAAGTTACTCGTAATACGCTATAGAAATATTAATATAAAAATATATATTGAAAAATATCTTTTGTATCTATCTTTTGTAAAAATATTTGGTTACCACCTGAATATAAAACCCGTAACTTTTCCTTGCAGAACTGCTATACCATTTTATCCATAGAATCTAATCTGTTCGAAACATTATATAACTTCACAATAAAACGTATGTTCCTTAAAAATATACTCGTAAAGGGTTAATGTTGTAACGAGATGCTAGAATCCGAATTAAATTACGCACTATTACTATTCCGTAATACTCTGCAATTATTTGCAATATTTTACAAACGTTTTACAGACTGAAATCGACGGGAACATTTTTGTAAACACTAGAATAATCTCGAAGGTTCGAAAAACCAACGAGATACCGCAGCGCTTCATGGTGGTTTTGGCGTGTGACAGATAGAAGCTGTATATATGTATAACTTGCACATCTTATTTCACATGTGAGTTGTATTTTTACTGAGTGGTTAAAACTTTCTTTCACTGAAAATTTTAGCCAAATATCTTCTTACGGGAAAGCAAAACTCTTCAAAAAAAGTTGTGAGGAATTCTCCGTACAAATATTTTGATAAATGTAGTGGAGCCCCTGTGTTTGCGGTTTCGCCATCCACGGCCTCGTAGGAATGCATCCCCGTGAATACCGAGGGATATCTCTATATTTATTTTTTGTAGAATTATATTTAAATGCTCATAATTTTGTACTGTACGAGTCGCAAAACTCTTCCGAATATTTTTTATTTTAGGTGTATGGCGCTGTGTAAATATTATATAGAATATCATTGTATATTTGAGTTCATAACATCAAAAGCGAAAGGTGTACGCGTGCTGAACTTCAATACATATATTACATCGCATGTGAATGAGTCGTTTTACCAACTCATTATTACGATGTTCTACTCTGTAGTGAAATGACTTTCCAGGTGTTATAAGTCTATCTTCTTAGAGACTGGTAGTTTAATTAAGACTGCTGTAATGAGAATATGGCACCGGGTTTATTTTAAAATCGTAACATCTCATAACCTATCGAATAATGGGAACTTATAACAGTTTAATATTCATTCACAATTTAATGTAGGTATATGTATTCCAGTGAGCCATTATTAAGGAGTTACACCACCTTCTTATTGAAAATAATTTGTGTCACCACTTATTCGAAAATTCCCAAAAATGTTAGATGAATTTTTAATTGAATTTCATTATTATTTTGCGTTTCTCCCAAGACTGTTTTTTTCAGACTGGTGGATAAAATATCTCAAAAATTATTGGATCGATTTTATTCAAATTTTGCACAAAGCTTACAAATAATATTTTTTTATCTATGAAGTAGCATTCACATAGTCGCAACATAGTTCACTTCTATGTTTATTTTTAACTGCGAAAATCTATGTAGGTATACTATTTCATGAGAAAAGACTACTAATGTCACTAGCATAGTCCATTCAAATAAACGAAAGCATGACTTTTTCTAAGCATACATTTTGAAAAAAAAATCGTAATAAAAATGTATATCGTTATATACCTATCACAATAATTACCATATCATTCAGATTTTAATTTTTGATAATATTCTCTTCCATAAATATTTAATTTAGATATTTTTTCTCCAATATATGTATACGTACAAGTCACGCTTTAATGTTCTCACTGCACGCTCCTTGTATAGAGTGATCACTTAAGTCAGCTTATACAGGTTATAAGCCATGGGCCATAGTATAAAAAGTTTCTCCTATCCACACACGTTTCTCATATTGATAGTTGTCACTGTGAGACTTCTATAATTTATCTTAATTAATAATGTATTTATTAACTTACCAAATTAATACGGTGCCATATTAGTATCTACAAACATAAATTCCCTAAGATATTATTAATAACTGATGACCTCTGGCATTAATTCTCGATTGCATCGCAAATGCAAGCTTAATTCATTAGATCCGAGCTGCAGCTGCAACTAATGCACTTATGCGCATTACCTCAGGGCCTGGAGGAACTAATTTGTATCCAGTGAAGTTTACAGATGTACGCGGACTCACCCATTGTGTAAATCACCCTACCTGTTGCATTAACCCTGCACAGCGTCCGACCAGCAGACATGCATGTTTTATTATACAACAATGCCAGGTACACGTAGTGCAAGCTGTGCGGGATTATCCCACAGTTGACTTGTCTCCAAGGTGTCTCTGTGATGAATGTCATTCGGATGTGATGGCGTTCAACAACATGTAAATAGATGATAATATCTACAATGCCATGAAATATTTATTTATATACATTTATTGCTCAGGCCTACGCAGACTTGGCAATGAGTAGAGTAGAGACTCCAATTACTCGAGTATAGAGTAGTAAAATCTTAAAATACTCGATTACTCGAAGAGTTTTCAATGCACCAAAATATGCATAAGAAATTGAAATTCGTTCACATAAATAAATAAACATAAAATAAACGACAGAATAAACATATACACACATTTATTTTAATTTAAAAAATATATGTTTTTAAAACATCGTGTGATTTTTAGAAGTTTTTTTCGTGAAAGACTAAAATATACACAGTATGTAAGTTATTATTCAGTTAATTAATAATTTTTTAATAAATGATCTAATCCAATACACCACCATACAAAACATAAATTTTCACACACCTCTTTTACTCTCGACTGATTTTACTTTGAATGGGTAATATATACAGATGTTTTGGTTTATAATGTCTACTGACGGATTAGTAAAAATACAAATTTTTAATATAATCTTCTAGTTTTACAACATCCTGGCATATATTAGTCAGCAAATCCAAAATATATATACGCGACCTGGAGAGGCCAGCAAAAATCCACTTATTGTACCTCTCCCACACAGAAACATTTGTTAGATAAACATACACAGTAGGTATCAAATATTACAAGTTAAAGAAGACACTTGTTTACGGTATCAATAGAAGAAAATAGCTATTAGAGTAAAATGAAGAGCCAAATGAAAGAAAAAACAAGAAAACCAAAAAAAAAACATAGAGTTAGGGCTGAAAAGGGGGACAGTGAGCGGACGATATTTTTGTTATGATGTGTGAACGATAGACTTTCGTGAAATCCGTTTTGATTGCGTTTAGGCTAGGGTTAGTTTTAGATTAGTGATAATTTTTTCTAGTTCATAAGTATTAAGTAAGAATTGTGTGTTTTTAATTAAATAAATTGTGTAAATATTTAAATGATTCATGGTGTGTTTTAAATTTCCCGCTCCCTCCCTTAGTAGACGAGGACAGGTAGCATCTCGAGGTAATCACGCTGGTTTGATTCCCGTCTTATCAACCTCCATAAATTTATTTTACACTTAATCCTTAACCCGTGCAACGCTGGGTATGAACAGCTAGTAATTAATAAATTTACAAAGATTTTATGAAAATTTTGCGCAGGTATTTTTTATCCACCCTTTAAATAAAGCGGACCGCGTCTGTCACACCCTGTACGCCCGACAAAAAATTGAAAGGCGATTACTACGCTTCAAGAAAATGTGAGTAAATCGCAAATGACTGGCTCATTTTTCTCCCGTCAGTCAGGATGAATAATACGCCTTGGCAATCAGAATGTTTTGTATACATTCTGGTAGTTGAACGTACTGACAGATTAACAATAACATCACGAACAGTTGTTGGCTAATGATTGATGATTTTTGAGATTTATGCATTCAGAGAACTCCTTTCACAACAACTGCGGAGCTTTTTCTACCAGTCGATAAGAAGGCAATTTATTTTATCGCGAGACGACAGATATCGCTTATTAACCATATTTTTTACTTTAATAGTATTTTTTCAACCAATACTGCCAGTATTAGATATTAATCAATGAACGTATTTATTAGTATTATCAGTATGAATTATGATTTGAATAAAATGGTAAATCTGACTTTTTAGGTAGATTTCGATAGTTCTGGTACTATTAAAGAAACTTCGATGAATTTAAAAAACGTAAAAGTATCCTGCATAACATGCGACCGAAGGGAAAATAAAAATTAATTGAGGATAAATTAAATTACAGTGAATTGGTGAACGTTGCATTGTGTAGAGTAATCACTTAAGCCAGCTCCTACAGGTTGTAAGCACTGAGATATCGTATAAGAGACTTCCATTCACTTTTCTCAAATATAAATTAGCTTCGACTCTATGAGACTTCTATAATTTATTCTTAATTAAATACTCATCCCTCTGGGGATAAAATCTAGTAACTGTGTTCTTAGAACATACTTTCATATAAAAATATTGTTTAAAAATAAATATTATTGGAGTCCAAATTTTTTTTTATTTTTTATTTCGTAATATTATTTTGTATCCTTATAGAAGTAGGGAAGGTCATACCCGTTTAACTGTGTAACATGGCAAAAGTATCGGAATTAATTTACTGAAGGTTTTTACTACGTATTACGTATTTATTTTATTTATTTATTTATTTCTATTTAATTTAAAGTATCAAATTTTGTTTGGACTGTGCCTGTCTCACTAGAAATATCTGTGTTGAGACAGGCATAGTTTACAATATTATTTAGGTTCAAAACATAATAAATAGATAATAATGTGTTTAAAGTAACACAATAGAAAATATATCATACATATGAGGTTATATTGTGTTAATGTGTTTGTGTTATTTATACCTACTACAGGTCTTTTTCTACTCGTGGTTCTGTACAGTCGGTTACTCACAAATCTGATGCTTGTGTATATATTTTCATTATTACAAATTAATAAATAGTACACAGATTTGTTAAATGTAGACTTATTTTATGGATAGGGAATGAAACACTATTAATTGCATTTTAATAATAATAATATCTCTATCGATGCCCTTCATCAGCTGTAACAAGTAGGTGAAGAAAATAAATGTTGGTTAATATTAAACAGTACATTTTGTAATAATAATGTAATATAATCGTAACCATACTGTGTGTAAGTAAGTAAGTAGGTAAGATAATGTAATGTAATGGTTAATAATAATGTAATGGTAACCAACAAGAAAAATCAGAAATTTAAAAAATATTAATAATTATTATAAATGTGTTAAATATAGCTATGTTTATTTTTATATGTTAATGATTTAGGAACTAAATACCTACTTACTTTTGTGTCAATCTTAATTATTGTCTTATTTATTTCTGGGTAATTTAATAACTATCATTTTAGTGCAAACAGGTTCTAAAAAATTTAATTACTTGCAAAATACCTGTTTCATTGTTTATTTCAACGAAATACCTACTTATTTTTGTGGCAGATTTCTAATTATTGAAAATTACCATATTTTTTCGATCGAAATACCTACTTAATTTTGTGTCAAACTTTTAATTATCAACAATTAGCTGCTTCATTGTTCATTTCACCGATATTGATTTCGGAAGTAAATACCAACTTATTTTTGTGTCAATCTTAATTACTGTTTTATTTACTTCTGGGTAATTTAATAACTATCATTGGAAGTGCAAGGATATTCTTACCAGTAAAATATTTATCTCCTTGGCTTAATTTAACAACATTGGTTGCTGATATAAATTCGTCTTAATTTTAATATAAATTTCTAATATGTAACTATTTATCCAACATTTTCCTACATTCAGAAAATTATTTATTCTCTTCTTCACACCACAAATAATTACCTACCTGTATTCTGGATTTGGTATATTAATTACTAACTGACATTGTATGTACATGTTCACATCAACTTGACTTTTAATATTAATCACCTCCTTGACTTTAACTTTTTAAATTTATGAATAAATAATCTTAGTTTTAGTACAACCATACATTTGTTTCCTTTTCCCCGACAGCGCCACCACGACCTGTGGTAGAGAGAAAGTGTCTAGTGAACCTATCTACCTCCTGAGACCCTTATAGAGCCATTCTTTAGTACTGAGCCAACGGGCGAGAAAATATTCACTCTGATCACCACCTCTCTTCCTAATTCTTACCAGAGGCTGCGGAACCATGTCAGCAGGTCCGGAAAATATTTTCATATTTTCCGAGAAGTTCCTTCGGAACGGGTGGATTCCCTGCACTCAGTCTCATACGGTACAGAAAGAACGGAAACGAGAGCAAAGGGTGAAGGGTGGTAACCTTACCGGTCATACTTCAACCTGATTCAGTTCTTTTTTTAATACTAATTCATTCTTATTACCCTTACAACTTATATGAGTTTTGTGTAGTTATTATATTTTATCAATCAAAATTTTCAAAAAATAAATGATCTGGTAAGTTTCTTAACTAGTAACTAGCCTGTTCGCCTTTTTGTTTCAAAATGATGGCTGTTCAAAAAATTTTATAATTTGTGATTTTGTTTTTACTGCCCTCAGAAAAAATCTACTTATTTCTCCTGATAAATGCTCGTAGGATTTATTTAATTATCAGAAATTTATTCAGATTAGTCAGAAAATTAAAAAATATTGATATTTATTTACTTCTAGATTATGTATAATGTGTGTTACATAAGTTGTTAATAATATTGTGAATAAGTGTATTGGAAAAGGTCTATCAAATTTATAGCATAATTAATTGTATACGGATATAATAAAATTTTCAAACATATTTAATTAAACATGAATGATGTTGCGAAATAAATAATATCGAATTTGCAATACGTAATAACATTATTAATTTTTATTCGATGAAGTAAATATTACTGCCGTCAAATATAACTGCAAATAATTTACATAAAAATCATTTTAAAAATACAACATTAAATAATTTGTCATTATAAATCACAAACATAAATAATAGTTGGATAATGTATAGTAATATGAATTTTAAACACACCTGCAGCTTTACTACTGGTTTCGTGCAAACGAGACATATTATTAAAATAAGTAAATAAATACATAAATATCGTTAAGGCGATCGTCCAGCAAAGTGAGCAAATTTCACCATTTTTTCTGATATCTTCTCTTGCATTATTTATAACATTTTATGATATTGATATATTTTAAATAAAAATATCTTGTTAAAATTAAACAAAGTAAATTAATTAACCAAAAAATAAATAACCAAACTTACGATGTTTAAAAATGGAGAAAATTGCTCCACTTTGTGGGCCTTTTCAATTTCAATTTATTTATTCAATAATATGTACATTACAAGCTTTATGTTCAATGTATACATATTATTTAGATATATCTAATATTTAATCAATAAAAAAGACATGTACAATCTGGTCCTGTTTCTGAAAACCCCTTCTGACACAATACCCAAAGCGATTTTGTTCAGCATAGCTGTAACTCTTCCAACAGGCATAACCATCGGCAGGTTGGTCCTGTAATTTGGAATGTGAAACAATCTATGCTGACGATGTCTAAGGTAATTATCAGGAACATACAAACCAAACTTCTGCATAATTTCAGTATTATCGATCACACCGCGTAATAATCAATAAAAATGTGTAATCAAATACACATTCCTTCAAGTCTCTAAACTATTGTGGATACCCTGGAGAAACTCGGTTGGGTAAAGCCAAGGATAATGCCCGTTCTCTCTCATGTAGAGATATCTCAAAAACTTTTATGATTGAATGGTTTCGTTTGATGTTTTTTTTCAACAATATTACGAAGTAAACGATTATCCGTAACTTATTTAACCTATTGCATTATCTGTCAGTTTATGTTTTAAGAAACACTGTTTTATTTAATGTTTCCCGACATTAACGTGAACAGAGCAAATATTGCTTACGTAACATAATAATGCATAGCAATAGTGATCTGCCGATGTCCGTCACTAAGGCAAAACCCGTAATGACGTGGACAGAAATTGATTAATCATTTTATTCAATAAGCTTCTACGAACGATTTGTGAATAATTTAATACGAGCATAAATTTTTATAAGATATTTACGTAAAAATTATTTTTGGCGTTGACGTTCTAAAAAGAGAATATTTATGTTTTCTAAGAAATGATTGTACCGAGCTTCGGATTGCTTGCCAAAATATTAAAAACTAAATGTTTTTAATATTTCTTACAAAAATTTAGGCTGTATTACAATCCTCACTTTTTGAAAAATGTTATTTTTTTAAAATTAAAGACGATTTTTGAAATGCAATGTACGTAACTACCTACCATTTTAGAATGAAATTTTATCAAATTATTGCTTTTTTTCTAATTTTCGTAATTAAACTCGTGAATTTGATAATTATAATTGAAAAATTGTAACTAGGTACACTCTGAGAATTGATTTATACATATCACATTAATTGCACTGCAGAAGAATGAGGTGGGATAAAAGTTATAAAACTATTTCATTTAGATACTTATGTATAAATTATGTTATTAAGATTGTCAAAAAATAAAAACTTACGCAAATGGCAATTTTATCGCTATGGCAAAAAAAATGAGTTGTTATTGTCGATGAATGCATAAATTTAAACTACTTTCTACATGTCATACAAATGTAATAAATTTATTTTATAAGACAACATAAATAATTTCCTTTTTATGAACTTAAATCATTCATTTTTGAGAAGTAATATTCAATCATTATTTTTATATAAATGCCAATTTATTCACCTTTTTACTTTATCTAATTTTACAAATTATCAATATTTCGATGTCAATGACGAAATAGGTGTAAAATAATTATTATCTTATTTTCCTTTGAAAAAAAGCCTCAGCCTTGTATTCATTGCGTTTTTTCATTTGGTATTTTTATTTTATGAATTTGCAGGAGACTTTTGGAAATATTTTTTTCTTGAGAAATTTTATAAACTTTTAAAAAATTTGTTGATCAAATGATATCCATACTTGATTGATGATGTTGATATATTGATATACCTACCTAAAAAATTCTCTTAACGCTAGGTAATAATAAAAATAGCATGGGAAATACATAGTTATAGAGAAATAGGGCATTTTTCATGAGTGTCACACATTTATGAGAAACCTGTTGTCAATTTTGTGATGTTATTGGTTTTGTTGCAATAAATCTGTTTTATTTTCTAATACGAAATTATTTTATTAAAAAATTAAATTCAAACAAATACTAGCTTTACAACGCTATATTTACTTGAATAACATACCAATAATGACATACGGCATTGAAGCAAAGGCAGACGCAATCAAGACTAAGCAAACATTGAGGACTTCCAAGATGAAGACACTGAGGATGATGACAGGCTAGACTCTGAGGGATCGCGTGAGAAGCACCAGAATCACAAAGATGTGCGAGGATGAGGACATTGTACGATAAAGTAGACAGCGAAGGAGGTACTGGCATGGTCAAGTCCAGAGTATGGACAGCACCAGATTACCTTATATCGCATTACATAATCAACCTCACGGAACCCGCCCTCGCGGAAGACCTCCTAAAAGATGGAACAGCAGCTGGGAAGTCAGTTCGTAGAAGGTATACTCTGGAGAACAAACCATATAGGTCTATTAAAAAAAGAAGAAGAAGATGAAGAGGAATGTATTTCTTATTATATAAATAAATAAACAAGATATATATTTCCCTATTTGTTTATCCCATGTACCTATTTCATAAAAAGATTATTACTAGGAATATTTTAATCCCTATATAATTCATAATTCGAAATATGAAAATATATTGGACGTATTGATAAATAATAGTATAGGTACTTGATCGCATACGCTTTCGTTGCTATTGAAAACCAGGCTTTATCTTGTGTAACGCCGTACATAATTCACGAAATCATAAAGGCCCCACCACACATTAAAGTTGGACATAAATCCTGATTTATTAACTCCGACGTATGGCTTGACTTACGGCGATTTGAATGAAAACTTGTATGGGGGATTTGGATCGTAAATTTACGTCTATACAGAATTGGTGTTATTTGGGTCTTTATAGGCGATTATTTATACTTTTCCGCTGACGATGCCTGCCTTTTGCATAAGCTCTCGATAAATCATGTTTTTTTATTATCCCTACAAAATTATTGGACACGATAATTCTAGTGTGTATTTTATTATTATTTGAATAACGTCTGGAAATTCAATATAATCGTCTGAAATACTAATCATGATCTTTGATGTTTGAAGACTTAATGCTTGATAGTCGTATTAAATCGCATCAAAAATAATATTTAAACTACCAATTGGAATCTGGAATTACAAACACTATTATTAATAACTCCAAAACAGGTTTCCAAGAATATAGCTTCATAATCAGACCATACTACGTAAACCAGGTATGTAAGTATTTTTTTATTTTACTAAAATTTTTATTTTTTACCAAGCCGCGAAAAACTAACTCAATATATAAAGAAACGCTGTAAAACGCGCCAATTCAATAATACCACACTACTCACAGAACTATGTATTTTATAAATAATAAAAACAAATTTTTTTTTAATCACTGATTCGTTGAAATATTAACATGTTTCTGGGCGTATGAGCCTTTCATCGTGAAACATGTTATTATTTCAAAAAATTAATGGTATATTTACGTATTTTATATTTAAACGAAGCTTGATTATTAATTTTATATAATACTAGCGGATAGAATATACGTCGTACAAAGGATGCACTTCGAAAACACTGATAATTTGGTGTATAATACGAATAAATTGAATGTATTAGTGCCCACCGACTTGCGATTGACTAGAACGCGAGACTTAGTATGGAATGGGCAGTCAAAGCTGGATTTGGTACTGAAAAGTCTCAATTGATCAGTGCATCCTTAGGAGAGTATGTCGAACCCCCTTCGATTCCCCGCGCATCCTACCGCACCACTGATAAATCAATGTTATTCGTCGTGAAAAGATACCCCTAGTAAGTTAGTTCTTCAATGTGCCCTTAGAATCTTTCATCTCGCAAGGCATTATTACGTGTGTAAAATATATATGTACCCATACACAAAAAATTTGGTATATACAAAAGCCAAAAGAACATTATACAATATATAGAACTTTCTGTACGTAACATGAATAATTGCAAATTACATGACAATGTTAGTAAATGTCGACGGAAATAAAAGTCGTGAAAAGGTGTAGCGTCGTAACCTTACGTCTCTCCCGGTGAAGGACAAAAACATAACTCATATGCACATTATTTTACATTCTGTTGATCGTATTCCAACAGTACTTAATTAATCTGGGTATATTGATAAAAGTTTTATTTAATTATAAACAATTTTTTGTTTATTTCATATCAAAAATAATCTTATATTTACATAAATTTATTTTTCTCCTTAGTGTTTTCTGATAATTTGGCTTTTTTCTCCGTATCTGTTGCTACCATTTCACGGAAGACAAAAAACGGGGGAAGCTCTTGAATTCCTTCCCATTGCCAGGATTGACAGCAGCGTTGTCTTCGAACTCCAAATTTCATCACACAATTTTAGCTAGTATATTGTAAAAACTTTTTGTAACCTCGCTTAAAAAAATGAGTGTCAAGAGTAAGTATGTGCTTTTATTAAATCTCCTTACATCGTACCATATTTGACTTATTACGACTTATAATAGTAAGGGAATAAATTGTTGGTCTAGTGGTCAGGAGTCCGGAAAGTTAGTTATTTTATCATAGTACAAGCATTGAGCTTTGTTTAAAATTACATGATAAGAGTGTATAATATACATGTATTTTAAAAAATATAAAAGCGCGAGTTATAGCTGACTTTTGAGGCAGATTTGCTTTAACGTAGTCTAATATTTCCATTGCAAAATAAGCAAATTTACATCTACAATCGTCTGTCCACTGATATAAGGATGAATATAATACAATGGTAATTAGCTAATTGTCATACTTGACTGCAATCTATTTATTTACATAATTAAATATTTTTCCGATTAAAAATAAATATCCAGAACAAGTTATCATTTTAAGGCGCGAACATTCTAGTGAGCTTATGTATAAAAATATGTTTTTTTTTATACCAAAGTATTTCAATTTAACTCCTCAGCTCTCTCCATAACATGCGATAATATAATAAATAAACTTTTTTGTTTGTTTATTTGTCCAATGCAAATGACAAATGTTGCGGTGAGTTGCGGAAAGGCAGTGAGCATTAGCGCTAGAGAGCGCGCGCTGGAGGCCCGACCCTGGCGCGGCGCGGGGCCGCCGACATAAATATCCCGCGCCGGGAACAACTTACATTTATATTTCAACGGTGCCCTGTCTCGGAAATATATTACATCTCATTCCCTGCTCATTTAAACAACTTTTAAATTGGTTGTAACTTATCGGGGGCCCTAATTTATCGGGCACAGGGGCGGCTCGGGCCCCGCGGCGCGCCTTATTTATGGCCGGCGTGATAATGTTATAAGAACAAGCAGAGATGGAGTAACCCATCATATTTGCCGCTTGCACGTCGATAGTATCGTATGCGGACGGAATAATAGTTTTTCTTTTTTGTAATATTTATGTACAAAAATTAAATTTAAAAAAATTAGAAGACATGCTTTCATTCGATTTCTTTGCATAAATTCGGAATCGATTTTTTAATATCAATATCCAAATTTAAGCTCTTATTCCAACTTAAATTCTAAACTTTACAGCTGAGCGCTCAATACTAATAGAAAATTATTAATATTAATCGAAATAATGACCAAAGCATGTCGAAAATGATTTAATGATGTTTAGTCATCAACTTTACTGAAATATTATGTTTAAAGTTTCAGAGTTCTAGCTAGTCGAGAAGATGTTGAAAAATCAATAATAAGATTCCACAAGCGTCACTGTTCATAGAACAATTTCATAGACGAATTACAATGAAGTGCAGATCTATTTGAACGGGCGGAAGCGCGAAACGAATCAGCCGAAAAAACTGAAAACTAAATAGATATCCGCAGATTTATTTTCTTCAAAGAGACTGACGTCAATAATCACCACGGTGACATCTTCGCAGATACCGAGAATAAGAAGTATCGGGAGGATTTTGCTAGATGATCGTAATAATTTGGAAGCCCTCGACCGAATGCAGTTTCTCTCTATGCTATTGCCGTGATATGTATCGCGGTCATTTTTAGATTGGTGGATGGCAGTGATAAGCTGAAAACGGTACGGTCAAAAAAATAATCAGTGGAAAAAATTCAAAATTATTTTAAGTTAATCAATAATATCCCACCATGAACTACAAAAGTCAAAATTTTGCACTGTATTAAAATAATTTTTTTCTAGTGGGTTATCTAAGGATATTTCATTTTAAACAAACCAAGGAATTATTTTGAATATTAACGTTATCTTTTGATACCTACAATTGAGATTTAAAACGTATTTTAACAATAGTCACAATAAAACAAATTACAATATTACATATGATATGGAATGAATCATTTATAAAATTTTAGGTATTCCTTAAGAAAAAAATCTTTTAAAATTTTGTTTTACTTTTAAATTTATCAGTTTAACAATTTAAACAGTTAAAGAAGTTATTCAGATTTTTATAAGCGTATGCAACTGCTTACCTTATAATCAACTATCCTAATATTGTATGTCCATCCGTAACATTCTGGAATTACAACAACAACACCGACTAGCCGCTAACGAGGCGCGGGCAACCGAGTGCGACACCTTAATCATCGCGCGGCTCAGAAAAAAAACGTTTTTTTTCCAACGTCAGGGATTGGAGGGAAATTGAATCTCTGAGTGGACGGTAATCACAACGGTTTTAAGTATATATGTATATGTTTAGCGCAACAGACAGGATAGGAAACAGTTTGTTTAGGATTTGAATAAGGATCTGGCTCGCCTGAATATCCTCGAGCTGTACACCAATATATCACTCTTATTGACCCATAAAGATACGAGAGTTTCGGTCACTTCCTCGGCACCTTCTTTATTCTTTACATCAGTACGCACGGTGTTAAAAAGACTTTAATGTAGATACACGCGTTCGGAAGTTTTTAATGCTTATTGACGGCTTGTGGTCAATTTCTATCTGGAGCTTCACTTTTAGTATTAACGCGCCATCTTTTATTCTCGTAATAGTCATGTTACGGTCACTCACTGCTTTACCAACTCAACGGTTCGATTCTCTTTCAGGTTGCAAAATTGCTATGAAGACGCGCTCACCACTCTTGGATATAAGATAATGCCCGAATGAATAGAAACAGGATAATTAGATGGAACAAAGTTGCGCCAACAGTGACATAATTAATATTAAATATTTTAATCATAATAAATACAACACGAAGTTGAGATATGAATGTACACATGTTAGTTTATACGCTCGAGGTATAAACAAATCAATCAATTATTCACATGGCCAAGCGGTTGACCCGACGGGGCGCCGGGCTTGCCGCCACAAATAATAAAGTTATAATTATGCCCCCCTCGGCCCTAAACGGCGCGGCCCCCGCTGCGATCGGACGGGCGCACGGACAGGGCCCTTCGTTCGTATTTTTATTATATTATTTTCCGTACGCCAATGGCGGACAGATGAATAATTCTCGAGGCGGCCTCACCCGACGGGTCACCCTGTAGGTGTCGGCCGGAGAGAACTGGAGGAGTGCCGCGGAGGTGTGGCAGAAATAAAGTCCCAAATGTGTTTTTGAAGATTTGAAAAATAAATGTATTTATAAAAAAAAATGTTTGTTGAGTGCAAGACGGAATTTTTGTTGTTCTAAATAGAATATTTACAGGTTGGCTTATTGGCTACGATAGATAGTCGTAGAAATACATTGAGATGAATGCGTTTTGATAAAAAGAAACACTTCAAAAATGACTACAAATTGACAATAGAAGAGAATAAACAAGATATTAAAACTAACGCACAAATAAATAAAAAATAACATGAAAGTTAACAAAAACCATTTGTGTCCAATAAAATTTGACGTTTATGAAATTTTCTTTCAATTTTTTATTCAATCTAATGCATACACAGTACAACCCACATATTATGTATATTTAGAGCCTTATTAGTAGAAAAGCATACATTTTGTCTTAAAAAACGTGAATATTATATTATTCACAAACATTATCAAAATTCTACATTTAATATTTTAAATGAATTTATAATTATTTCCATGTATTAGCAATATTAATAAAATTTATTTAAGCTACAAATTAATTAATTTTTTATATTATTTATTGTATTTTTATATAAGCAGTAAGAAATATTTGAAGCAGCTCTTTGTGTAAATTTTAGGCGAATGAATTTATATAATTTTTAAGGTGTCGTGATTTTTTAATGAACGTCTTCAATACAAAGAAAAAACCGACTAACCAGCACAAATAAATGTCGGATTTATGTATTAAATAGGCAATATTTTACGTAGGATCTTAAGGTATCTGAGGAGGATTTTAAGGCAGTGAAACACCACAGCTGTCACATAAAACAAGATATTAGACCCCACCTCACTGTGTTAACATTTACCTTTCCGGATATTTATTGCGGGTCTCTAGCTATTTATTTACGGTACACGGAGGATGTCTTTAATGATGTTGACTATCAGAATTGACTATCGGATTAAATAAAATAAAACATCGATTAGTTAGTAGCCAAGAAGGACAATCTACACGCCTACGTTATCGTACTAACATTTAATTTAATATGAAATAAAATAAATATTCTTAAGTCATTGAAAAATAATATTTATTATTATTATATTCGTTTGATTTTTTATTATTTCGCCGATCCTGTTTATAAATTTAAACAAATTTTACTCAATACGTATAACAATATTATATAATATATTGTATATATAATGTATTCAATACGCAAAAATTCTTCAATATATTAGTAGTAAAAATTATCTGATTTAAGATTAATTTTTCATTTTTGAAATAAATTTCATGATCCTTATAAGGTAGTATTTAGACTTTAGTTTTTGTTTAGTCTTAAGATGGGTATATATGCACATATTAAATGGTTTCGGTGGAAAAAAATAAGAAACCAAATAATTACCTGCTAATATTATATAATGTTCAAACAAGCCTGTTTTTAGACTTTTAAAAATGGGAATACTACAATGCCTTCTTTTTCTTTTCATTCCCTATCCATTCAACGGTGTAAAGAGCTTAAAAACCTCCTGCGACATGTGTTTGGCAGTGACTTCTGATCTTGGTGTTCAGTCATCCTCTCCACATATCAACCAGTAAAGCCTTTCTATTTAAATGAGCCTTGGGCGCTTATCTCACTGTAGAAAAGCTCTTTGCTGCCATCTGTATATATTCTCGAAACTCAGACAATACAATAAAGACTTATTTCAGTACCTGACAAAAATCTTAAAATCGCTTCGCATGTGTCACGACATTGAAATAAACGAGACGGCTATTTTACTGCTAAGACAAGCCGACAATTGTTGCCTAATTATCACATGCTGCAAAGTTGAAAGTATTTACAATAAATGAAATATTTACAAAATCGAGGCAAATACGCGGTACGGCTAATAAGAGGCGCAATTAAAGCTAAATATTAAATCTTCCCGCTCTCGCGTGATTACTCTGGTGAGCGCGCTGTAAATCATATGCGGGGGGGCGCGCTACTTTAGTTACCGAAGAAAAATCTCTAAATAACCGCAGACATTTCATATTTTATGACAAGTGTCATTTCAAAAAAATAAAAGCAAAAAATATACTTTCCAAGAATAAAAAATGTGTAGCTGTTGTGAACATAGTGATTTATGATATTTACGACATATTTTTTGGTCTTTTGGAAATTAACTCGCCTAGTGATCCAAGATTCAAGGTAGAATCGTTACCTAGGAACACAAATGTATTAAAAAAAATTTCAGCAAAATGCTAAGCTCAGTTTGAGATAAATGTATTATATAAATTTAAAAAATATAACTGTAATATATCTCGATATGACGGAAATCTGTATGTGCACGAGCAGGATGGAAGATGCGGGAATGCTTGGGGTTGACCGCCGAAATATACGCGGTAAAACATGGCGACAGACCATTCCGGATCGTGCGCTTATGCAGGAAAGACACGCGAAATTAAAAATGACATTGCGAGGTGAAAATAGTTGCGTTGACCTAGAAACTTCAGACAAATTACGAACGTTTCACGATGTTTTGGCACCCTCCATTTTGCTTCTTTTTCTCTTTTTATGCCATGTTCATTCTACGGACGTTGGGTATTATGTTGGTTTTAAGAACATTTTTTACAGCGGCTCGGAATAGCTCTTCAGTAGACTGGCCAAACCAATGCCTCAGGTTTTTCAACCATAGCGTCCTCCTTTTTCGAGGGCCCCGCCTTCCGGTAATTTTTTCCTGCATTATGAGATACAAGATCTCTTACTTCTTTGGATATATCATCACATGTTCGAGATATTGAATTAAGTATTTTCTTTATTCATCCGAACCATAACACATCATTCGTAGCTCTTTTCATTCGGCTTATTTTGAGTATTCTTCTTTAGATCCACATTTTGAATATCTCAAGTCGCCTTATTAATTATTCAGTGAGCGTCTACGCTTCCATTTCATAAAATAATATCGAAAACACGTAGCATCTGACCATTCCTCTTCATGTGCCCTATCGGTCCCCCGAAGTCGGCGATCACCTGGGAGAAAGTTTCCCTGTCCAGGGCAGTGCAGAACAGCTCTTCCACGCTCCTTGTTCCGGTCCACTTTCGGATATTTCGAAGCCAGCCTCCTTCCAACTCCTCTGCGACCCTCAATCTTCCCCTTCATGACGAGCTGAAGAATGGAGTACTTTTTGCCTCTCATTATATATGACCAAAGTATGAAATTTTACGGAGTTTTACTGTGTTGAGTAACTTTGTCTGTTTGTGTTTGCTCTACGTAAAACTTCATTATTACTAGTCATATTTGTCCAGGATGTCCATCTAACCATACAAATTCGTAATCCAAGGTTGAGGTTACGACTGCAGAACATCTTTTTCATTCGGATAAAGGTTGCACGAGCCTGTCCAATGCAGCTTTTGATTTCAACAGTGGGATCCTATGTTTCATTTAAATTGCAGCCCAAGTATAGCAATACTTTTTACCTTCTATAATTTTTTTCCAGCAATATAAATACTTTCATTGTCAACAGAGTTATTTTGCTAATGAGAATGTGTTTTTAGTTGTTGTACCTATTAACTTTGTAACAGATGCGATGTTGTGTATCGCGAAATGTATCCTATGATTGGATTTATCTCGTGAATGAATCGAAAGGTGCGCGTTTGTAGAAAGGTCATAGCAAGTGTGACGCTAAAGGCATGTGCGTGAATTAATTGGCATAGAGAATGGCAAGCTAAGGCGGGAAGTAACACGGGATGAACAAAAAAAATACCTCCAATTTACATTATCGGTTTATTGAAGAAATAGGTTTACAATTAATACAGGACGAGTAAAATTATTCGGCGAAAGAGTGAGTTGTCGTACAGCTTGCTGCCTGTTGATACGTTACCAGTCGCAGTGGGCTTCTAATTGGTTGGATCGCCTCGAGCGTGATTGGTTTATTTGCGCGATCAAGGGTCTAGCGTCCATGCAGGCCTGGATGATCCACAAATTATAAAATGAAAATATACGAAACCTGTGCAAGACCGATAACGACATTTGGTATTGAAATAAGACCCGATACCACGAGAACGAAGAATGTCTTAAGAACCACTGTAATGAGAACTCTCCGACCCATCGCGGGGAGCAACCATCAGAGACAGATTACGAAACTCCAAAATTCTGAATAGCGAAGAACGAGATACCTGCAGGCAGCAGACCTCCATGAATATCACCAAAACGACGGAGGGGCGACTGGTCATTTATTTCTCAGGAGCAGGACACAGTCCTAACACAAGCAAATGAAAAAGAAGAAGTTCTGAACTTAAACTTTCACATGTAATTACTACATGATTCAGCGGAAGATTTTTCTGCGAGCTGAAAATGTTTGCGTTGACCTAGAAATTTCAGCCAACCGCGCAGGTTTGGATGTTGCATATTTTGGTTCGATCGGACGAACCTTCCGCTTTATAACGAGGATGGTTGCCGGCGAAGGAACTATTTCGAGATCACGATACTCATCACGAGCGGGTGGCGGGCGCTAGTGACGCGGGCGCTGCAGCGAGCGGCAGTGCCGGCGGCCCTCCGAGGCGCGCGCCGTAAATTATTTGGCGAGACGTCCGGCGTGCATTTTGGCGGCCGGGCGAGAGCGGGTTGGGGGAGAGGCGCCAGAGACGGGCTGGGGAAATCGACGTAGTGGAGAAGTTTCACGATGTTGGTAATAACACATTTAACTTAATTTAATTAAAATATACATCAAAAATAATAAACCAGTGTAAAAAAAATTATATCTGTCAAATAACTGAAAAATAGTTCATTTAAGTTAAAGTATTTTAGCACGGGACGACTGTGGCCTGTGCTGCCTGTGACGTTGATATTAAAAACTTTTTAAACTAAAATCAGAAGATTTTAGAATGAATTACACGAATCTCCTAATGACTAGGCAGTTATTGTAAAATTTCGAAAGATCGAGAAAGACATTTATTAACCTATAACAACAGGGGGCGTCATACTACGCATCAGACTGAATGATGTTTAACAGTGTGGCCTGTGATGATTGTAAACCGAGTGATGAATATCGGGCGATTACCTACGTGAAAGATTTAAATAACTTGAACAGAATATTCGAAAAGGTGATCGACGCACCACCAGTTGTGTCTAAAGTTGATCAGTGGGTATTCAAAAATTGGATAATAAGTAGTGATGCAACGAAAGCTACTTTCACGAATACGAATACGAATATCAAGCCTACTAATCGGCAAATACGAATACGAATACTAATAATTCAACAAGGTAATGAATAATATACCAATTTTCTTTTTTTGAACAAATATTTGTTCAAAAAGCGCAACATTTATTTTATCCGTTTGTACATTCCCAGCGTACGAAAATAAATATCACATTTTCACGCTTACGAGAGATCATGTTATTAGATTTAATTTGAAATTATTTTATAAGAGTTAACACTTTTACACACACCGGTAATAAAATGAAACGAACAATACGTATAACAAGACAAAAACTACATTAAATAAGCACCTAATAATAGAGTGCGTAGGTATGTTCGGATACACGATGCGCAAGCAAACCGTAATTTGCGTTGCGTTCAGTTATAAATAGTTTGTTTTTAATATTCGCGATGATATTTGGCGAATACGAATATTTGGTAAATATCTACTATTCGGCGAATACGAATATTCGTATTCGTTGCATCAATAATAATAAGTATGTAAATTACTTTAGAAATATTCAAGGACTTGTCTTTTGAAGAATAGTGCTCAAATTTAATTTACATCCAGTGATTTTGTGTAGTAAATAAAAACTTTGATTAAATTGCTTAAATATTTTCATTTGTCAGCCACAGCCACGTCCCGTGACGATATCAAGGATATTAAAAACTTACGTATTAAGTTTGTCGACAAATAGAGAATATTTCGATGTATAATTTTTACTTCTCCGAGAATTGTGATCACAAAAATAACATAGCGAGCTGAAGTGCACAAATCCGCCCGGACAACATGCATCACGAGGCTCATATCTACGGCAGAGGAGATAAATGCATGTTGGCAGCGGCCCGCCGCGCGTAATGGTGTATTGTGGGCCCGATGATTTATATCCCTGCACCTCCCTTGAAGGGCTCCGAGAGAGATGATTGTATTCACCGAAACGGCAATGTAGCCAGAGGTTACCAAGCAGATACATCATCGTGTGGAGGGTGTATCGCATCTAACTAGCAGGTGTCGTCAAACGTTTTATTTAAAAAAAAAGGAATTTAACAAAAATTGGAAATAATATTTCCTGGCGTATCCTAGTGTAATGCAAGTATTCGGATGAATTTCATTACACACAATAAAGTATATTGCTCCCAAAATTCCGTAAATCAATTGTAGATTTTCTCATTAGCGACATCTGTGGGGATTTAGGGGAATGAAAATGGCTTTGTACAGGCCGCATGGAAAAGGCGCTTACAACTCATATATGAAAGCTTCACGCAATTGGAACATATATACAACTTCCAAAAAAATGAATAAGCATGGTATATTCTATCATAGGGTGGAAATGGCGAATGTTACAATTGTGTAAAGTGATCACTTAAGCCAACCATAAAAAGACAGGTCATAAGTCCTGTTACACCCAAATGACTTCTATACCTACTTTCCTATAATTAATACAGTTTCGTCTCTGTGAGATATCTATAATATACACTAATTGATTAAAAAAAAAGAATTTTAAATATAAATACCATGACAATGACCGAACGATTTAGGGAATCCAATCCTGGAATAACGACTGAGTTTACTAAACTTATGAATTTTATTTTTTTTACTATAATACACACATACATAAAAACAAATAAATGCATTACACTGCACAGCAGTTTATTTTTGCGACTGCTCTCATTTGAAAATAAGGTATTATACATCTTAAATTACATACTATATACCTGTTATTATAAGATTTTTACACAAGTGATCGCCAACAATGAGGGGAACTTGGCAAGGCTCGAACGAAGAAGAAGAAGAATACATATTAAAAATGTTACATATTGATCTTAAATTACGCAAAAAATGTTTAGTTTTCGCAGTAAAAATCATTCAAAAAGTTTCATTTTCAATACTATTGGGAAGATTTTTTGTGCCTTTTCGTGACGCCATAAATATTTTCTTATTACGATTAATTCTTATTTTGATTAATTCTGCGTTTATATTTATTATCCAATATTCGTCTATTTTTATTAAAAAATAAACTATATTATGGTTTGCCGGTTTTTCTGCCTTTAGCTGGTATCAAGTACCCTTCTCCCGAATTCAAGAGATTTTTTTAATAAATCATCTGGCAATTTACACGCGTTTAGCTTTGTAACCTCAATTAACTTGTGAAAATTATGTTATAATCGCATTATGTAAATCTTGAAATGTCCAAAATAAACCCGAATATACCAACGAGAGTTTCTATTCTTACTGCCTTGTACCATTCTTACTCGCTTCACGTCACAAAACACCGCTACATACTACCTACATACATCACGACGTATTTGTACGTATCACAGCATGTCATCTTCAGAGCAAAAGTAAGCTATAAAATTTACAGATGCCTTTCATACAAACATTTTCGTATATGATACAATAATTATTCCATTTTTAAAGGAGTAAATTTTATATTTTGCAATGAATTACATAAATATTACTAACTAGCTATATCCCATCAAAAATGACGGTGTTTTTACATGCCGGTTCCTAAAGAATTAAAGTATTTATTTATTTATAAAAAAGAAATATTTTTTTTTAAATGATGAAAAAAAAAGAAGAACAAAAGATTTTTTATGCTATCAAGACGTAACACGAAGTTAAGACGGACGGATGGACGGACAGACAGGAAACTATTATAATTGGAATAATATTTGTTTAATAAGAACTTTTTTTAGGTTATCTTATAATTTTGTACTTACACTTTTATTATAAATATTGATTAATTGTTTTATTTTACCATATACACTGACCATATATTGAAAATTCCGTTTAATTTTTTTTTAAATACTGACCCTATCAATATAAGCTATAAGATAATTTTACAAATTTTATACCCTTTTATAATAGACATGCACAACATCAAAATTATTGTTTAAATATGTATTAAACAAGAATATACTTTGTATACATACACCACTAATTTGTTGAAAATACCAACATGTTTCGGGGTGAATAGTCCCTTCATCAGGATACTGATGCAACGTATATAAAGTATACGAGTACATTAAATGTACGTATACAAAGTACACGAGTACATTAAATGTGTATGCAAATGTGAGTAAATTATTATGTTAATCTAACCTAACCTAACCTAAGCAATAAAATTTACTGACTAAACAATAATGACTTAATTAATAAGGTCATCATAAAGTCAATTTGGATTTATTGAAGAAATTTATTGTTGTTTTAATTTAACCCTTCTCTTTTGGATACAAGTTGATCATTTACCTCTTTTACATTAAATACGTAATAAAATTTTTGAAAATTAGTAGAAAATAAACACTGTGCCGAGTATTTTCGACCTCTCTCACTGGAAACATATATCAAAGTTGCCCAGAAAAAAATGTAGTTGTTGTTATGTATTGACCATTATAAAAATACAAATACTTTCAACACGCCTTTTGAACTGTTGAATTGAAAATGTTGAATATTTTTTAAATTCTATCGAAGTCCATTCGTTGACCGCCCCCAAACTCAACCGATGGCGGGTCGCGCGGGCTCACGTTTTCACGAAGTCAGAAGATTGTAAACGTCCCTTTGTTGTTAAAATTATGCTGTTGTCATTTGAGATATAATAATACACAACATTATATTTATGTTCTGGGCTGGACGTGATTTGGAACTATCTGACTGAATACCTCCACTGAAAGGGAACTGAAGGGTATGTTATTTGTTGCCGCCTACGGAGAGCCTTTTTGCCGCCCAACCGGATGCCGGCGGATGAAATGAAGCCTTCTTTAGTCAGAGTGACAAAGAGTGATAAATGATTTGATTTCTTACCGTTCTATTGTGTTTTGTGTGAAAGGTTATGTTATCTGAATTGAATCATTTTGAACTTTAAAGACTTCTAACAGCTGATAGTTTTCACTGTCGTCAAACTATATTTAAAGCTCACATTGTCATTTTGAAGATGCTCAAATCAATACGTCGGGTATAAAATAAAAGCAATGGCAGCAATATCTAAAAAATTAAAAAAATTTTTTTGAATGTAATCAAGGAGGATTACTAATTTAGAATGGACTGAATTCTAGGTTTTACGTATCCATCCCTTTCAAAATATTTTCTATAAATTTATAGGCTATATTTCTTTTAAAACCTTGAAAAAAGTACATTCTATATCACTAATCCTCGATGACTGTATTAATTTTTTTTTGATATTGCTACCTCTACTTTTATACCCACGTATACTAATAGAAAATAAATAAAAATTTGAAAATATATATATGGTGTTGAATAAAAACCAATGAAGATTCGGTGCTATCTTTTGGTGAAGATATAAAGACACCATTCATGCTCGTGCGTGAATTTTTCCTGTCTATAGAAAACGTCACGTGCTGGCAGTTAGCCTGAGTGGGAAAAAAGTAGTTAGTGCTCATCGGATCGTCAATTGTTGTTGCATAGTGGAGCAAGTTGAGCAGCGATAGTGCGTTAAATTTTGCCTAAGCCTTGGCAATACCCACGTGTAAATCATTCTCGAGATCCAAAAAGCTTTCGGGGACGATACTATGACCATCATGGTTGAAGGGTTTCGAATATGGCCGCACACCAGTGGAAAGCGAATCGCTTCCCAGGAGGCTCTCAGCAAGTCGAAACAACATTGTGATTGAATAAGTGTTGACTCTGGTTGTGCAGGGTCGTCCTACCAGGGTCGTCGTACTATAGTCTTGCAAATGAGGTTGAGATTAACTTTGATTCGGTAAATTAAATTTTGACCAATGATTTTGACCTTTTGATCTAGACTGATCTGTTGTTCTTGACCAAGTTCACTCAGAATGTTGGAGATTGATTTCATAATGGTGTGTTTATTGATTCTAATGCCTACATTTATGTATTTTTCAATTTATCGTATTTATATATTGTAGCCAGCCAAATGCTCGCATTCACGTAAATAGCAATATTTCAACGCTTCAGATTACAAATTGCTCCCTGGTATTTCGAAATTCACAATAAAAGGTGAACAAACCATCATGCAATATCCTCGTTAAGATCGGCCGCCCCACCAACCTCTATTTCGATATATTTCCCCCCTTATTGTTCTTCGGATTAGTATCATTCCCGCGAAATGGCAGTTAATCTCAGCCTCATTGTCTTGATAAATACCCCACCGCCTGGAGACGAAGTGGATTGATGCAACGCTCGGGCGAGAAGAATGGAATAATGGAGTGGAAGAACACCTGGTTACTTTGCCTAAAGCTAAAACACAGGGTTTATCGAAAAAATAACATGTTTTGATACAAGCATAACAGATAGTCAGGGATTACAACTCAAAGCGATGCTGGAAGAAAGATTTATTATTTAATAGCGACCAACATAATTTTACCCTAACCACATGTTCGTAGTATTCTGGAGTATGCATCTCAGGTATGGAACCCAGGCTATGCAGTACACAAAACCAGAATTGAAAGCGTCCAACACAGATTTTTAAAGTACCTTAACCTATGTTCGACCTCATGTTAGAAATGAAGACTCTGAAATGTAGCGGACTTTGTAATATTCATTTTGAATCTCACAAAACCTAGTCGATAGTCCTGATCTTCTTCAACGTCTATTATTTCATATCTCAAGTCAGAATAACAGACATTTATCTACTTTTCTTCTATCTTTTTGCAAGATAAACTAAACAAAACTCTTTCATCTTTTTTTTTGTGTCTCAGGCCTAGGATTGGTTTTTGTCCTTTCTGCCTCTTCATTTCTTGGTAGGTGCTATAGCGCACATCTCCGATAACCTTATCTATATAGCTTGATCTCAGGCAGTCTCTGTGATTATTGCCTTCAAAATTTCCCTCGACGGTGGTAAAAAGCAGGCCTGGGTGCCTTATGTTATGGCCTATCCAGTTCGCTCGTTGTTGGGCGATTCTGTTCAGGAGCCGTCTCTTCTCCCATTCTGCTCAACAACTCGTCGTTTCGGATATGTTCTGACTAATGGATCCTCGCCATGCGCCTGTAGCACCACATATCCAAGGCCGCTAGCCTCCCAGACATGCTCTGGCCGATGGTCCATGTTTTACTGCCGTACAACAGCACACTTCAGATAAAAGTTTTAACCAAATCCTTCCTAACCTTTTTATGAATGTCAGGAGATACAAAGATCTTGGATATTTTGTTGAAGGCGACTCTTGTTTGTTGGATTCTGCTTATAATGTCTGCCTTTGAGCGGCCGTCTTGGGAAATTCTGCTGCCCAAATATGTGAATTCTTTCACTTGTTTGATAGTGACGCCACTCAAAACAACATTTTTTGATACTTATATTTAACTTAAATTTATATTTAATTTAAATTACTACCATACTTATATTTTTAATTCGACCATTGGGTACAAAAATAGACAATAAATTTCACAACCCAAAGCTAACTAGTTTTCAATCAATGTTTCAATCTACTCTCATCCTTCATTCCTTTATCCTAATCCTACGTTCCCTTCTACCCTCCTCGCCACTCCACAACATATTTTGTAACCCAAAATTATCTTGTGTTATCACATTTCGTTTTATCATTAACCATCGTCAGAGGGATGTTCATATTTGGCATAGTTTATTTTTTTTATTATCATATTATGTGAGTTAATCATAAAATTTGCTGTCAATTTTATCTTGTATTATCACATTCGTTTATATCATTAACCATCGTCAGAGGAATGTTCGTATTTAGCATAGTTTATTTTTTTTATTATCATATTATGTGAGTTAATCATAAAATTTGCTGTCAACTTTCCAAAAGACAAATAAATAAATCAGTCCTGCAAAACACGTTCTTGTGCCCACAAAATCTATATTGTGGTCACTCCCTCAAACAATATAATTATATTATTATAATCAGGAAAAAAAGGAGAAAAATAAGTATCCACGTGAAGAAACATGCGAAGCGGCCCGAAGTTCCTAGAAGCACGGCCGCGAATCCTTAAGCCATGTATTCACTAGGGGACAAATTGTCCCTCAACAGCACGCGCGGCATAGAGTCTACGTGACGTTGCAACGTCGTGCAGTGTTCCGCGACCTCGCGCACAACACAGCGCGGCATTTCTACGTGCCGTGGCAACGTTGCCATGCGCACGGTACCCGAGCGTACTCACTGCAACATTCCGCGGAGCGTCAGTACCACGTGGTATGTTTACAAGTGAATACGCATGCGCTGTATCTGTCAAGATGACAATGCGGGGAAACGAAATCGTTCTTGAACTCATCGAGCTGTATCGATCTAAGATCGCATAGAATGTCCGTCCTTCTTTCTCTTTGCAGTAAATAATTTCGCCTTCTCCTCTTTTTTCTCCTCTTACTTTTCGATAAACTCATTAACATAAACAGATACGCGGCTATCATCATAACCTCATAGGGCGATATATTTCCGCGACGTCTGGAAAATAATAATTATTTGCAAAAAGGACCTTGTTTTTAATAATATTCAATTTACTACAGTAAAACCTCGTTTATTTGAAATTGCGACCCAAAAAACATTTCGAATTGCGCGGAACCCCGTTTTCACCAAATGAGATACCGCAGCTGTCAACATAAGCTCATCGGGTGACATTTCCGCGACAAGATATGCGAGTCCCGGTGTGTACACGTCAAATGGCCGCGTCATTGTCCCCGAAACATGAGCGTAGATGTTGATGAGACATGCCGAGCGGAATGTTTCGCGATTTGTCCCCTAGTGAATACATGGCTTTAGGCAGCGGGGGGCACGCTGTGTATAGGTGCAAAGAGTAGCTTATTGCTGTGGTGGTCACAACGCTCGCCTAGTGATCTGGTGGTTGGTGGTTTGAGCCCCACTCCAGGACACCGGCAAGTAAATCCTATTTTCATAACACAAGCGTTTAGCTTAGTTTGAAAATAGTAAGAATATCGATGTGATACGTACTCCGTGTGCGCATCTCGATTAAAAATATATATAAATGAAAATAACACTCCGCGGGCACTTGAAAAGTCCAAGTTAACTGTGTGCCTGAGAAACAATGTAAAAACGAAACGATCGCATATTATATAATTCATTATATAATTTTCGGGCGCGAACATAGTTCTGATTTATAAAAGTGTTGACGTTTAACAGATAAAGTTTATTGTTTTACCTGAACCTGAACCTGACTTACTGGCGAGTAAGTCACATTAAAAAAAATACACTATTTTTATAAGAAATGTAAAACTATCGTTTGCATTTATTTTCTTTTTTTTTTAATTTTTCCCTTGATTTTTACTGTGTGTTTCTTGATGATTCTGTACTGATATCAGGTATTTCTATATAACTTGCGAGGTAGGTAGTGTGCGAGAGGCCTGCTACATATTATCTTATATTTATATGTATTATATGTGCATGTGCATGCAACAATTAAATGTCTTTTGTCCAATAAACGCCGATTTATCGGTAATGAAATGAATAAAAAATATTAGAAGTTTCGTCCACTCTCCAAAAACCTATTTTTCAATGTTAATAACCGAAAAATATTTTACTACTAGTCGTACACTACAATAGTTTACTACTGTAAAAAATCACCAAACATGAAATTGTTTGCGTCTTTGCTAGGCATCAGTATAATATATATATATATATATATATATATATATATATGTGTATACAATGTTTTTGACGATCCACGGAGAAATGGTGGAAACAATGTCGCTAGGGTGCATAGGTATACATTTTGCACACCAATGAAAAGCCCTTTTCAGTAAGTTTTATCATTAACTACAAAAACTATCCTGGGTAGTGAATCTTCTTGGTTTACTTAAAAAGTGATTATTATTTATATTTATTTGTAAGATGTTTAGTAAAGAAATAAACACCGCGAGAACTTAAATCGGTCGGATAAAAATGTTTTTATACATTTTTTCCAACTAGGCAATATTACATTATATCGGTAGATACTCAGAGAACAATTAGAAAATACATTATTCAATTATATTGGTACTCAGAAAAAAAGTAAAATGTACCATAAAATTATAAATTTTTTTAATATAATACTTTAGTAATATCTACATCGCCATGTAAAATAAAATAAAATTTATGGCAGAATACAAAATAAAACATATTTTAATATCTTCTGCATAAAGTTTTCTGAGCTGTTCTGCCATGTGTACCTGAACTCTCTCGTCGAAGACTCTTATCCCAATGTGGAGTCCATCATCAACGCTGATGTCGCTGATGCAACGTGATTTATGGCTGCAAGAACAGCGCCATTTAATGTAGCGTCAGTGATGGACACTGTCACATAGAAAATTATTATTTACTTTACATATCTCATTATTTCTCAAATGCACGCAATGATCTATGGAGCGGTCTATGCTTGGTATAAGCCTAAGAGATAGTGAAGAGGGACCCATTACACATCCTATGTTATAAGCAATAGCTCTTAAATCGGCCCTACACTTTCGCCACCCGATTCGGCATTTTTAATGCTAAAGTGGTTATCCTCTTGAGCTGCATTACATTATGCAACCATTACTAATTCCATCGGAAGAAAATCTACACATCGTCAAATTTTTGAGTTCTATAATATCATCATATATTTATCAAGTTCTATAATATATATGTTCCAAATCTGAGAATGTTTTTTTTATTAAGGATGGACTGTGCTAGGGACAACTGTAGTCTTTTTCTGTAGATTTTTTACTTCGTTAGTATTTTTATAGACATTTTTGGATAGTTTTAAATATTATTTTAATTAAAAAATTTCCGGAAAGGGCTGTAGCTAACTCTACAGTCAAAGATATCGTTGAGCAAAACAATGTACTGTTAATAGTTAATATATGTGTATACAATACAACTGCGAACATTCACTCGCAAACCCACGCATAATAATTTTGTGCTGTTTCGATTAGGGCAGACGGGACTTAGTTTACAGGACTAGTAAAATAAACGTCATTGCTGTAACCTGTATTTAAATTCTGGCATAGCTTCAATTGGGTTCCATGAAAAAATAATTTATACGTTTTTTTTACTGATTACAGATTTTTTTTGAACATGTGTAGTATTTTAATTATTTTGGGATTAACAAACAAATATACTACATCGATACAGAAAATAATTTAACAGTCTGAATCTATAAAATTTGCATAATAAATGGAAAAAACTGAAATATTTTCGGTACTCTAAAGCTGATCCAATCTGGAAGAAAATGCCACTAAACGTATGTAAATTTTTTTCGTTTATATTCAAAGGAAGAATTTAATTTCAAGACTGAATGATAACAGACGCTGTGGCGATGAAAACTTGCCCTTCTGGGGTAGGAGCTGAGTGTGAGGAACTGCTGATGTCTTAGAGTGCACAAAAATTATAAATTTAATTGTCTCTCAACTAGAACTAAAAAAAAAAATTTTATCCTTTTAAGTTATTTTTGTTACAAAAACGTGTATTTATTATTTTTATAATATCATGTAATCAATGTGAATTGCGTCGAAGACATGCATTTTTCCCGAATGCTATTATCTTCAAAACTCAAACGTCAAATTTATAATAATTCAACGCGGCAGAAGTCACCGGCCTATACAATGTCCGATAAAATAGTACTTTAGTATTTTAAGGAAATGTTTGAACAATTACACTTATTTTATAAAATTGTTGAATGATCATTATATTTTCATCTGGAATATGTCTTTTTACCAAATTTCAGAGTGATTGTTGGTCAGAAAGTAGGTCAACACATGAAAATTCTGGTTATGGCTATTGTATTGGTTTTACTAGAAAGATAATTTTATGCCATTATTGTTTAAATATGATGACGATATCACGATTTTCGAAATAAATTTGCACAGTTTGCAACGCTGTTTTGGCGTAAGTCTATTCATTCTAAATGTGGAGACCTGTAATTGGCCATCTATATTGTATCAATGTTTTCTATTCTTTTTTTTTGTGCTGTTGGTCTTCCATGAACATTAAATAAATAAATAAATAAATAGTGAATTACAAATTCATTTCCCCTGACACGAACACGAATTCCAAAGAAAACCTCTCTATAAAAAATAATGGCATAAAATAGCCTTTCTAATAAAGCCAACACCATTTCCGATACCGCGATTTTTGTATGTCGTCATACATATTTAATTTATATTTTATAATTTTCATAGATATATATTTTTCTATATGTAATTTTAAAAATACATAATTTTCTAAAATCCCTAGATTTATTTATTTTATACGAAGAGTATATTGCAGGTAGAACTGTTTACGGTATGGTGTAGATTTTTTAAAATTATCCATTTTTACAACGACCCATTCGCGACATTCAGTGAATCCCCGGCGTGCAAATGATAGCCCTCACTAACATTCCAAAGGCCCGGTCCCTTCCGACTGAGATGCAAAAATGTTAGAATGTACCATTCTTGTTCTTAAATGCTGTTGATTTTCAAACATTACGCCTTTGAAAATTTAATCACAATAAGAATACTGTGATGAAATTTGTTTTCTCTTCGAGTAAAAAGGTTTCACCGAAATTCACCGATGTATATTTTAACACTGCGATTCGATGCCCCTTTTAAATAAGTCGTTTAGTTCTGCTGGAGTAAAAATGCAATTTTGACTAAACTGAGATCAATTTGTACTTTTAATCCGGAACCTTCCTTATCTTCCTCACAATAGAAATTCATCGGGCGTGGGTGGTTCATTATCTGAACATTAGGAGTGCCGAAGAAGAAATTAAAAATTCGCCTCACGACTATCCTCGGTACTCGGAACTTTAGACCTATTACAAAAGTTATCACAATAAATTAAGAAATTCTTTTCCCAAACGAATTTTTAATTTCAGTCATATTGATTGAAGCTTTAAGGGTTGCTGGTAAGATTTATATGAAAAAGCTATTTAACATATGACCTTTGTCATTTTAATTTTATTGGGTTCTCCCCAGCTTAATGGTGATCATAGGCCAGAGTCTTAATCGACCTTAGTGCGTAAGCGAACCAAAAACTCATTCATTCCATCATTGACTTTACGATCGACTAGAAGTATTTAAGAATTATAAATGAAATAAAACACGTGTAAAAACACAAATTAACAAAAAAAAATACTAATTAAAAAGAAAAAAAATATCAATATACATAATTGTACTCGGAACGGCATGTTTATTTCTTTGGGTACCTACAAAGAACTCTTATTTCGTCTTTGTTTGGAAGGCAGATGGAAGGCATATTCGTTTATAAATATTTTATATAATACTAGCGGACCCGACAGACGTTGTCCCGCCCTGCCTGGTTTTTGTTTGGGCGGTATAAATCCAGTTGTGAATCATAACCATCCAGGGACCCACTCGAGAGTACGAAAAAAATTCATTACAATCGGCCCAGCGGAGTTCAGTGACATACACACATGCAGAAAAATTATACATTTAGTGATAATATTTTCAATCATTACATTTTTTCAACATTATTTTTTGCTTTGAACTGATGGATCACAAAAGGCGATATTTCATCAAATTATTATAGTAGGTACTTCGGATGACAGTAGTCGTTATATCAAGATAAATCTTTCCAGAAGATCGAGTTATTCTGGAATACTTCGTGTTGACAGATGATATATTTGGGTATTATAATCATTATCGTTTTGCCTTACAATATTTAAGGCTATTCACAACATGGCCCCTCAATACATAACCGACTTCTGCATTCCATTCTCCGCAAATAATAGACAACTAACACTTCGCTCAGCATCAACATCTAATACAAATAGGTTAGCTGAAGTAAATCGCGTCCACAAAACTAATTTCGGTGATCGTGCTTTCGCGGTGGCTGGACCAAAGTTATGGAACAAACTACCTAACAAACTGAGACAAACTGACAGCTTACCACTGTTCAAAAAACAACTTAAGACGCATTTATTTAGACAATCCTATAAAAACCTATAAAATCTAACCACAACAACGCTAGCTAATGTTTTCCACTCATATTGTGCACTTCGCGAAAACACATAATTCTTTCAGGGACTCACAAACTATTATAGTACTCAATTTTAATTCCACTTCTTGTATGCCACCTAGTGAATAAGTAATAGTAAATAAGTTTTTTCTTTTCTAGCAGTAAGTTGTCTTGTAAGATAATAATTTCTCTGTGTAAAGCGCCCTTGAGGTGAGTATTTCGCGAAAACGGCGCTATACAAATTATCCAATTATTATTATTATTATTATTATTATTAATGAACATTTTGATTTGAAATTTGCCTTCCGATTCGGCTCAAGATTACGACGTAACCGAACAGAGTGGTGACGAAGGTGAAATCTTTTTACCTCCGGTATATCCGGCGGATGACAGACGTCAGCTAACATCACGATTATTGCGTTGACAAGTTGAAAAGCTGCTGAAGATGGTGGCTGATAATTTCTGAACCATTAAACGTAAAACATGACTCCTGAAACTGGATTTTACTTTCAACAACTGAATGTCAAATACAGCTTTTCACGACTTTCATTTTTATTTTAAAATCTTGTCAATAATTAATTAAGGCGAAATATATCTTGACGGTTTTATTTAATTTTGAAATTTTTATTATGTTTATTATTTGTAATTAATACACGCACTGAATAGGGCTTTTACATAATATGAAAAACAAAGTATTCAAACAGCAAACAATAAAAAATTAAAGAATATAAATATTATAAATACAATAAGTAATAAGTACATTAGGAAAATTATAAAAAACGAAAGAATATAAACAAGAAAGATACACTAAATACTAGATTAAGTATGTAGGCAAACTATAAAATAAAAGCTACGTTGATTTGTTTTTTATACGTTTAGAGTGTACGAGCATTATGTCAACAAAATTAAATTAGATAATTCGATATGATGCAAGATAAAAAACACTCCATAACAAACACACCTATATCCAAATATTAAAGTTAAACATTTATTTATACACATATGTATTTATATAAAAGGAAAACTGAGGTGAAAATAGTTTTTAAAAAATTATTTCTAATAATATGAAAGTTTTGTAGATTTCAGAGAAATTTCATTGTGTAGTGAAAGGTTGTTTGTATTTATCACAGAAACACCTTAATGAGAAATTGGCACCTTTGCTTTTATACTCCTCAATTAATGTATACTTGCTCGTTTTTTTCTGCATTACTACTGCTGTCAGGCATAATAAGATTTTATGTTCAGAATATTTTTGAGTTTGTTCAAATCTTTCAGAACAGTGCTGGATTTATGTCACAGAGACATTATTAATCAATTAGTGTATATTATAGATATCTCACAGAGACGAAACTGTATTAATTATGGGAAAGTAGGTATAGAAGTCATTTGGGTGTACCCAGGACTTATGACCTGTCTTTTTATGGTTGGCTTAAGTGATCACTTTACACAATTGTAACATTCGCCATTTCCACCCATGATAGAATATACCATGCTTATTCATTTTTTGGAAGTTGTATATTTGTTCAAATTGCGTAGAAAGCTTTCATATATGAGTTGTAAGCGCCTTTTCCATGCGGCCTGTACAAAGCCATTTTCATTCCCCTAAATCCCCACAGATGTCGCTAATGAACATTTGCACATAACGCATTTTGAACATATATACAACTTCCAAAAAATGAATAAGCATGGTATATTCTATCATGGGTGGAAATGGCGAATGTTACAATTGTGTAAAGTGATCACTTAAGCCAACCATAAAAGACAGGTCATAAGTCCTGTGTACACCCAAATGACTTCTATACCTTCTTTCCCATAATTAATACAGTTTCGTCTCTGTGAGATATCTATAATATACACTAATAGATTTTATGTTCATTACCACGCAATAATTATTGTACAATGACGCGTGTCCTTGCAGGCCGAATAAATAAAGTCGCGATTAAAAAAACGCGCCATCCTTCCGTTCACGCCGTGTAAGACAAATCGCAGGCTCGCGGTGTCGTGGGGGCGGCCGCAGCCGGACACGCGTTCCTTCGTCCTCACACTCCGCAGAGGAGAGCTGCTAAACGCTGACCCGAGACTTTGGCATCTTGTTATTTGTGGTTCATTGGAAGGTGCAACGCGAAAGTGCGAACCGCAAAAACAGTTTCGCACAAAAACAATTTAACTTTAATAAGTTTAAACTTGCCCAATGATAAATATGAACGAAGAGAAACAAAATTAATTTAATTATCAAAGCTTTTTATTGTACATTACAGGGTGGCTCGTAGCTAATAGCAAAAACCTTAGTAAAGTCTTCTTCATTCGGTTGGAATAGAGTATATTCTATAACATTTGGGTGGAATGTCGACAGTAACTGGGTTAAGCGACATCAAAGTGTGCATTTATTCTCAATATTTCTGACCTATCTTCTGAAAAATATTGGAGAAATGTTAAAGTAGCGTATACCGAATATTAAAAATTCATACGATTTGATACAAGTCAAATAAAATGTTTAAAACCTTACAAAAAAGTGTGCTTCAAATTTCTGCACTAATCGTATCAAAATACATAATTCAATCACTCCGTCTAACAGATGGCGCAAATAATAATGAAATATCAAATAATTATGAGGCTAAAAAAAGCAAAATTCTCTACGTAACAATGTCCGTCACTAACGTTACAAAGACACTAGATAGCGCTGTCCTCGCAGCCTTAACTCGCGGCCGAAATATATAGTAAAATTACATTTTGACGTGTACAGTGATGGGAAATGAGAATTGGGTGAAATTTTGTTCATTTTTTTTTATTACTAAGTCAGTGGCGTCACTTGGAAAAGGGAAGGAGAGGATGGTTAAAAACTATTTTTTTGGTTTTTTACTTTTAAAATCCTCTGGATCCTTACATTTGATAATTTTTTTTTATTTTTTAAATATTTTTGAATACTTTTGAATAATTTTATAAAAATCAGTGCGTGGCTCATTTACAAACCTGGATCAGTGTCTGACCCACGGGTCATAGGTTCGCCATCATTGTACTAGTAAATCATTCTTGACGCATCGAGACGTAGCGCTGGCCACTCGAATGTCGAATTTGACGCGTGATCATGACATCCATGGCTCCGTTCCATTGGCAATACTAAGCCGGCCTCAGGGGTGAAACAATTAACCCGGTTGATTAAAATTATCGCCATCTCTCGAAAAATCTTCCCCGGAAAGGCGGCGGAGCGCGAGTTGGGAAAAAAGAAAACAGAGACACGGTGTCCCGATGCACGGAATCCGTGGAGAATGCAGTCAGGACTGGTGGCGAGCAACATGACTCTGGACCGAGATCTGGCGGAGGCGATAAAGCACCACCTCGCGGGTGGCTGCGTCAATTCGGGGAACCGGGCCAGGTAACTAACGCGGCTTCCGAACCGCGGTGGCAGAACCGCATCGGTGGACATGGTTTATTTATCTTCGCAAATAAAAAAAGATTATGAAAAAAAAAGTTACTAATATTAAATAAAAACTGAACAGCGAAGAGGGGGGACCCATCGCATACCCATGGCCGTTTTATGAGCAAAAGCTCATACATCGGCCCTACACTTTCGCCATCCAATTTGGCATTATTTTAATGCTACAACGGTCACCCTCGCCAAACAAAACCTCTTCTCTGTCTCTGTGGTGCAAGGATAAGGAAATTAGACAAACTATACAAGGACACTACTATACGTGTACCATAAAGTTGTATTATTTATACCTATCTGCGGACGAAAGAAACAACGGAATGAGTAAAAAAAGTGCATGTTTTCAGGGGATCCAAACAAAATTTGAGAAATTTCGTTTGTTTAGGAAATATCTCTTAAATCCTTTATTATTTTTATCTAATTTTTTTACGAGTTGTTTTGTTTTACGCACAATAACGTTAAACGTCGTTGTTTTTTGCCAAATTTTTCACATCATTTCTCCTTTTTCAAAAAATTATCACACTTTATTTTATTTTCTTACTCATCTTATTTTTCTTTGCTAGATATGTATCTAAAGAACTAACTAACTAACTAACTAACCTCAAAACTCGATTTTATTGACAAATACCGTTGTTCCTTTCACCCTCAAAATATTATTAATGAATTTGGCGTTAACATTGTAGAGATTATTCATGATGATCATTAAACTATGTGAAAAACATTAACTTTGTTTCTTCTACGTCAGTTTAATAATTTTTAATTTTACTACTTAAGTGTCGAGAGTGACAGAATCTTGCATCGACAGGTGAAGTATTAAACATAAACAAGTTTCAAGGTACATTATATGTCTCATAGAAACGAAATTATACATTTTTTTTATGGGAAAGTAGGTATGGAAGTCTTTGGATGTTCATAGGGCTTCCGACATATCGTATGGCTGACTTAAGTGATCACTTAACACAATGTAACATTCTCCATTTCCACCCATTATAGAATACCACATCTATCAAATTTTTGGGTGTTGTATATATATTTAAGTTTGGCAACCCGTTTCACATGTATGTTGTAATTATCGTTAGCGCGACCGGCATCCAAAGCTTTTTCATTCTCCTTACTTTAACACAGATGTCGCTAATGAGATATATATTTTTTATTGGAATTTTTAAAAAGATATCTATAATATATCTTGATTAGTGATGTCCCTGGGACAAAATCCAGTTGAAAATTTTGGAGAAAGCTCAAAATATTATGGATAAACCTGTTTATTTTTTTAATTTTCGTATTTTTAGGACTGTATTTAATATTTTTACTGTACATTTAAAAGCCTACGGAGACGTTGATAATAAATAATATAATAAATAAAAAAATTGATAATACAAATAGTATAATAAATATGTTCATTTTACAGAAAATTCTTTCCCTTTTTATATGATTCAAGCTACACTCAGTGTCACGATTCGAAATAAAACATAAAAACAACCAAACGAGTTGCCAGCAGTCTAAAAATAAACATTTTCCTTTAATTTTGTGACACTTACAACACTCCTTGGAGTGGACGTCTTGAGATTGGGAATTATCATATTAGCAACATTGACGCATGAAAGAGCCGTCATGTATGCCCGCTTGAAATTAAATACATTTAAGTTGTGTGTCTGATGTGGTGGACCTGTGCCAACAATTTACTTCTTCAAGCTGCGGCGACTCAACGTGACAGCTGAGCGACAGGGAAATCTGACGCAGTAAGTCTGGTGCAAGCGGATTCCATAGAGCAAACAATGCCATGATCAAATATTTTTTCACGCGATCATTTATCTTTGTAGAAACATAATTTAATAAAAATGTAAACAGTAAACAGAAGGAATCTCGCACTATTTGAATCCCGTCTGAAAGCTCTAGAACTCCCTACAGCACTCTGCGAATATCTACAACATTCGGAAGACGTCTGGAATAGTCGGAACCTTCTCGGAAACACTAGAAATGTATAGAGAAATCTAGGAGATTCGAGAAACCGAAAAGAAAGAAGAAAATTCGAGCATAAAAGGCAGAACCAGGCCGCGGCCATGTTTATTTTGCCGTTTCTACCGATGCGATATTAGAGATGAACCTTAGCGAAAACAGCGCACGTTGAAAACCAAGTGACATAATTTAGTTGAGTGCGTACTTTTGTGCAACAGTGAACAGAATTTACTCAAAAGTATAACCCATAGATAATTAAGTGTTCATAGATGAATAGTGTAAATTAATGAAAAATGTATTAATTAAATTCACGTTGTATGACTGTCAATTAAAAAAAATAATTGATCACTAATTAATAAATCACTAATTAATTTTATTAGTCTCCCAAAACCACGTATTCCGACAATAATTTATTCACAATATTTTTGGAGTACCTATCTCAGAATGCAATTACTGGATTTTTCCCCTTGAGGGACCATAATTAATTAAGATGAATTATAGATGTCTCACAGAGACAAAGTTATTTATATGTGAAAGTATGAATGGAAGTCTTTTTTAGGCGTTTACGGATCTTACGACCTGTCGTAGTCAGGCTTAAGCGATCACTTTATACAATATAACGTTCACAACTCCACCCATGATCGACCATGACACAACAAAAAATTGACAGATATGTGGTCGATCATGAGTGGAATCGGTGACCGTTACATTGTGTAAAGTGATCACTTAAGCCAGCCAATGACAGAAAAAGCCCAAAAAAGATTTTCCCATATAAGTATCTTTGTCTCTGTTAAACATTTATATATTTTTTTATCATAATTAAATAATATTATGTAGGGTATAAGAGCAAAGGTTACAATATCCAAAAACTAAATAAATGTTTTGAATGCAGTCACCGAAGATTACTTGTTTAAAATGTACTAAATTCTAGGTTTTATGTATCTATCCTTTCCAAAATCGTAATATGTCCTTTAAATTTGGCTGTGTTTCATTTCTAGAATTTATTACATTCAGTATTTTAATTTAGTAATCCTCGATGACTGCATTCAATTTTTTTTTTGCTGCTGGTGCCTTTATACCATGCATATATAATTTATATTTATATTATTATTCTATTACAGCTATTTCCATTCATGTTTTCCTAACAACATAAATACCATACACCTATATCTATATTTGGACCTCTCCCTCTCTCGCTCTCTCTCTCTTAACCGATGAGTCTATGATGGAGCATCGTAATCCTTTATTTTACGCTTTCAGCACTGTCGTATAGCAAAGGGCCGTGGAAGACTTGGCATGGCGAAGAAGAAGAAATCCTGTTAAGAACAGTCGACAAGCTCGCATGGAAAAGTGTATAAATGGGACGATAATTGTGCGACGGGATAAAAAAGTGAGGCTATCCTATCCCCGTTGCGAAACAGCGTGATGATAAATGTGTTAGTAAATTTATTTAAAAAATGTGTTGGTTAAAAATATTAATACTATTTCTTCTACGTCATATTATGAGGCCCTTATATCTTAGTTAGTTACTCTGTTTTTTTTACCACGCTTATATTAGCTTAACCCGTTTGCCCGTTTTCTGGGCGAAATCTTAAAATCAATATTTCAGCTGCTTCCCAATGTCCAATCGAGCTGAAATCATATTTAATAATTAATCAATTAATTCATCATAATTAAAAAATCAAAGTTTTATATAGAAAATTATTAAATAAGCTTACGAAAAGATTGTGCTAGTTGTCTACAGAAGTGATGTGCGCTGAATAATATAAGACAAAAAGTAAAAAATTATATTACATGACTTTTTTTTTAATAACCACGATTATATTTAAGTGTGCTTAATGTAAAAAATAAATTATAAGCCAAAATTTTTTTGCCTTACTTTCCATATAAAAGCATGGGCACTTTCTCTCCATCAACAACAGTATTATGTAATCTTTATCAATATCGTAAGCGCTCTCCTTTTATTTGGAGATTGAGGCAAAAAAATTTTGGCCAAAATTTTTTTTTTTTTTGTATCAATATTGGGCCAAAAAAGATCCCTGTGCAATGTCATGAATTTACATCAATTGAAATGTTCACAAGAATTTCTTACGCTAAATAATATTGAAACAAATAAAGACAGCAATTCCTCAAACATTTCTGTGCAGATCCATAGGGCGGTTGAGCTTGAGGCGTTGCGCAATATTTATGGGTTCCGGATTAAATCTTTGACGTTTGTAATTTCTTCCCCCGTAAAACAGCCTCCATTTATCATTCACGGTGAAGGCGGTAAAGTGACGCGGGGTGCGGAAGGGGCTGGGGTGGGGAAATGCGATTAGTGAATGGTTTACCGCCCTGAGCGCCTTGCATAGTTCATTCCCAACCTTTAAATCTTAATAAATCCTCCCGAAGGCAAGTTACTTAATCAATAAGTCGAAATTATTACGACTGAATTGAAACAGATATCCAATTATATAAATTTGGGATTTCGAGCCATGGTCGGTTTGATTTTATCCCAGATAGTTTAATATTCCATAATAATTCAAAATGATCATATATATCACCGAAACAATCTTGCATCCTTGACTCTATGAATATTTATAAAATAATGTTTTCAATATTATTATTATTCTAAAATGATTTAGAAATACACACACACACAAAATATACCTCTATACGTACTTTGCCATATACATAGCTTCTTCTCTGTGAGAAAAAAATTCATCAATTGCGGGGTATAAAAGCAAAGGCAGTAATATCTAAAAAATTAATGCAGTCGTCGAGGATTATTAATTAAAAATGTACTGAATTTGAGATTTTATAGAAAATATAAAAATAAATATATAAAATTTAAAACAAACATGATTTTCGAAGGAACAGATACATAAAATCTATAATTCAGTTCATTATAAATTATTAATCCTCGATGAATGCGTTAATGAATTATTTTTAATTTTTTTTTTTGATATTACTTTCTTTGATTTTATAGCTCACATTTTTTAACCCTGTAAAAACATATTACAAAGCACATATCTTAGATTTTTTAGATTTGGAAACAAGTTATTTTAATTAAGTTGATTTTTTATAATAATTGAAGGCTGCTTAATTTTTAATTACCATAAAGTAATATAAATATCTATTTTATATTATACATCTAATTAAAGCAAATTAAGCTAGATGTATAATGTAAAATGAGTATTTTTTCCCTTTTTTCCCGATTGATCCTTATGATTTAAGGAAACATTTTTTTTTATTTATTAAAATTATTAATAGAATTTATACGTCAATAGTGAAAGGAAATTTATAATTATTACAACTTTTCAAAAATAGTATAAAACTGTTAATACAACAGTAAATAATATTTTTTTATACAAGAATACAGCACACTTTCACATAATAAAAATGTTGCAATGCGACTTGATAGGCAGCTGTCAACATAATTTATGTTTTATGTTTCTATTCGACCATAAATAAATTGTATTTATTATGTGGGATGGAATATTTAATAAAGTGTTTTACTTATTCGAATCCTCAGTTGCAGTTATATTATTTCTAAGCACTACAGATTCTTCAATTTTTTAGTTCCTAGATATACATATATATATATATACATACATGGAATATCTGTCAAACCAATACTCAAATAAAAACATTTTCAAATTAAGACAAACGTTGTGCTATGAAAATAGGACTAACTTTCTGATCACCTGGATCTTAGCCACGAGAAAAATTTATAAATATTTTAAAAATTAAGAGAGCATACAATACTAAAATATTATTATAGTAATTAAATAAAGGTACATACAAAAAGTATAAAATTTATATACAAGCGTACATTTTTTGGACGAATTAACACAAAAAAATTTGTTCATAGCCCAGACCATCAAAATATAAATACATACATGAACTAACATAAATGTATTGATACACTATCTAATGCGTTCGATTTGTTTAAAAAAATACTTAAATTAAAAAATTAAATTAAAAAAATACAAAACTTGTGAAATCTTTAACAGTAATAAAAAAGTCAAACTAAATATTCTTTAAAAATATAATGACGTAGTGAGTAAGTCGCGCTTTATTACAAAAATACGTTTTTACTTAGGAAACTCGGTATGGAACAAAATTTTTAAAAATTAACCCATAAAAAACAAGTTTTTATTATACTCCCTTTCTCATTTACTAGTGGAAACTGGTTTGGCGCTTAACCTACGCGTTGTGCTTCGGTCGAGCGAGGCTACGAAAAGGAGTACTAAAAAATTTCCAAAAATCCAAAATTATACTATAATCAGGTTCCGTGCCTACCAGACGCGTTGAAATATTGTCATACAACTTATCGTCGCCACGAGTCTGCTTGCAAAGTTTCAGCTCGATTACACGGTAAAAAGGTTAAAAATCGATCCAAAATTTTTTCGTCAGGCAAGCAGACGCCACGAGTTAATATAAAGGGAGTAAAAATACATCTTTTTGTTAAAATACGCTTTGTTTACCAGGGAATTTAATTTTTAGAGTACGCAAGAAGGGAGATTCTTCCACTGTGACCTAATACTATATCCTGAAGAAGGGGTTTAGATCATCGCTTTACAATATTGTATTCTGTGGTTGACACCATATAAAATATTTTGTCATTTTTTACAGTTACACCAAATCCATACTGACCATTAGAGTTATTGTGTATAAGTATAATTGCACGTAGAGTATTTTTAATTACTACCTTTCACACTATCATGAGACATTTATGGATTTCAATAAATAATTTATAATGTTTTACAGTTGAGTAATTTCAACTTTGAACTTCATAATAACTCGAAAACATAAATTATTATATCTTACTTGTTTCACGTTTGCGTAAGATACCGGTTAAGTCCTAAGCTCGCCCGTAGTAATAATACATGAATTTATTAGCCGTAATCAAAGATAAGTCCATACAAAGCTGCATATTAAATTTATAACAAACGACCAATAATAATTTTCCTTTTCTCTCCTGCTTAAGATAAATGAATCCCCTCACTTACCATATATTACCGTCTACTTAAGAGGTTTTATCTTACGACGTCCTTTACCCTTATCTACCAATACGACTTTCCTTACTCTTTATTGATTCAACACTAATACGTTAATAATTAAACGTATCCATTGAAAATTACAGTACGTTAAACAAATTAGTTTTTAATGTAAATTTCAGATACTGATCACTCGATTATATTCAATACTAACATTAAATCATTGCAGCCAAGGTGAATTATGTCTCTCAGTTAGGGCTATCGTACGTCCTATGTATATGGAATTAATTAATTAGAATAAATTTTAGAAGTCTCACAGGAACGAAGCTAACCGTATATGAGAAACGTGGATGGAAGTCTCTTATACGATGGCTCAGGGCTTAAAACCTGTACGAGTTAGCTTAAGTGATCACTCTACACAATGCAATGTTCAACAACTCCATCGTTAGAATATTCACACATTATCATATATGTGTTCGAAATCAAGGAATCGTTCGTACATTTCGTTTTAACATAGACCATTATAAAATGATTGATTTTTTGTCAGTAATCAATTTGAATGAAATAATTAAGTATAAAGGTAAAATTAATAGCAAAGTAAAACAGTATTGAAGCAATGTCCATTCAGATTGTCTAACTACCTGGTTAATTGAAGCATGGCTTTTCGGTAAATTATATTTTGGAAAAAAATATAAATGATATATTTGCTGACAGAATATTCTGATAAATTAAAATATTAATTATGTGATAATTGTTATAGGATATGTTTCAATTATTTTTTTTCAAAATATGTTTACGTAAAAGTCATGCTTCAATTTTCCCAATGCGCGTCCCTGCTATCTCTTTATTCTTCTTAATTAATCAAGCTTTTATACTTACTATTATTTATTTTCTGTACTAAAACTCATTTTATTTTATTATATAAATATTATTAAACCTAGAATGAGAAAACTATTTAATTGGGAAGTATAACTGCCCCAGAACAAGTTTCACATAGTGGAGCGTTAAATTGGAAAAAGTGTAATTGTGATAATATTTTAATAATATTGTAAAGAAATGGCAAAAGAATAGAATCCCTCATAATATGTCAATGACGACAATAACATAGAAGCCTCTAGCATAGTATACTACACTCTCGTATTATCTACAGCATTTGGGAAGCGTCTGCAAACACCTGGAGCAGCCTTGAACCTTCTCCTAAGCACTAGAATAATCTGGGAGGTTCGATAATCCAGATTTTGGATATAAAAGCGCGGATCTAGACCGCCGGAGAGAGTCGTGTTTTAACAGATCTTTCAGTGCGAAGTACGTCGTGGACGATGGCCAGGCATGTCCAGTCCAGAAATTGCAAAGCGACAGATATCAAGCGAAATAATTGTGTGAGTTACGAAATAAATGAATGCGAATAATAAGTACGAGAATGTAATGGAATGTTCTAGTGAGTGTTAAATAAGGTGTTAATATACGGGTGATATATTATGAAATAGTGTGATTTAAGGAATAGCATTAAGTTTAATTCGTTATATGTGACTACACATTAAATAATTAATAAATCCCTTATTAACATCCAGTCTTTTCATTTGTCTCCCTCAGCCACAACCCGTGAGGATATATTAACTATGTACACTTTTGGAATTTAATGAAGAAGAAGAATTAATAAATTATTATAAACGATGTCTTAATTGTAAACTTTGCTTATCTTGACACAGAGTTTTTTAAAGACAGGTATCGTAAAACCTAAAACCATGTTGTGATATTTCCCGTATGGAGTTTATGTAATTTGGCAACCCTGTTAGCAGAGCTTGTTATTAACAGAACACGAAGGTAACTTATTCGGCGTATCTCTTTATGGCTGTTTTAAGTGTGTTTATTATTATTCGAATCGTAAATTTGGGATTTCGTCGTTTCCCCGCCGATAGTTAAGCAATAAATTTGGGATTTCATCGAGTAGATTTCGTGACGCTGCGTGGGAGAAAAGGTTGTGTGTGCAAGCAAACACACAGAGTGATCCTTTTATCTTCATTCTTGTAGATTTTTATTCATTGATAGCAACATCTCCTACGTAGTGTTGTAAACAAACCATATGATGTATATTTTTTATAGTATTTCACATTTACGAGTACTTAATACATATTATATGACAGAATATTTTTTTCTCGCACACATATATTTTCGTCGCATACTTTTACGAGTTAATATAACGTGCAGCGATATCACAAAATAAATATTTTCATAAATTTGCCATTTCTCAAAACCGCTAAATACTTTTCAATAAAATTTTCTTAGCATTATCAGATGTTCTTGCTAGATATCTATATCATGAAAAAAATAAAGTAAAAATCTAAAATACCTACCTTCTAGTGAACCCATATAATATCGCATCTCAACTGGAGTTCTGTGATTAGGGAAGCATAAAGCTTTTTACCTATCTTACAGTATTTTTACAGCTTTCAATGTTGTCATAAAAATATTTATGTACATGTTTAAAGGATGATTAGCGGCAAAAATACATTTTTACAAAACCCCCTTATATTTTTTCACAGATAAAATTCTGTGCGGCTAGTGCACGAGTGCCAATAATAAGCAAAGCCTAATATTATTAATGGATTTGGTTTTTCCACTGTGGAGATTATACATTATCATCATTAAATAATATTAACTTTGTTATCTCCACGTGAATTAACACTAGAAGTGCCCAATATTAAGACCTTCCTAGAACCGCCGTCGGGGACATATTCGTCCCATTCTTTTTATTATAATGCTATTGGTATAAGGTATGAAAGTTATGATTGAAACTACTTTTACTGCATATAAATATTTTATATTATATATAATTATTATATAGAGTTATTATATATGTATAGATTTTCTTTTATACTGCTCTTCAACAATATTGTTACTACAGTGATTTGTTAATTATAACTGCCCCAGAATAGTAAAAAATGTGCTACATAAATGTGTGATAACATAAATATAAATAAAAAAATAAAAAATGTATTTAAAACACGTTTATTAATTAACTTAAGTCAAATCGTTATTGTCTGAAAAACAAATACGTAACAAATTATGAATTAAAAGTCAAATATTATACTTTAATAGCTCGAGCTATTAAAGTATAATATTTCAAGTAATCGAGGTGTAACACAATACTAAAAAAATGAATAAAAATTTATTATTATATTAATGTTTTTTGGTTAATTATCAAAATCATTGCTACTCGCATAGTAGTTTTAACAAATTATCAAATATTTATAAACTAGTTATCATTGTGTGTAGCAATTAACGTATAAATAATATTCTTTACCTGTGCATTTATTGCAGACAGTTTTTTTTCAAAGGTGGCACTTCTCACAGGACTTATTATTTGAGCATTTTGACTTGACCTGACACCTTGTTCGTTTATCTTTTCACTCTCTAATGGAATCTCTCGGAATGGTTGTTTTTCTACTAGACATATAATTTTCTCCCAAATGCAATAAAAAGTCTATGCGTTTAATTTTGCTGTAGTTGATTATTTTATACAACACCCACGCGTTTGTACCCGCTAAATCTAACAAATTATAAAATGTATGAACTGGTCAACGTCTTGAAGCTGTCTTCATTGTATATTTACGAGTCATTTGATCTACGACATCTACTTCTTTTTTTTTAGCTGTTGTAGAATAATGTCGTCTCAGGTTTTTTCTTTGAACTACAGTCTATTGTTCTATTGGAATGCATAGTGCTGAGCAATAGAACATTTTTATTAGATTTAGCCTGATAAACAGTCAATGATGTATCACCGGTTTTTAGCACAAACATACTGTATAATTCTTCTTTTGCAGTCTTCACGGATACGGGTATTTATTTCTCTGCGAGTTCTATTGATTGTGCTTACGATACTAGTATTTTTCGACTTCAAATCTTCCGCTAACAAAAGTGAAGTGACAAAGTTGTCACAAGTAACATATATGCCCTTATTGATGTACGGCTCCATCAATTTCTTCACAACCCAATCACCTAAACGCTCATTATTTGGTCTATTATCATCTTTTCCAAGGTAAGTAAACGCATTAATTACATAATTTTCATCTCTGTCTACATCGAAACACTGACGGGACAAAAAACGAACATCTTATTTCTTTTAACAAACTATTCTTGTTATAAAATTGAAAACATGTTAAATTATAAATATAAATACATAAAATTACTAAAAGTCATAAAGTTTCACCGAAAAAACAAAAAAGTTATAGACGATCAAACTTGCGGATGGAACAAAAATGGGACGGCAGCGCTTCTAGTGTTAAGTAATATTTTATATTTTTTCGCTACTTATGTTTCGGGAGAAACAGAATCTCTAATCGACTGGTCAAGTTTCAAATTTTTGGAATGAATTATAAATTATGTCATGTAGTCTAGTATTAAATTTTAATTGAATTATAAATTATGTCGTGTAGTCTAGTATTAAATTTTAATTGAATAACAAAATTGTAATCACATTGTATACTAAGTGAGGTGTTTATTGCGTCTACTGTAAAGTTAAATGTGATGGTAGATAACAATTTATGCCCGGAGGCGAGTCAGTAGAAAAGTAAATTTAACATTCAACATAAAATCACGCTGTAGATTTAAAGTACCGACCCGAGTACTCGATGCCTCCCATAACACAGTTGGAGGAACATGGCATTAAATGTAAAATGCCTACACGGCCGTTACATTACAGAGTTTTAAGAGGCCCATAAAACACGGAACAGATCCCATTAGACATCGATTTCATATTCAATAGTGTGCAGTACAAAAGAATAAACGATTTCCTTACTCTTAATATTGTGTTATTTACTCTATGGGAGGCGGAGAGGTTGACTTACGTGGGTGGTTGATTGGTTTGACTTTAAGTGCTTCAAATGTATTATGTTATTAATACTAATGCATGGTAAATAACATAAATTCACTATATTTCACGTAATCTGTTGCAATATACGTATAATAATATAGATTTATTCAATTTTTATCTAACAATAAATATAAAAACACTTTTCAAAAAACAATGAATCATAAATTTTATTTTGAGAAATCTTAACTTGGGCAATAATTAAACTATCATTGAATCGAATAATATATATATAAATGTTTTTTGTGGACAAATTTGAATTGATTATTTTTTAAATGTAGGTACCTACTTATTTTCAATTGTTTAATAATATTAAAATCGTGGGATTTGTATATGTAATGTTAGTTTCCCATAAACAAAAAAATAAAAAAATAAATAAAGGGATGAATTTGGCAACATCCGTTATAAGTTTCTCAATTTTTAAAATTATTTTATGTTCAGTTTGGACGATATTTAGAGTGTCCGAGATGTATGTGGCTGTTTTTTATATTTATTATTATAAAGCAACTTAAGATCATATGCTGTGCGAGTTAAAAATATTTTCAGCAGTGTAACTCGGTAGAGATATTTTAAATAATATTTGTGCGTATTAAAGTGCTAAACAGTTTTACGAACGCTTTAAAATTATTTATTGAATATACTGAGGCTCGGTGGCAATAAATAAAATAGGCTATGGAGAAACTGCAAGGGTTGTGTGCCCGGGGGGGGCGGAAGTGGCAAGGCGTTTCCGTTCCCGTTACAAACCGGAAGCTAACGAATTTTGATTTATTCGTTTCACGATAACGACCAGCTTGTTGGTCGTTATATCTTCACATTCAAATAACAGAGTTTACCAACCAAATATACCTTCAAAAATAATGGTGTTTTTTTGGGCATTTTGAAAAAATACACCTTTGAATGAATCTGTCGAAATGCTATGGAAATCAAATCACTTCTATATTATTTACATAATATTCATATTAAATTTACATATAACAGACGTCATTCATGAAGTAAAATGAGGAATAAGATGTAGGAAGAAGGAACCTTGATATGGATTTAGCACATGAATTTACTAAATTCTTTCCTAACAAAAATTTTAAGTTTTCTTCTCATGAAAGTAAAGTTATTAAGATTCGATTTATAAACTTATTATTATTTAATGTAAATTTAAAGACAATTGTCTATGAAATAGTTTGAATAATATTAAATTATATTATATGTAATTATTTTTAAAAAAAGGAAAACAAAAAAAAACTAAAAAAAAAACAAATTTATCGTTGGTCGTAGTAAATATTACATATAAAAATAGAAACATCTCTTTGAACAATATTTACTTTTTTATATAGGTGGCCACAAAATAAAATATATATTTTGTTAAGTATCTATAAAAAGATAATCCAAAGAGTTACTTAAGGATATTTCATAGGCAAAAGCTGCTTTAATTGTTATCAGTTATCACGGATACGTGCGCAAAAGTCTTTCGAACAATATTTTGGTCCAGTGCTATATTTTAAAATTGATAAAAAAAATATATTTACTCACCAAAATTTTATTTTAATGTATTATTACTATGCATAAAGAATGAAGATTGATATATCATCATATTTATTAAAGAAAATATTGTTTTGACAAAAATACAAATGAAGCTTTTCTGTGTGAATTTTAACATAACATTGTTGTGTTTTGAATGTATCAAGTTTTGTAAGTACATAGGTATAAATTTTGAAACCCATTTGAATATTTGTCTTGGGTTTTAAATTAGATATATAAATATATTTAATTCTCGTAGTTTTCTTCGCTCTGAAAGTCTCGCTTATCAATTTAATAATAAAAAAAACAATCACCACCACGAATAGCTACAAACAGTTTTGTCTTTTCATTTCGAATACTTTTCAAGTTTAATTAATTGCTCGTAGTCTAAGAATATAAATAGATGGACCAACGTGAATACCAACTGTTAATACTAAAGCAGTGGTTCAAGAAATCTTTTTAAAACGTATATCTTTTTACTTTCTTTCTTTTAACTCGTGGCGTCTGCTTGTCTGACGAAAAAACTTTGGATCGATTTTTAACCCTTTTCCCGTGATCCAATCGAGTTGAAACTTTGCAAGTAGACTCGAGGCAACGACCAAGAAGATCTATCAAATTTTCGTTAAAAAATAATAATTAATATAGAATAATTTTGGATTTTTCAAATTCTTAATGGTTTTTTCATACAATTCAGCAAGTTGTACGGAGATTCAGACGCATATGGTAGACACGAAACCCAAAAATGAGAAAGGGAGTATTGAAAAACTTGGTTTTTATGGGTTACTTTTTTACTTCCTTTCTTCTAACTCGTGGCGTCTGCTTGCTTGACGAAAAAACTTTGGATCGATTTTTAACCCTTTTCCTGTGATCCAATCGAGCCGAAACTTTGCAAGTAGACTCGTGGCAACGATCAAGAAGATCTATCAAATTTTCGATAGAATTTTTTTTTAATAAAATAGAGATGCGAACACGGAATACGTATCAAATCAATATTCTTACTATTTTCAAACTTAAACTTAAACGCTTGTGCTTTGAAAATAGAACTGACTTGCTAGTCTGGAATGAGATTATTATAGTATAGTATGATAGTATAGATTATGGTATATATTATATATAGTATAGATTATAGTATATATTATATATATATTTTGGATTTTTCAAATTTTTTATGTTTTTTTCATACAACTGAGTAAGTTGTATGGAGATTCCGACGCATACGGTAGATACTAAACCCAAAAATGAGAAAGGAGGTATTGTAAAAACTTTTTATGGGTTAGGTACTCATTTTTACAATCGTTTAAATCAGTTTTACTACTAAAGCAGTGGTTCAATAAATCTTTTTAAAACGTATATCTTTTTACTATCGTTTACATCAGTTCTATTTAGTTTATCATTATTTAATTTACGTTAAAAAATAGTAAGAAAAAATTGTCACACGAGAGAGAAGATGATAATTTATTTTTTAAATATTATATTAGCCGTAAACCCGTAAAAAATCACGAAATATAATTTATTTTTTATTTATTTATATATAATAAAAAGCCTGTCAAACGTCGAACGTAGGAGGCGTAATTTTATGATTTGCGTTTTATTTAAGCCCTGTTCTTGCAATGTGTAGTACATATAATATATTTTTGACGGACAATGGGGTTAGCTATGTCGGTTAGTTGCCGTCCAGTTTCTCCAGCAGTGTAATTTCGTTTTTTAGCCATGAATTCCAGAAAATTAGAGAGACACGGGACACGCAGACAACTAAATTATTATATTTAGCAGATACATGACTGTAGAATACTTCACAAAACTATACTTTTGAGTGCGTCATTACAACAATGTTATAATACTGGGAATAGGGGGGTATATTGGTTTACTGATTCGTGCAGTCACTTCTTTAAATTAAAGTAGAATTACTACAAAATAGATTGAAATAAAAAATATATATAAAATTGTTTCTATCACAATCATCATATTAATTATATATTATATCATGACATGGATTCAACACTAGAACTAGATATACCTGAAAAAATGTTGTTTTGAGATAATTGCAGCCAAAATTTTTATGTTTACCAAAAACCTCCTTCTTCTCACTAATCATTCCTTAATGCGCTTTTTTCTTATATAGCAATATTTTTCTAATATATAATAATAGCATTATAATGAACCTCTAAGGTAAAGTAATGAAATTTTAGTGAATTTTTTTTAGTTGAATAATGAAATTAATAGTTTGCCTGTAATAACATTCAAAAAACTGCCCCAATTATAGTTATCTAATTCTATCATAGAGCCCATAATAATTTTCCACCAGATAAATGTATAGCTCAATCTTTTTTTTTCAAAATATTTGTTTTCGTACAACTCGTGTTTAAATTAATAAATGCACGCGCCTTAAAATTCTGGTAAAATGGTCTGTATCTAAATCTGGTTCAATTCTGGTAAACAGAATTAAAATAAATTTATTAATAAATTAGAAAGACATGCAAAAAACTATTTTGGCTGCTACCGGGACTCGAACCCAGATTACCTCTCTTTTAGGGAAAGTGTATTTATACTCATCATCCCGGTAGCAGCCAAAATATTTTTTAAAACCAAAATAATTAATAATTAGAATGACATGCAGAAAAATCAAATCCACGAAAAAATATTTGGCTGCTACCGGGATTCGAACCACGGATCTCCTATCCGGGGCTTTCGTTGATTTAATTTTTCTGCATATCTTTCTAATTGATTTGGTTTTAAATTTCACAAAATTTTGTTCTGAAAAAATGTAACTTCACAGCAATAATGTGTTCTTTAATATAATATATAGAATTAAAATGATTTAATTTGTTACTTTGATTATTTTGAGTACAATATACCCCTAGGAAAATAGGTCCGTCATATAAATAGACACTTCAAGGAATTGTCCAGTGGGTATTGCATTTGAATACACCTACAGCGCGCCTTCCAATATTTTGCAACGTCAGCATGTCAGGAAAAGGATTAAATATGTGTACAAGCGATAAAGCTCATTAGCGCGAAGTGAGAAGTGAAATGCGAAACAGTGATAATGACCGGCGATACGGACAACGGACAAAGCCGACATTTAATGGAAAAAGCCGAGCGGCAGCGCGAACCCGTACAGGATTTGCAATTGGGACGCCTTCGTAGGAACAGGTGCGATGTATTCCTTCTTCGTTTTGCACACCTTTTTATACTTTATCAACACGTCATAACGTGACAAATATTGCTGGATTTGACATTAACGTTGTAGAGATTATTCACAATGATCATTAAATTGGGTGTAAAAAATACACTTACTTCTTCTTCTTCAGCCTTCATCTCTCCACTGCTGGATATAGGCCTCATCCATACCTTTCCTTCTTCCTTGTTATTGGATAATTGTAGCCATTTCTTTCCCCCCACAGCGGCTATATCGTCGGCTCATTTATTTTGAGGTCTTCCGATACCTCTTTTATTCTCACAAGGTCTCCACTTCAGTTCTCTGGGAGTCCATATTGTAGCATTCTGCCTTGCAGCATACCCTGTCCATTACCATTTTAGCTTCGCTACACGATCCATGATATTCACTAGTCTAGTTCTGCGCCTAATTTCATCATTTCTATCTTATCTTATCTTACTCCAAGCATGGAACTCTCCATGGATCGTTGCGTGCATTTGAGCTTTTCTACACTTTTCTTTGTAAGGGTCATACTCTCCACTCCATACGTCATCACTGCACGATTCAAAGACTTTTCTTTTTAGTTTAATCGGGATCTCTTTGTTCTCGAAGATATATTTGAGTTTGCCAAAAGCAGCCCGGCTCGTTCCTATTCGTTATGGTCATCTTATCTCTACGTGAGTTAAATTATAATTGTGCTTTTTACTTTTGAGAGTATCAGAACTCATCGACATGTGCAGTATTGTTCTAATCGAAAATTGAGTTGTGAAATATACAATTACTAGCTGTTTATACCCAGCGTTGTACGGGTTAAAGATTAAGTAAAAAATTAGCTTGTGTGGGGGAAACAAAGGTTCCATTGTTTTGCAAATCCTTTAATAAAAACAATTTTAGGTGAATTAATATCATCGTTGAGTTGTGAGCCTAAAAACTGGGTAAAAATTTCCGTCTTCCCCTATGTTACATTGCTGCAATACTAGTTGACATATATGTATGTATATTTTGGTACAATATTTTGTACTGTTTGTTCTGTTTGCTGTACCCCAGCTGTGTTTACGGATAAGCCTGGGGTGCCCTATCCGTTATTTCCCTTCCATGAAGATACATTTTAGTAATCGCTCATCTGGCATTCGTAAGACGTGTCTTAGCTATCTTCATTGATATCTTTCAATGTGTGAAAGTATCCACTCATTCCGAGTATCCATACTTCTTATTTGGTTCAATATTGTTACTCCTCCTATTCCCTTAAGGTAACTCATTCAGTAACCTAGATTCTTGACCTCACTCTTTCTATAAGAATCTATATCCATTGGCCGTATACTAAAGTGTATTAATATTACAGTCAGTTTGGTCTTACGTAAACATGAAAATTGTTTTATTTATTTTAATTGTAATTTAGTTTTACATATCTAGATTATTCTTCCCTACTTATAACTTTAAATCCAAAGACAAGAGGATGAAAATAAAAATAATTTTAAAAAAAGTAATAGGTGGGGAGTGTGTGTATTAGGATGCAGGATCTGGATAAAGGAACGAAGGATGGGAGCAGATGAGAACAAACATTGAGTGAACTTGTTTAGATGCGGTTGTGATATTGATTTTCGTTTAATATCCCATGTAGCCGAGTTAAAAATATAAATAATTTTGTAGTAAAATGTATTTACGGGTCTGTAGATTAAAGATTTTTTTATACAGTTGGTCTTGCAAAGAGGGAGATGAAAAATAGATGACTGTCCACTGTTGCGATTTGCAATGCGAATTGATAGACGTTGAAAAAGATCAGGACTATCAATAAGGTTGTGCGCAAATAATATTACAGAGTCCACATATACTAAAGGAATTGATTGCAGAAATGAGAATCTTATTTCAATTCAATTCAATTTCAATTTTCAATTTTTATTTATTACATAATATGTATATTACAAACATTATGTTCAATGCATACATATTATTAACTTACATCTAAAAATATACATATACACATATACATAAACACATATGTATACATACATACACATATACATATACATACATACATACACACACATATACATATTGTGTATTAAAATACTAATTTATTATTAAACAATTATTAAACAATTAGAAATGACCTGTATAATCTGGTCAAAGGTGTAGGAGAATCCTGCTTCGGAAAACCCCCTCAGACACATGGAATATATCAATATCCAAAGCGATCTTGTTCAGCATAGCTGTAGCTTTTCCAACAGGCATAACCATCGGCAGGTTGGTCCTGTATATTGGAATGTGAAACAATCTATGCTGACGATGTCTAAGGTAATTATCAGGAACATACAAACCAATGCTCTGCATAATTTCAGTATTGTCGATCATACCGCGCAACAATCGATAAAAGTGTGTAATCAAATACACATTCCTTCTAGTCTCTAAACTATTGTAGCCAAGCATACCCTGGAGAAACTCGGTTGGGTAAAGCCAAGGATAATGCCCGTACTCTCTCATGTAGAGATATCTCAGAAACTTCTTTTGGACTTTCTCCACCATAAGAGAGTACTTGCTCTCATGTGGCCCCCAGATCATCGAGCCACTCTCGAGTCTACTCCGCACCAAGGAGTTGTAAAGAGTTCTCAGTACGCGGGTATTCTCGAAAACCCTGGCAGTACGCAGAACAAATCCTAACATTCTCAGAGCATTACCACTGATCGTCTCTATGTGATCATGAAATGTCAGGCTGCTTACAAATTTAACACCTAGATCTTTAACATTCGATGTTCTTGTCAGATTTTGGTCGTTCATTTTGTAGCGAAAAAATAGAGTTTTTTGGGCCCTAGTGAAGGATGTAACCGAACACTTGGAAACATTAAACAAAAGTTTATTTCGTCTTCCCCATTCACATATATTTGATATATCTGTTTGGAGAAGATGAAAATCGTCCAAAGTTGACACCTTTAAGAAAAGCTTTAAGTCATCCGCAAATAACAGAAAGCGCGAGTTTAAAATTACATTTTTTATATTATTGATAAAAATCGAGAACAACAACGGACCCAGGTTAGATCCTTGCGGGACACCCGAAAAGGTATAGAAGCACTCTGACGCGAATAGACCGTAGGAGATGTATTGGTTCCTATTTTGGAGGTAGCTCGCCATAAATTTAAGCATACCATCCGAGAAACTAATCTCATACAACCTTTTCAATAAGACATCATGGTTGACTGTATCAAAGGCTTTGGCGAAGTCATTATATGAACAGTCTACCTGATGTCCCGCGTCCAGAGCTTCCGTGACATAATTTGTGAAAATCATCAGATTGGTCTCAACCGAGCGGCCCTTCCTGAATCCATGTTGTTCATCAATTATAAACGGCTCTACTCGGGAAGCGACGGTTTTACTTATTATAATTTCAAATACCTTAGCTGGTGCAGAGAGAACAGCTACAGGTCTATTATGTACAATTACACAATATATTCAATTCATGCGTGCGTTAAATTTTGAAATTAAATCGTTTGAAATCAGATGTAAAACATGTTGCACCTTTATTGGCATTAATATGTATCTAATACGGTTCTAGCGTAGAATATAAAAAGCCAGGGCAGTATTTATTCAAATATATCATAATATGTTATTTGTGTAACGACATTTTTCTGGTATGAAAAAAATTGGTAAGGTGTTGCGTTTTCTCAATTCTGATTCGTGTAGAACGTAGAACACTTACAGAAGCAACTTGCGATTAAAAAAGTGATGTACTTTGGATATATAATGAGACACCGCACCTTTTTCCACAAGAAAAATAAAGGACTGGTATGGTCTACCTAGATAATGGAGAGCGCCTAACTCCCTTATATCGCTTACATAGCCAGGCTCACGGAACACGCCCTCGCGGAAGACCTCCCAAAGATGGAAGGATAGATAGAAGACAATCCACCTCACTGGAGGTGCTATACTCTGTCTAATATACCACATAAGTATATCAATAGAAAGAAGAATAATTATTTTTGGTTGGACGTAATTATTATTTTGAGAAAATTATAAAACTTTTTACAAACCACACTAATTGTTTTAAAAATATACCATACTTAAAACTGTTAGTGTGGTTTAAACAAACTTTGTTAGTTTTCTCAAATTTATAATTATAATTTTAGTTAGAACTACAAGCTGAATTACACTCAAAAGTTGAGTTACAAGAAAAAATATAATTATAGGCATTTAAGTCTACTTACTAGACATGGAAAAAAGCTGACTAATGTTAGCATTGCGTAGATGTTTTTAAAAAATCACGGATGTATTGGAATAGCTGCCAAATCAGGAGAGAAAACACACATTTAATGAGTTAATAACAATTATTAACGTCGCCTGTGCCGCCACGCATTCCAACACCAGCCTGCTGGCTCTCCTTAGCAGGAATATTCCCATACAGGGACTAGCCGCAATTTACAGCGAATCTACGATGTGAGCTGCGCAACTCTCCATCGCCTATTGCGTGTGACGTGTGTATGATGAAATTGATAATAGTAAATTAAAAAGTTATTATTCTGACCAAGTTCTTTATAAAATAAAAATTATTGTCAAATAAATCATTTGACAGAATAACCAGATAAAAATATATGTGTTGATAGATAGATAAGTAATGAAATGATGACAAATAACTTGAAATATGCTATTCTTAGCATATTTCACATACACAATGATATAATTAGCGGTAGAATAGAAGATAGAGTGAAATAAGAAAACTACACACTAGCAGTAGGTATATACATAGTGGTATCTATGTATATACCTACTGTACGGTAAAATACTGTTTACTTGATTTTTGAATAACGGTAATGAGAAAAAATATATATTGTTATGAGATTCTAGGAACTGCACAAAATTAAAAAATTTTCACCACTACGGACGTTTAAGAATAAATCGTTTAAGAATACCTGGAAACCCGTAGAACATACGGAAATATAAGAGGAGATTACAGAAATCGAGGACCTTATATAAACTACCGACGCCATAGCTATGGTAAGGTTTATTTGGACAACCGAGGGCAAAACCATAGACTAATAACCTTAGAAAAGGTACTTACGTGTAGAATATTCTTGAGTCCGGAATTAGTGCGAATTACGATATAGTGTTCCAGTCTCTCTCTCTGCAATGTCTCTGTTTATAATAAAAAGTTAAATTGATATAAAGTATTTCATTTCAGATCTCACTGCCGCAAATGCGTAGCAATGCTAATTTCAATGAACAATCATTGTAATATCGGCACGATATTACACGAGATCGTAGTCCAGAGTTAAAATGTTGAAGAGAAGGTGCAATCATGATTATGATGAGTGCGATAGTCATGGATCATGGAAATTTATAAGCAACAAAAGGGGTGGTTATAAGCAACAAAAAACACAGTTATGTTGGTTTCAAAAGATTTAATATAAACTGTGTATTGTATTTTTTTCAATATTGCTGCATGTCTTGTATTTATATATGTATTGTAGGTATATGGATGCGTATTCGAGATTTAGTAGAATTAAAGCTCGGAATAAGTACAGTTACGTTTGGAGATTTTATTGAAATAAAGTACAAAACCATCATTTTTGAGTTTTAACAATTATGTTTTTGAAGTGTATAATATGGAAGCAAACAAGGGACTCGAAAAGATTATCCAGTCAACGGTTTGGAGTATATTAATACTAATGTGATATTTATGGTTATTTTTTGAAAAACTTATAGATTTACAGTTGGAGAAACCGTGATATACTTTGTTTAACGTACTTATAAATATAACTTCAAGTCGTCGTCAAAGAGAAAAAATGAGACAAATCGAAAACACTAGAATCATCAAGAAATGAAGAGAAAGAATCTTGTAATGGATCCTTGTGGAAAACCAAAAGTGAGTTGATCTACTCTGAAAGATAACTATTGATGGTAACGCATTGATATGTATTTCATATGGAAGATGAACCACCGGAAAAGATTTTTTCAATGCCATTCAATACAATATTTTTGAGAAAGATATGAGGGTCTACTTTATCAAAAGCGTTCCTGAAGATAATTGACAAGAAACTTTGTTTTAAAAAATTCTTAGAGAAATTAAGGAATCTTATCCCTTCTAATTGAATCATTATATTTTTTCAAAATTTTTTTTATTCCTTGATAGTTATTGAAAAAATAAATATCTTAATTGGTTTACTGCTTTAATTATGATATTTTATTTTAAAATATCTTTTATTAATTTTTATATTTTTGGATAATACCACTTTACAACAGCATATATATGTATTATTCGGTTTAAAGTGTAACTGCGCAATTTCTGTAGTTTGTGCAAAATCCCGTAGAAAGCAATAGTTTATTGGGAACTGAGTAATAAAGTGCAACTGTAAATTAATAATAAAAGTCAAAATTAATAAATATAAAAACACTGGTTTTGATTATTGAGATACAAAACCAAACAAATCTACGCATTTTTGCCTAATTTGAAAATAAGCTAAATTATCTGATTTAAGCAGGAACCGTAAATCGCGTCATTTTAACACTTCAGTCGCGTGGTAAATTAGCGTCGCCTTTGAAACAAGCCACGCTGTCCGTCCGTCCGGCCGCGGCGGCCCCCGTTTGAAGTCGCCGGTCGGGCAGCGAAGTGTTAACGATGCATCTTTACGAGGCGAAGCAAACGTTTGTTTTACATCGTGTAAGATGGCGGGGCCATCTCTGGAGCTAGGAGGATTCAAAATTTATAACCCGGATGGCACAAGACGAAATGTGCGCTTTGGGCGTAAAGGTAATTTTTATCACGATATGAATTTTTTCGGGTGATTGAAAAATAAAAATAAAACTTGTGATGGTCGTAATAGACGCAGATTGTATAGAATTGGAAAAACCTTAATTTAAAATGTTTGATAGTCAAATACAAAGCATCTGAGGAAATATTTTCTCTTAATAAATTCAATATTTGCCAGAGTGTAACTATTATTCCGAAGGTATTTTTATAATTCACAGAGAAAGTAAACAATACCATATGGAACCTAGACGTATGCGGCAACGATTATAAAAATATTTTATAAATTTTGCCTGGGAAACTATTGGGTAGGTCATAACTTTTCAGGACACGGTGCAGATGCTTCACATGACGGCGTAACCGCAAAATAAACAACTGAAAGGGGCAATCACAAGGCGTAGATGACGTTCTGGTTGAATGATTTTGGGAAAAACGAGGTGGTACGGAGGAAGTGAGATCGGGTTATAAAGCCGCGTAGGAAGGTTGATACGAGAGACAGTCTAGAACCGTGGAGATAGAGGGGAACCGCTGCTCGAGTGAGGACTTGTGGAGTTTTACAAAGGACCATTACCATACTTACTGAAGTCACTAGGATACAAATATATTGGAATATCCAGTAGAACTAAGGTTTGGAAATAATATATCTCGACAAGGAGCGATGAGATCAGGATGCCCACAAAATAGATAAGGCTTATATTATAATATTAATTTTTCGCCCTTCTATTGTTTCGTTGTTTTCACTGAATTCAGGAATCGTAATTTTATTTGCATTTATTTGGGGTTGACCGAGAATCTCGAAATTGAATGGAAAATATGTTAAATAATATATACACTTTATTTGCAGTTTAGCGAAGAATACTTCCATTGTTCGGAAATTGACTAGCGAGAAGACGTCAAAGCTTCGTTTGATATTCTCGTAACATTCGATTATTTCCCGAATAAAAAAATGGAAAAATATAAATAAGTGAATTAATAATTCAAAGAGAACCATATAACTATCAAATATTGACGACTTAATAAGTCGCTGGGATAGTGAAATTGGTAACACTTGGTAACAAATTGGTCCGTGGTTCGAATCCAGGTTCCAGCATTTAATTTTTCAGTTTTATTATTTGATATTTGTCTGTTTCTCTTTATTTCATTTATTTATTTCGTATTAAATATATATTTGTGTTTAGTGTGTGTGTGTGTGTGTGTGTGTGTGTGTGTGTGTGTGTGTGTGTGTTTACGTGTGCATTGTTTGTTGATTTAAGCCAATGAAATTATTATTTTATGTTTTTTATTAAGAATAAGTATACTTTGTGTCCCATAAGAGATATTTTGATTTTAATAACTAATTATTTTCAAATGAAAACTTTTTAAATTCACATAGACCTAGTTTAAGTTCAAAGTTCAAAAACATATAAAAGTTTATTTAATTTTCTATACTATTTAAAATACTTAATTTAATATTTTTTATACGGTATGAAATTAAAACAATAAATAAAGGAAGTTAAATATTATGAAAATTTCACTAGACTGACAGCCATAGTAATTTATCAATATATTTCATATTTTACTTCTATAATATTTCAACAATTTAAGGGCAGGTGTTGTTGGTTAGTAGAATAGCATTGGCTGACTAAACAGACCTTATTATGTTTGAAAAGGCCTTACATAAAACTGCCTCTAGCTGTAGCTGTGGCTAATAAATAAGTATCTGAAATCTCTGTAAGGGTTACTTAAATCTCTGCAGTCTGCAATAAATTTATTAATAACACACCCGAGGGACTCCCACCAGGGTAGGTTTGTGCATAAGGGTGGACCCATGTCACCGTGGATGTGTTAAATAAGTTTACTCTATTAGAAAAAAATAATCATGGCAAATATAGATTATACAAAGTACACGATTCAGGAAAAGGTTTAACATTAAAAAAAATAAAATAATAAAAAATATATTAAAAGATAATATATTGGTTGTAAATTTATTTTTGAATATTAAAAAGCACTTAAAAAAGACAAAACTATTTAAAGCCCTATTTTTTTACAGGCGCTGGGTCAAAGTAACATTGATTGATTGATAACTAAATCCTACATTGATGAATTTATTGTAAATTTTTTACACTGATATGTTTGTTATAAATCTCTTACATTTGTGAGCTACGTTTATTGTAAATATCCACATTGATGAAATTATCGCAGATCTCCTAGAACATTTCCATAAGTTGCATTGTTAAATATTAAATACTAGTGTAGGTCTAAACATAGTTTGGGTAAAGCGCCCTTGTGGTGAAATTTTTACGAAAAAGCTACGCGAGCTATGTAAATTATCCATTTTAATTATTATTAATTATTGGTGAAATTATATAAAATCTCGAACATTTTATTTATAATGAATTAATGGCAAATCTTCTATGTTTATATACTAAAAACTAAAAGTAATAATTTAAAATTCAAACAGTGTAAGAATTACAAAGTAAAACGAATTTGTGTCTAAGTTGATATGGCTCCTCGATACATGAACATTTTTGTGTGATGTCAAAAGTTGTTTAAGTCTGATTTCGGAATTCGGACACCCTGCAGCTGGTCGGAGGCAGCGGCAGGCAGCACTAAGCGATACTAGCGGCATCTTTATGCTCCTCTCGCCCCGTTAATTATCATCGCTGTTTGCGCGGCCATATTGAAAGGACCCGCTGATATTTATGGGCCAAAGGGTCCGTGTCTTATGCAAATAATAATTTATGTTCGTGGAGATCACTTCTCTAAATCTTGTCGGACGTCCCGGTGCCGGGTTTAATATACGAGGGGTGCACAATTATACAGGCTGTAGTCGAATATATATTTAACCTTGTTTTTGTAATGGCCATAAGCTTGGCTACCCAAAACATGATGTAACACCAAGCCTTGGGCAATCAACGGTGGGTTTAAATAACACTCGTTGAATCGACTTTACATGAAACAGCAGTTTACTTATGATTATAATTTACACAACGAAGAAGAAATATAATTCTTACACGTATAAAAATGTACTAACTGTATACATGGAGCTATATGTTATAATAGCTATGTATACACGGAGCTAGATGTCATGAAAAGCTTGATGTTAATAGCTACTGATTTCTGGTTGCACCCGTATACATATATATAAAAATATAAGAAATGTTTAATGAAGAAAGTTAAATAATGATTAATAATAACTTTATCGTACTTTGAATTATCAAGATAAAATTATCACTTTTTAATATATATAATAAGGAAGTCAATTTTTGATTTGTTAGCACAAATGTTAAATATGAACTAATAATATGTACTCTTATTTTTTTACAATTTAATATAAGAGAAAGCTGGCGATATGGCGTGATAAGACCTTTACATTTTAAACACTCGACTTTTTTTTACTAACCAATCGCTGTTATATTCTTTACTGTATTCCAAATAGACTTGAAGGTTTTATGATAGATATCAGATTATTTCGCACCCCGAGTATAAGACTGCAAAACTGTCACCTTTTCAAGAAAAAAGTTTTTGCATCAAATATATCGTGTCCTTTCTGCTTCATCTGCTGCAAACAATAGGACACACTCCTAACAAGGAATATGTCCTACTGTTTGTCGGCTCCTGCTCCTGGAATATGGATAACCAGCTATCCTTCCATTGTTTTTGTCTTCTTGAAGGTCTGCTGCCTGCAGATATTTCGTTCTTCGCTATTCTTACAATCTTGGCCATTTGCTTTGTCCACGTGATCTCCTTAGTAACTCTTTCTATTTTTTCCTCATCGCACGATATTTTCAGTTCTACTGCATACCAACATATCTTTGTGTGACTATTCATTATTGTTTTACAATAAAAAGTTATACATTTGCATTTGTTACATTTATCTTTGAATTGAGTGTAAGAATATTCCTTTTTAAGTGTGCCAGTGTTGTTAAAAAAACATGAAATAAATTATGATATTTTGTCATTATTATTTTTTATATACACATATATGTTTAAATCATAAAAGTGTCTTATAATTAATATAACAACCTTCAATACTTTCATATGTACTTAAGAAGACGCTGTATTTATCAAGTACAAGTAGGTAACAATAATATTAATATTGGTTTAAATAGAAGAGGTTATGTTTTGAGAATGGCATTCAAATAACAGCTTCAGAGTTTATTCTTAAAATCAGTTGAAAAGGCTTTTTAACAAAAAATGCAGAATCTGCAGTGATGTTAGTACTAGTGACAAAAGAAGTAAATACTGCAATTAGCTAATATAACCGGTGTAGCACAGGCAAAAATATTTTACTTAAGAAACCCTTGAAATCCGCCAGGCCTCCTATATCATAACTAGTAAGCTCTTTATTGTAACCGAAACCGATTGACCTTAACAAAAATAAAGTGGTTTAAGACAAGTGAATTTGTGTTTAATTTAAGTAGTAACTGTAGTATAAATATGTTTCTGCATTTAGTTTTCTTCAGTTCACTTCCGTGCATATCCGACCCCTCTGTCCAACGTTCCGGATCCCATTGCACGGTCCATTATCATAGCGAATCAGTCCTGATGATGGATCCGAAACGTTGCCAGAGAGGTCAGATATACGGCAAAATATTCCAGAAAACTAAACACAGAAAATTCTGAACGGCCGCGAAAACCTGAGAACACGTAGTTTAAAGATTTTATTAATTCAAATTGAATCTTTTGTATAAAAGCGGCTAACTCCAATCACAATAATTTGGCTCCAAATATGCGTATTGTGTGGAAAGAACACATAAATATATTTAACTAATTCATTACTCTACAGTTATTCCGTTATACTTCTGCGCCTCTGGCAAGTATACGTGCCGAAGATTTTTCAATTTTATTGATGTTTATTATTGAAGAAGAATATTGCTCAATAAATAATCATCCGAAAGGTTTAATTTATGACTTCGGCATTTTGAAGACGGCGTTAAACAGTAATAATTTGTGTTTGCCACAATATCGATTTATTGCCTCAATTTCTAGATGTGTCAACATTTTATTGCCAATAAATACAATTTGCATGAGTGATAGATACGAGATTAATCTAATGAAATTTTTATTTTGAGGTGTCCTGAAATAGAAATGCATTCAGTAAATTTGTAATATTAATTAACAATAATTAATTATCTGACATTACAGTGGAAAATAAATTACTCAAGTGGTAATAAATTTACTGTATGCAGAGTATACTTACTCACTTTCAACTAAATGTGGGATGAATCGAGTTATAGACATTAAATGTATTTAGTACTTTCACTGATTTCTATAACACACAAAACCAAAAAATCATTAAATATTTATAGTGTTTTCAGTACATCGATGTTGTTACAGTATGCTGCCAATTTTACCTATAAAAAGCTTAATAATATAACATTAAACCTTCTTACAACTCAGACATATAACCACAGTATGCTGCCAATTTTACCTATAAAAAGCTAAATAATATAACATTAAACCTTCTTACAACTTAGACCCATAACAATGATCGTTAGATCATTGTTATGGGTCTACGATCCGTCAAAAACCTGGACATTTCAATGTACAATTTTGTTCTCTTTTTTTACGCTTCAACAGGCCAAGAGGCCCAATTTCAGAAGCGAAACGCATCACAAAACACCCAGGCTTGAGTATATTGCATAGATACAATTTTGACCTCACCGGGAATCGATCACGGAACCCTCGATGTGAGTAGCCAGCGTCGTGCCCACTGCGCTACTAGGGCCACCTGCACAACTGACCTTTTCTATTTGCTGCACCCGTGATCTATCGCCGAATTACCGTTGTTAACCGAAGCTGCCCACTTCACTCATGTTTATATATGTACAAATATACAGTATTTATAAATCTTCAAGTTTGTGTTTACTGGGGTATTATGCCGTGTTGTTACTACCTTTCGGGCCGACGTTTCGGATCCCATTGCAGGGTCCATCATCAGGGCTGATGTGTTGTCTTGAATGTTGGTGTTGTGGTTAAGTATCGGCTTGCAATACCGTGCCGAAGTCATGATGTGTTGTATTGTGTTGTATGTATGATTCATCTGTTGTCTGATCACTATCTCTGCGGAGTCTGCGACGAGAATGACTTTGAAGCGCCGGATACCAAGATGTTTTTAATTTGAGACCATCATCTCTATTAATGTTTATCGGATGCTTGTAGATTTCTAGTGCTTCCTTGATCAGACGCGCATGGTGACTCTTAAGCTTTCCAAGGATTTTCGGTTCGAATGCAAAATGATGGTCGGTATCCAGAAAATGCTCAGCCAGTGCTGATTTTTCTGGATGACCGAGTTTGCATGCCCGTTTGTGCTCGTTGACCCTTTTGGAAATGGTACGCGCCGTTTGCCCCACGTATACTTTATCGCAGTCTTGACAATCGAGTCTATACACACCGTCTACATACGAGCTCCCACCATCATCCTGCTCAAAAAAGAGGTCTCATCAACACTTTGGCCACGAGGGCCAAAAGGATATGCCAAGATGAATATCTACAGGTGGAAATGATAACACTCAGCGACGCACTGGAAGGCAATGGTTACCAGAAGCGACAGATACAACGCGTCATAAGTACGAGGTCTGTTCGCCCTGAAAAACATACAGAACCTGAGTGCAAAGGCATCGCCATTCTGCCTTTTGTCCAAAGCGTTACAGACAGAATTGCCAGAGCACTCAAGAAAAGAGACATTAAGACAGTTTTTGGTACCAACATCAAAATTAAGGATATGTTGAGATCAGCAAAGGATCGAGATCGCTTAGAAACAGACAAATACCCCAGTAAACACAAACTTGAAGATTCTGAGTGGCCGTGAAAACCTAAGAACAGTATTTATAAAGTTCGTGAGTCGCATTTTGTTTACAGAAAGTGTCGTGTATAATTATTATTAGGTCGCCTCGTAAGTCTGACAGAAGATAAAGTTTGCCGATTAGTAAAAAAAAAAACAGTGGCTTTTTAGCACAGAACTATTGTGAAATATGAACCAGAAAGCTATTACAAAAAATAGGATCGATTACATTGTGCTGTAGAAGGATGAAAATTAATATCAACGGGAAGAAATATTAGATAATAGCTATTTAGATAATTTTAAGAAAGAAAAGATATAGCTAACGGAAAGACTAAGACAGAAACAATGCTTATTTGTCAACAATGTACGAGATTCAAGAACCGCAAATGGTAGGAAGTTTAAAAGACTATTGACTTACAGTGTATTTTAACAGTTAAGAACCGTTATCGACAGACATGATAATTCCGAATATGTTACAAAAATTAATCATGTTTCCAAAAGGTTGAAAAATATGCGCAATTACGTTTGTGACCAGACATGAGACACAGACTTTGGTGTGGTCAACTTTATCATAAAACAAGTACATATTGAAAATGGGACACTAACAATAATATAAAGTAGAGAAATATATGCGGCGTATTTATACTTTTCATTATTTTCAAAAGTACCTTGTTGGTCTAGTGATTAAGACATGCGTTTAGTGATCAAGTAGTCGATGGTCCTGTTTCAGGAGACCAGCAAGTTTGTTCTAATAGCACAAACGTTTAGCTTAGTTTGAAAATAGTAAGAATATTGATGTGACACGTATTCTACTAAATATATTACTGTGAAATTTAAAAAAATATATGTAAGTATATATTGAACATTAAAATTTTTCATCATTTTCGATTTGGTTGCCCAACCCAACCCAAATGAATAAAATAACTATATACGGGTGTGTCACTTTGTATGGCGAAAAAAAAAAGTTTTTTATTTTTAAGCTTAATAGTTATCAAAAGTTGCATTGCATTTATAACTACACAAAAATGCAAAAAAAGTTGCAATTGAAGTATACTTTTGGCTGGTTCTAGAGAGCCAAATATTCTGAAAATGTTGGTTTTTAGTAATTTTTCAGAGGTAATAAAAGTGCTGTTTTCTTCTACGTAATTTTTATCAGATTACTTAATTTCGTTAATATATATATAGATAATATACTAAAACAAAAATTTACTGCAAATTTTAAGCTGAATTATTTTTTTTTTAAATTATAAAACATACAAAATTTTCCAAAAAGAGTATTTTTAAAGACAGCAAAAGTTATTTTTTAGAATTAAACATTGGCATAATTTTCCTGGAATTCTACTTGACCGCAATAAAACCTTCTCTAACTGTTTACCCTACGACAGAACCTGCAGCTATAGTCGTCAATTTAAGGAATCCACACAATTCCCTGCCACACACAGTCAGTAGATTTCTTTCTACTGACTGTGTGTGGAAGGGACTTGGAAAAATCGAGTATTCGGACATTTCGTTCGACGAAAACTGTCCTCAGCTCTTCACTTTATATACATAGCTCAAAAGCGATAGTTCAGTCAGTATAAGTTTCTCATCCTGCCAGGAAATCATGTCGTAATAATGATCGCTCTCAAAATTGATTTATGGTATCACAAAAGATCTCGACAATGATTTTTGCGAGGCACGAGCTTTCAAAACTCTCGTATACCCTATTCTATTACAATTTTGTTGTCATTTGTCAACATTTGATGCCTCCCTGATATCACTCCGTGTAGCCGAAGCAATAGCAGCGCCTGCTCTGTGCGATACGCCATAACGATCACATACTTCAGCCAACTTTTCGAATTTTTTTGTACTTTCTCAATTTTCTCCTCCTTCAACTATGTTTCCAATGCCTATGCATCTGAAGGTTCTTTGGTCTTCAAGAAATGGGTGGTCTTTAATCGGAACAGTTTTAGTGTATATTATAGATATCTCACAGAGACGAAACTGTATTAATTATGGGAAAGTAGGTATAGAAGTCATTTGGGTGTACACAGGACTTATAACCTGTCTTTTTATGGTTGGCTTAAGTGATCACTTTACACAATTGTCACATTCGCCATTTCCACCCATGATAGAATATACCATGCTTATTCATTTTTTTGGAAGTTGTATATATGTTCAAATTGCGTGGAGAGCTTTCATATATGAGTTGTAAGCGCCTTTTCCATGCGGCCTGTACAAAGCCATTTTCATTCCCCTAAATCCCCACAGATGTCGCTAATGAGAAAATCTACATTGATTTTTTACGGAATTTTGAGAGCAATACCTACTATACCTTCTATACCTACTTTCCCATAAATAATACAGTTTCGTCTCTGTGAGATATCTATAATATACACTAATTGATTAATAATGTCTCTGTGACATAAATCCAGCACTGATCTGAAAGATTTGAACAAACTCAAAATATTCGGAACAGTTTTATTTTTTCCACATTTACAAGAAGAAGAATTTTTGCATTTGCACGCAGCAATGTCAAAAAGAATTGTTGATTTAGTTATAAAGTTTTCTATTTTATCTAAATACGATTGACTTTTTGGTTCTTTGTAGATTTTTTCGATAGTAGCCTATACTGTTTGCAATATGATATTAGAAGCTGGCTCACAATGCTTGCATTTTTCCAAACTTCAAGAACGATTCGAGCCACTTGAGAAGTGATGACTTTTGCTTGTGGTTCTAAACTACTCGACTGCTTCATTTCATGACGCGCCCACTCATTATGTCGTTAAACATATCCATAAGTTGGTAACATAGTACTTTTGAATTTTTTGGGATATTTCTCAAAACTACGTAATTTCGTACGACCTTTGGTTTCTTTTGAACTTGACGGATTCAATGCCATTGTGATTCGTTTCACGAATGAATTAAACACTTTAATTTATTACGTATAATATGTAGAAACTTTACGACGGTTCAAAACAAGTAAGCTAACAAATACAACCGTTCGGTATGGAGTCTGACCTAATGAGGCACGCATAACGGGAGCGCGACCCGAAACAAGCCGAAATTGCCCGAACGGGGGTAGGTATTTAAGCTAACAGATTATCAAAATGAACTTAAATATGGCGTTTTCCTTATGCTGGCTATATTATTATTAGAAAAAAAGCATTTAATTACTAAGACAATTGGTAAATACAAAAATTATATCGTTCTGATTGGAACGTTATTTTCCAACTTTTTCTATATTTTAAGGTCTTTTAGCTAGCCAAAAGTACCAGTATTAAGGAAAACTGTGCATTTAATAACATATAAAAATGCAACTTTTGAGAACTATTAAACTTGAAAAATCGAAAGTTGAAAAAAGTGACACACTCTAATATACATATTATTATATCATATGTATTAAAAATAGTAAAAATAAAAAAAAATTCAGGTTACAAGTGTTTTCGAAAAATAATTGCAAGAAAACGATGCTTTTCCTTAGAAATATAAATTCCCTAAATAAGTACAAATTTTAGCTGCTGGCCCTGACTTCCTAAGCGAAAAGCCGACCAATAACATTGAATTAGGCCCATGTGTTAACTTGATATCTTTACTGCCTTCTTCGTCTGACTGGAAGCAACAGGGCCGCATCATGAAATAAATCTTCCCGGGAAAATAATAAAAATATTCAATTATTACGATCTATTGTTACCATGGTCATTTTTACACCATGTTCAGTATTAATATGAACGTAGGCAAACATGCATTCCTATCTGTTTTTAGTGCTGGTAAAAACAGATTGGAATGAACTGGTTTTCTAGTTTTGTGTGCTGTTGGAGTTTATAAGACCTATGATAGGGTATCCAAGGTCACAACTCAAGTTTTTCTGTGATATGTTGGTTAAACTTTCTTTCCTCCTACAAACTGTTTCATCCTGTTAATTCAGTGTCCCATTCCTGGTGAAAATTCTATGTTAATGAAATTCAATTATATCAATACATTCCTTCATTTCTATCATTTCAGAGAACGAGCATGTACCAAAAATTTTATAAGCGAAATTATTTTGCCTTAATAAACGAGTATTGATGGATATTTTGTTAATGATTGACCTATAGGAATCGTGGAGAATCTAGGCCTACCCAGACGCTAGTCCCTCGAGCGGGTCAGTGGACCAATCGCGCTCAAGACGACCCACCAATGGTAGACCGCGGGCGCCGATGTACCGTTTGCCCGCGGCCGATGTACGCCCCACGACACGGTCGCAATATTCTTTCTATTCCGCGAACTATACCATTGTAACCTGTAATTGCAATAAATTCGACATTTAACCTACCGTGATTATTTTCTGGTTATCTGTATACTCATCTTATGTATATTCATTCACATCAATCTGTCGTCACGCACATTTACGCACCACACAGAAATGTGCCGGGAGATCATGCTTCGGCAGATGGGCATTAATCTTCCTACAAACACGCAAACTTAACTTCATTTACATATACACATTCAGCAAATCGCGAAATTTATACTGCGAGGTATGAAAATATAAATTCGTACTGCGATTCAAACATCTGCCAAAGAATCTAATGGGATGAGGCACCAAAATCGGGGAAGAATATTATGCATTTAATTGAAAGATAATTACTTTCTAAGTAGGTGTGTACGCTGTATAAAAATAAAACTGATTGCACAAAATGTTGCGCAACTTTTTTTACAAAATTTACTGCTCGAATAAGTTTACAGTGCGCAATGTGAAAGTGAGAGGGAACGTTTATTTATTTATTTTAATTATACAACTATAATTCGGGGGGATAGTCAGCATCAACAATTACTGCTTTCCTTTTGCTTGGAAGAGTGCCCAGTGTCTAGCGTCCACATTTTTAGACATGACTGTTTTATGATATCTCCTATTTTCAGCCTTAAGGATTTACACCACAATGAAATTTGCGAAAAATATTTTTTTACTTCATCTTATAGCTTAAAGTTCTAAGAATAATTTGAATTATAATTAATTAAAAAATTCAAAAATGTGCTTGAGCTATGGCAATTGGAAGCTAGTGTGGTAAGTGAATTTTTAAGCGAATCTCATATTTTTTTGCGTTTTTCTTGAAATTCCCTAAGGTGATTTTTCAAAAATTATAAAACCAAAAAATGTTTAAATTTTGCATAAATTGTAGTAATAACATTGTGTACGGTGTAGCGAATGATTTTTTTAAAAATAAAATGCGCCTTTGCCTATTATCAATTTTTGACTTGAAAATTAATTTCAAACTGATCTCATCTGCACAAAAAAAATATTTTTGCTATATCATAGACAAATTATAACATGAAAATAATAAACATTTTAATTTCGCATAAGTCCTAGTGACAAGATTACATCCAAAAGCTACGGGCCCCACGAAGAAGGACCTTAACATGTGTCAATGAAAAATATTAACCAATATGTGCCGTTAACAACGATGGTAAAAATAATTTGACGTGTGCAATAGTTTTGTTTGAATTGATGGTTCAGGGTAGTATAACTCTTTGAGGTGACTACTATTTTGGAGCAAGCAAGTGGCTAAATAAGGGGTTTAGTTCATCTCTGTATAATTTTACGTTCTGTGATTTCGTTCGCATTTTCGATCGAGCGCCTCAATACGTCTCTGCCCCTTTCTGACACGTTGGCTACGCTTTGCAAGCGTCCCAGATAGCCCGATAGCGCTGGGCGGATTTATTGACGCCTCCCAAGATATCTCTCCCCTGCACAGGCACCAGAGGAGCAGCAGACTCCGGCCGCAGACGATGCTCGCGAGGAGATAAGTCTCTCGGAAGAGTCACTCGAGCGCTCGGGCTATATCCATTTGACTAATGATTATGATGAATCGTTAGCGAGTGGGGTATTTCCAGCCGCGGATAATCTGGCGGATGTGTGCTGGCCGAAGTCTCGATCTTACAAGATTTATTAAGTATTTCACATTTTCTTAATTACAGGTAACATGTCTTTGCGTATTATACATCTTACTATTGTCATGTAAATAAATATTGCGCATTAATTAATGTATTTTATAATATAAGATGAGCGAAGTGAATCAAAATCAAATCAAATGTTTATTCAATGTTCAATGTTACAAATGTTTACAGTGTTTACAAAATTTAATGAAGCTTTTTTCATTGTTGTTGAGTGTCTTGGCAGCAAGTAAACACTAAATTGATTTGACGCCCTGCCTGCTACACTAGTAATTTACTGTATTATAGCAGACAGTGCTCTTCCAATAGTATAATGTTCAAGAATATTTATTATTTATATAACATTTGTGAATAAATCTTATTGCCAATTAAAATTAAGTAATAGTAATAATTAAATGTTTACAATTTAATAATGGTGTTAATTAATTATATTATAGACAAAGGAAAAAAAAAGATCTGAATAGGATATTAATAAAATAAAATAAAATAAAACAATTAAAAGTATTTAAAAAGATGACAGTAACAGTAAGACAGTAAGTGAAAAAAATGATCTGAATAGGATATTAATAAAATAAAATAAAATAAAACAATTAAAAGTATTTAAAAAGATGACAGTAACAGTAAGACAGTAAGTGAAAAAAATGATCTGAATAGGATATTAATAAAATAAAATAAAATAAAACAATTAAAAGTATTTAAAAAGATGACAGTAACAGTAAGACAGTAAGTGACAGTAAATGTTCTTGTAGGAATAGTATATTTTAAATTTAGTTTATATGATGGCTTTTAATAGGTTTTGGGCATGCTTCCTTCCCTTTTCATGCAGCCAGAGTTTCACTTTAGAAGAAAAATACGCGAGACTATGGCTACATGTTTTAAGTTTAGTGTTAAGAGTATTGAATGTTTTTGGTGCTTGGAAGAGGTGAAATCTTTGTGAAAAAGTTTTTTTGAATTTTGGTACAAGATAGTTGCAGTTCACCTGTGCCCTTGTTGAATGTGAGTGAGTTATTTGTTGGTGATCTTGTTTATGTCGGAAAAAATATTTTAAAGTGTTGAGTAAATATGTTTGATTGATGTCCAGGACGTGACATTCTCTGAAAAGTTCTTCTGAAGGAAAACGAAATGGCTTTTTATGAAGAACTCTCAATACCATTTTCTGGGCTTTGCTTAATGAATCTAATATAGTACAAGCTGCACCACCCCAACTGACAGTTGCATAATTAATGAGTGAGTGACACAGTGCATAGTATACTATTCTTCTTGTCGATGCGTCGAGTACATCTCTAATTTCTTTGAAAAAATAAACAAGCTTTCTTATTCGGATTGTAAGATTCAAAATATGTTTTCTCCAGTTTAGATGCTGGTCTATGTACACACCTAGATATCGTATATCTTCCGTTGTCTGCAGATTAGTACAATCACAGGGTTTATCTTTTGATTGACATGTGTGAATCTGTAGATTTTTGGGCTGTTTTATTACTGTTCTTTTACTGATGGAGAAGCACATGTATTTTGTCTTTGAAGCATTTACTGTTAGTAGATTTTTGTCAAGCCATGCTGTTATTCGATTCAATCCGCTTTGTGCCTTTTTTAAAACATTTTCCCAGGAATCATCTTGAAAAAGAAGCACTGTGTCATCTGCAAAAGAAATTATTTTACCGTTTTCTAAATTGGAGTTACACATTTCATTGACATATATGAGGAAGAGCGTGGGTCCCAAAACACTTCCTTGCGGTACTCCGTATGATGTTTTGTGGAGGTTGCTGCAGTGATCGCCCGATTTAACCACCTGAACCCTGTTATTTAGATAATCTTCAAACCACGCCAAAGCCGTTCCCCTTATTCCCAAAGCTGATAACTTGTGCAGCAGCAGTGGATGAGACACCGTATCGAAGGCTTTGGCTAGGTCCAAAAAGATCCCAATACAACGTTTGTCTTTATCTAATTGTGTAACTAAGAATTCCGTTAGTTGACATATTGCATCTTCTGTTGAGAGTTTTGGTTGAAACCCGTATTGATTGTTGGAGATTATTTTGTGAATATCCAGGTATTTCAAAAGACGTACTTTAACTATCTTCTCTAAGATTTTAGAAAAAATACTTAGGAGCGATATAGGTCTATAGTGGCTCGGATTACGGGGATCACCACCCTTGAATATTGGACAGATTGTAGCCAGTTTTAGTGCATTTGGAAAGATACCCGTTGAGAGACTTTGATTGAATATATAACAAAGAGGCTTACTTAATTGGTCTTTATTATACTTCACCACTTTTGCTGTTATCTCATCATTTCCAGGGGCACTGTGAGACTTTAGATTACTAATAATTGCAGCAATTTCATGACTGGAGGTTGGAGCAAAGAAAAATGAATATGGACTTGCTGAATTTAAATTTGTTTTGAGGTTTTCTTCGGTAGTTTTAAGACGAGACAAAATATTTTGTGCTAATTTTTTACCAAGCGAAGCAAAATGCCCGTTTACATTATCTAGCACTTCAGTAATAGCCTTATCCTCAGTAGCATGATTTTTGTTTGGAATCAGCATATCACATATATCCTTGCTTCTAGTATTTTGTGTAGAAGTCATTTCTCTTATAGTTTCCCATGTTTTCTTTGCATCATGTTGATTTGCTTTTATAATATTTTTGTAATATAAGTGTTTAGCGGATTTGACCGCTCTATTACAAATATTTCTATACTTTTTGTAAAAGTTTTGTAAGCCGACATTTAGAGGGTTAAGTTTAGACTGTTTGTGTAACACATCTCTCTTATTTATGCAGTTAACTAAACTTTCAGTTATCCAAGATTTCTTAATTTTTTTCCTCGATTTATTAGAAATATGTTCTTGATTTTTTTTTATGTGGCTTTGTAGAATATACAGAAATTTTGAATATGATGTATTAGCATCATTAGTCTCGTATACTGGTAACCAGGTTTCTTTTTCCAAGTCCTGTTTTAGCATTTCAAAATTTAGTTTGTGTCGGGGTTTTGTATAAGTTTTTGTATTTATTTTTTGTGTTCCAATGTCAATCATTACTGGAAAGTGATCCGTGATAGTAGTTTCACATACAATTCCTTTCGCCAAGAATTTGCTTTTAACCATAATGTGGTCTAAACATGCGTTACCTCTTGTTGGGTTGTTGATGGCAGGAACGAAACCTTGTTCAGCTAACATGGATAGGTATTCAGATGCGTTTGAGGTGGGAGTACTTGCAGTTATGTCAATGTTTATGTCACCTGCAATGATCATTGTTGGATTTTTGGCCATTGTGAGTAGCTCTTCATAAAGAGAATTTGTGAATTCATGCGCACTTTGGAAGGACGGTGGTCGATAAATCCCATATATGTAGGTACCGTTACACAAATTAATTTTTAAACAATTGGCGTCACTTATATCCGGTTCAGTTACTTCGAAATTTATATTTGCTTTAATGTATGTTACAACACCGTCATTTTGGTTATAATGTTTGGAGGTTTTGTGCCCGATGTATCCTGGAATCGTCTGTATTGTGTCTTTATCTTTCAACCAGCATTCCGTAAGAATAATAATTTGAAAGTCTATATTTAGACGATGCAGTAGTACAAGAAGTTCGTCAAAATTATGATTAATGCTTCGTATGTTCATATTTAGAATCTTAAGAGTGCTACTTCCTCTACAAAAATATACTTTACAGTTTTCTGGTTGGTCCACAGTTTTAGTGTTAATTGGTTCAAAGGAATCTATTTGGTTTACCAGATCAATTATATTAGCCATTCCATATCTTTCTATAGTAAGTTTGGACGATTTTTTTGTTACACCAACATTCTGTACAAGTAAATATATCCGAATCATATTGTGTGCATGATTTGGGTAAGGGGACTATTATAGTTTGCGAAAGATCGAATGCCTCTATATCTACCGCGAGATTATTAATATTCATCTTTGTCAATCTGATGTAAAGTATATCGATCTGTAAGCTATTAAAGTGAAAAGGTTTTATTAATAGTTGGTAGTAAATACCTACATATTTGCACTGTACATAATTGTTACAAGATGAGGGTATATAGGGTAAATTCATTTTACAGAAATAGAATTGAATTAAGATATTGCTTAAATTTAGTTTTTTGAAAGAATATTTTGCTATGTAAGTGAAATGATATCGTTTATTATGAACTATATTACTATCAAGGTAGGTATATATTTTATAAAAAGTATGTGTTAAAAACAAGAGTAAAAAGAAGTTTAAGAATGTGTTATGATTACTTAGAATGATCTTATTGTCGAGTGAGTATCTTTTCAGTTGATATATAATGTTTTTAAATGCGTTAGTGTAAATATGTGTATGTATGGTTTTTAGATTTATTTTGATATGGAAACAAAATTTTATATTTATGAAATATTGGAATAGGTGTCTATGATATGCCCATTCAGCAAGTTTTAATAAATCATGGTTTATTTTATACATTGGTTGTTTATGGTTAATGCCTCTAGTAAAGACCATAGAAAAGAGAAAGTTTGTATACATCGCGGATCGGCAAATGACATTACAATTTTGACAGGTCCGTCTCCGATTTGATACAAAGAAATGGCTCGCCGACATTTTTTCGTGTATATATGCGTCCATTCTTAATCCAAACAAATTTTATATTTTTCTGGATGGCTATCTTCTTTGTTTCCGCTAGTAGAAATTTGCATTTTTTTGTAATGTGCTCGGAGATGTAAATAGGCTTGATTTCTTGGTTATTTTTAAAGATGGAAGTGTTTAGTGAGCGCTCATAACCTTTCGATTGTTTATTGTGAGATTTAACTCTGTCGAGGAACGTATCTCGACAGGTCCGGTTGGTAAATTTAACGATAATCGGGCGTGGAGTCTTTTTAGAGATGTGCTGCCTCGCCCGTTGTATGGAGAGGATGTCGCTCATCTGACCTTCCCAGTTTACTGTTGAGATGATAGTTTTGACACTGTGAGTGAGATCAGCGGTTGACTCTGCCGAAGTTTCATGGCATCCACGGATTTCGATGTTGGTGGCTATTTGTTGATACTCCTGTTCGTCAAATTTATTTTCCAAGTATTCTATTCTTTTAACTAATTCAGATTGCTTTTGTTGAACTTTTTCTATCTGATTGCATCTAGACTCGATATTGGTAATTTTTGTCTTTAGGTCTTCGTATTGGTTACTTACAAATTGTATAGCCTGGAGGATGCTTGTATTTTGATCTGAGATTTGTTTCCATTGCTTATAGTTTTCAGAAAGTTTACTCTCTAGATAATCGATTAAGGAGGATCGCAGCCCCTCTATGTTACTGTTGTAGAGTGCAGCTGAGTTGGCATCGATGGTGATAAGTGATGTATCATTAGCTTTAGGGGATGGATTGATAATTGAAGGCTCCCCAGAATGTTTTCTATCACTTTTATCTTTTTTGCAAGGCGGGCAAATCCATGATTCTATGTTTTTTGTCGACATCTTTTTAAAATTTTCTTTAGAGATATTTGTACAATCTGTGTGGTAATAACTTGAGCATTTTTTGCAATGAAGTGTCTGTTTAATATTTGTTACTGTGAACATGCATATATTGCAGACAGCCATTTCTGGATTCATTAGCTGTTACAATTTAAATAAGGTTAATCTTTTGAAATTTACCTTTGTTAGTAGGTATGTGTCAGATGACAGCTGGTTTTGACAGGTCAGTAATTTTTTTCAGAGAATAGATGTTTTAGGTGTACACTTCACTGGTATAGTATTTGGAGCTTAAGATACTTTAATACTGTTCTGTTTAATAGCGTTTTAGGTCACTTTTATTATTTAATTTTACTTTATTTGTAAATTTTTGACGAAGAATAAAAGTAATGATACTGTAGGTAGTACAGGAAACGGAAGAGAATTACGGTAGGAACTATAGATATAGATCGAGAATTTTTTTTTTCTCTTAATTGATTGATCTTATTTATTTAAATAATTATTGCAACGATATGGTGAACCATAATTAATTAGGTACGCACTATTTTAAAATTACAACACGCGATTAGGCTCAATTACTGCAACGAAACACATCACGAAAATATATATGATTTAGAAAATCACATAAATGCATTGATTTCACGAATAATCAAATCCGGCATTCCTGTTGTAAAAATCCTACATTTCATTTCACCGGATACTTATTGTTTTAAAGATTAGCTATCCTTAATCATTTAAGTTTTTTTTTTAAATTTTGTTTACATATTAATTATTTTCGAAATTAAATAATACATTCAATAAACATGTTATAATTACATATTATATATTATATTATTTCGAAGTAATATTCCATGCATAAGAATGACAACAAATAAATATAAGTTTATAATAATATGGATGAGTATTTATTTACTTCATTATGTTAATTAATTTAAAGAAAATAATTATAAAAATGTTTTTGTAGCGTTACGCACATAAGTAAGAATGAGTCGTTTGGATTGTGTTAAGATATGTAAGAAAAAAAA
>JADDOH010025032.1:0-34548 GCA_016648135.1 Agrypnia vestita | reverse complement strand
TCAGGATCTCTTCGTTTGCGCGAAGGCTCTTTATAGCTGCGTGTTCCTCTTTGGATATATTGGGACGCGGAGGCTTAGCCTTTCTTAATATAGCGAATGTATCCTGTCTAATTTCTTCTGCGATGGCCACTGGAATCTTGCGCAATGCCGCTTCTACGCCGCAGATTATGTCGTCAACTGGAATGCTTTTTGGTGCTATGGCGAAATTCAAACCTTTAGCTAAAACTGATATCGCGGCCTTGTCCAATGAAAGGCTGGATAAATTTTTGACCACTTAGGGACTTTCATTGGACAAGGCCGCGATATCAGTTTTAGCTAAAGGTTTGAATTTCGCCATAGCACCAAAAAGCATTCCAGTTGACGACATAATCTGCGGCGTAGAAGCGGCATTGCGCAAGATTCCAGTGGCCATCGCAGAAGAAATTAGACAGGATACATGCGCTATATTAAGAAAGGCTAAGCCTCCGCGTCCCAATATATCCAAAGAGGAACACGCAGCTATAAAGAGCCTTCGCGCAAACGAAGAGATCCTGATTCTTCCAGCAGACAAAGGCAAGGCCACAGTGATTTTGGACCAAGTAGACTACATAGCGAAGATGCGGGGACTTTTGGAAAGCAGCACTTATAAGAAAATCAAGAAGAATCCAACGTATAGAATCGAAAGAAAAACTAGGGAGCTGGTCAAAGCTTCCAGTATTCCAGCCGATTTGCATTTCAAACTATTTGTGCAAGCGTCAAAAACACCAGCAATCTACGGGCTTCCCAAAATACATAAGGATGGAGTGCCACTAAGACCAATTGTGAGCGCAATAGGAGCGCCAACATACAAGCTGTCACAATATTTGGCCGGTCTCCTACAGATGCAGACGGGGAAGACGTCCTCATGGGTGAAAGACTCAGCACACTTCGTCAATATGCTAAAAGAAATAAAGTGTGAAAGGGGTGATATACTAGTCAGTTTTGACGTCATATCCCTCTTCACTAATGTGCCTGTGGACGACGCTTTGAGTCTGTTGGAAGAAATTTATGATGAAGACATCTGCGCACTGTTTGAGCACTGCCTGACGAGTGGATACTTTTCTTTCCAAGGTGAGCTCTTCCAACAAGTAGAAGGCGTAGCGATGGGTAATCCACTTTCTCCGGTGATTGCTAACTTTTTTATGGAGAAATTCGAAGAAACAGCACTGGACACAGCATCCTTTACTCCGAAGGTCTGGTGGAGATACGTCGATGACGTGTTTGCAATCTGGCCGCATGGTGAAGACAAATTAGGTGATTTTTTGGGACACCTTAATTCACTACATAAGAACCTGAAGTTCACCATGGAGATAGAGAAAGACAACGTGCTGCCTTTTCTTGATGTTGAAATAAAAAAGAAAGCCGATGGGAGTTTCGGACACAGAGTGTATAGGAAGCCTACACATACCAACCGTTATCTACATGCGAACTCCCACCATCATCCTGCTCAAAAAAGAGGTCTCATCAACACTTTGGCCACGAGGGCCAAAAGGATATGCAAAGATGAATATCTACAGGAGGAAATGATAACACTCAGCGACGCACTGGAAGGCAATGGTTACCAGAAGCGACAGATACAACGCGTCATAAGTACGAGGTCTGTTCGCCCTGAAAAACATACAGAACCTGAGTGCAAAGGCATCGCCTGTCTGCCCTTTGTCCAAAGCGTTACAGACAGAATTGCCAGAGCTCTCAAGAAAAGAGACATTAAGACAGTTTTTGGTGCCAACTTCAAAATTAAAGATATGTTGAGATCAGCAAAGGATCGAGATCGCTTAGAAACGGACGGTGTGTATAGACTCGATTGTCAAGACTGCGATAAAGTATACGTGGGGCAAACGGCGCGTACCATTTCCAAAAGGGTCAACGAGCACAAACGGGCATGCAAAGCTCGGTCATCCAGAAAAATCAGCACTGGCTGAGCATTTTCTGGATACCGGCCATCATTTTGCATTCGAACCGAAAATCCTTGGAAAGCCTAAGAGTCACCATGCGCGTCTTATAAAGGAAGCACTAGAAATTTACAAGCATCCGATAAACATTAATAGAGATGATGGTCTCAAATTAAAAACATCTTGGTATCCGGCGCTTCAAAGTCATTCTCGTCGCAGACTCCGCAGAGATAGTGATCAGACAACAGATGAATCATACATACAACACAATATAAACACATCATGACTTCGGCACGGTATTGCAAGCTGATACTTAACCACAACACCAACATTCAAGACAACACATCAGCCCTGATGATGGACCCTGCAATGGGATCCGAAACGTCGGCCCGAAAGGTCGTAATAACACGGCATAATACCCCAGCAAACACAAACTTGAAGATTCTGAGTGGCCGTGAAAACCTAAGAACATCATTACTGTAATTTATGTCGATTATGAAAAATTCATTTTCTTCAATACAACTTAAATAAAATGATAAAAACCTTGTGAAAAAGAACTTTTTTTCAATTTTTGCAAGGTTTGTATTAAAAGCGAATGATTTTTTTATAATCGATATAAGTTACAGTAATGATAGTTCAACTTTTTGCAAAAAATAAGTAAGAAATATTGAAAAATATGCAAACTTTGATATTGCATATCTCCATAACTATTGATATTAGACTATGGTTGCTTGAACATTTTAGACTTATAACATAAGCAGGAAACTACCGACAAAGTTTCCGCTACTAGCTCTGATACACCCTGTATATAATTATAATTTATGTCACTTAGAAGTAACATAGTTTATCTATTTCACCCAATTTAATAATCAATATGAAAGTGCTGTACCATGTGAAGCCAAATCCATTAATAAAATGATTATTTTTATCGACGACCAATGTTATTGACCGTTATTCAAAGTACCAAAATCTATGGCGTTGTATTTTGATAAAATATTGAATAGCTGAAAGATGCTTCATCCCCTAAATGCGGGGCGGTTTAGCGTCCGACCACCCTGTCCGTATGGCCGCGTGAAAACTCGACAAAGAAACCCCTTTGCAAATTATCGTCGGCTGGTAATTATGTGTGATGGGGATGGCCGAGGGTGGTTGTATGTGGGTGTCATCATTACAGGGCTACTCTAAATATAAATATGTATATTTTTAATTCACCATGGCTCTAATACCTATATGTAATATATTACGTATAGTTTTTAAGACTATAGAGTAATAAAAGTGTCAATTATCTTGGCAATGGATCATACTATCACGGGTCATGGCTGCGAAAGACGACAAGTAATTAGAAATTAATTATTAATGCACTCTTCTCAAATTCACACATTCTCAAATTCGCAAATTAAAACTCGACTCTAAACTCTTTGTAATCGCTGGGTAACACTTTATTTATCACTTGCCAGAACACTCCCTTTGATTTTCGCACATGTAATTCGCACTTATTTATTTCGCCACTTAGGTACTTCGCTCGATTATTTCGTTACACTTCTGTCGCTCCGAAATTCAATGACTGGCTACACCGGCCGCCATTCCGCGGCTAATATCGCGTCGATAGAAATATCAAAACGAAGTCTCGTACAGTTGTCGGTCTCATTTAGAACGCTGGTTTTTCGAACCTCCTAGATTATTCTAGTGTTTACTCAAATGTTCTCGTCGTTTTCAGACGTTTGTAGACTTTTCCCGAACGTTATAGATAACATGAGAGCATGGTGGTGAATTCTCTAAGGTGCTAGAGAGTTCGATCTTATTGTTATCATCGAAATATTACGAGGGATTTTGTAAGTAATCTATTTTACCAATACAATATCTGATTGAGTAGGTCCGAAGATTAATTAAAATTTCGCTCTTAGAAGAGAGGGCCAAGTGTGAAATGGAAGAAATAGTGTATATAGCCAAAGCGTAAGAGATCCTAAAATCTGCCAATGATAGGACATAAGCCGGGTGGCTGTTCTAGGATTCTGGTCCCTTTCTGGTGGGACCGTGGTCTCAAAAAAAAAAAAAGAAATATTTTGCTGAAAACAAGTGAAATATTTTGCTGAAAACAAGTAAAATATTTTGCTGAAAACGAGTCGATAAGTAAGTGAAAATCCAATGAGAGAACAGCGATATACCTCAAGGAATTATTATTTGTTATCTGACTATAATAAAAAAAAAATTAGCGAGTCTTACAGTAGTCGTAAATGATAATATTTTTTCTCAGTAACTAATGCTTTGTTCGTTACTGTGCGCGAATTTTATACCTTGTACTAGAATGTTTATTCATTACATTATATTATGGTATACAATTACAAAAAGAAGTTGTCATAACTGTTGCAGTTTTAATCAGATATTTAATTGCAATAAAATTGTATTATTGAATTGCGACTTACAGTCTGAAAATGTGCTTTGCAAATAAAGAGTATTATATTCTAATAAATCGCGATATGTGAGGGAAGTACCGAATATTCGTTTTAAAAGTATGTAAAAAAATGTTTAAATATAAAAAAAATCATGCGTGTACTCATGTACGCGCGGTAGAAGCTATACTTAAAAACTAAAAAAAAATAAAAATTATATATTAATGACGCTCAAAGTATTGAGTTGTAAAAATTACAGTGATCATTTTCGATTATTTTATTGAGTTTCATGAAAAGAATTAAAACTTACATAAATGATCAAAATAATTGGGGCAAACGAAAACTTTCTTGAGTAACGAACGAAACATTCGCGTGTAAATAAAATCTGACAGCTGACAAGAATTCAACAAATCACGGGAATTAATAATAACGACTCGCCTTGCGTGAATGCGTGCGATAAACGCCGTGCGATGATTGCGTGTCTAATTATCTTAAGTTTTGATTCTAGTAATTTACGGACTTTACGATAGGCAGATGGTCAGACAACGAAATTATTATATTTGATAAATTAATTTACGTCAGACCAATCTACAAAGATGTTTACAATGTTAAAAAAATAAAAGAGGTCTGAAAAAATCGTGATTCAGATAATTTTAATTTATTTATTATTTTAAAAATGTTAGAAATATAAAGAAGGTCTGAAAAAATCTTGTGTCAGCTAATTTTAATTTCTTTATTATGTTAACAATATTAAAAAGATAAAGGAGGCCTGAAAAAATCTTGATTTACTAATTTTAATTTCTTTTTTATGTTAAAAATGTTATAAAGATGAAAGAGGGCTGAAAAAATCGTGTATCCACTAATTTTAATTTATTTTTTATGTCAGCAATGTTAAAAGGATGAAAGAAGTTTGAAAAAATTTTGTTCTTACTAATAATAATATCTTTTTTTATGTAAATAATGTTTTAAAGATGAAGGAGGACTGAAAAAATCGTGTATCCCTCTAATTTTAATTTTTTTTTTATGTTACTAAAATGTTAAAAGGATGAAGGAGTTCAGAAAAAATCATGTTTCGTTCACATATTGCAGATGAAAGATTTTGCATATTGTGATTCGAAGACATCGAAGTACTCGTTCACACTTTTAAATAGTATCGCTAAATCACTGATTCTTCTTCTTTTAGATAAAGATGGTAAATGAAAGTGAATGATAAAGTGTACTGACAGCAGACAAATGATGAAAATCGTGCTGACAAGCGCAAGACTGGGCCTGATATTGATCACATTACAGTAAAGAGATTTACTCATCATAATAATTATTTCCGTAATTCGACAGCCCCTTAATGGAGTTGGAACTCTGGCGGTTGGTCGTTGACTACCCCTTGTGAAAAGTTTCCGCCGGAGGGTTGGGTGGGGGAGTGGGGGTGGCTATGGTGGGGGCGCGGGCGGTGAGGGTAATGAAGCGGCAATACTGTGATAAGCAATATTTCACGGGGTCGTATTTTAACCCGCAGCGGACCTTAAAGGGTTAATAGTTGAGCATGAAAGGGAACCGCACCACACCGCGCTCCGGAGAGCTGTTTTTAATGTGAAAATTATTCGAAACTTTTTGCAAATTGAACATATCTTTCGTAAGGGATGAAAACTGTGACTTATCCGCGGTTGATCAGTTTATTTTTGAGACTTGACTGACGATTATGTGAACAATGAAGTAATAGAAACTTAGGTCTGATGATGACCATGGTTAAGACAGTAGGTGAGATAAGTGATGAAGAGCGCAGGAACACAGAGCGTTCGCGAAAGTCCAAAGGAAAGTTGCACAATCAGATTTTTTATTTATTTATTTAACGACCTTAGGGCGTCTACGTACAATATAGATAATGTATAAAAATAATAAGCAACAACACAAGCCACAGTAGATGTTATATAGGCATAATTGTTATGTATTACACAAGAACTCTTCTTTAACTTTGTTAAATAACTGACATAAAAATAACCGAGATGTTAGTAATTGCCGAGAAGATAATTAGATATCGACTCCTTAGAATTTAAACTCTATTTTTTAAAGTTTCTATAGACGAAGTTTAGTTATCTTTCAAAATATTCTTTAAAATAAAATTTAATTTAATAAGATTAGTGGTAAAAAATTCTATCTATCAGTATCAGTTTGCTAATCTCGGAAGCCTTTGTAACGGAGAATTCAACAAGTGGTTAGTGGCTGCAGTCTCTAAAGCAAAACCTGCATAACTTCTAGTTTCGCGGGTTGGGACACGCAAGTAGATATATTCTAATAGATGAGGTAAGTAGATAATTCTATTCTATCATAATAGTCCGCAGCACTTCTCGGTCTCTTTCCATACGCCAGAGAAGTTCAACATTCGTCACTCTATCCACCCAGGATACTTTCAATATGCGTCTACAGAGCCACATTTCAAATGCCTGACCTTAGTTCATGGTTTAGTGTTCATGCCTCCACCCCATACAAGAGAATGGAGAAAATATAACATCGGACCACGCGCATTCTAAGTTGCAGGCTTTGATATACAGTGAAATCTCATTCTGAAAACTACTTCTTGCCACCTCTACGCGAGATTTTTTTTATCTAGATGGATCACAATTTTAGTTCTCCCATGCACGTAAGTACTTGTATTGCGTGACTAGAGGTTCATTGTTAATGATTACAAATTTGGTGTCGAAAGTGATCTCTTTTACACTAATTACAATTTGGTTTTGCGAGTGTTCATCTTCAGGCCGTACTTATTACCTGCTTCATTCATCCTTTTCCAACGTTTAAAACTAAATTTTCGAGAAAAGGTTTCGTATGAAAACTAACGAATCGGAAAAAATTTCCAACTTGTTACCCGTGTTATTGTTATTGTTATTGTTATTGTTATTGTTATTGTTATTGTTATTGTTATTGTTATTGTTATTGTTATTGTTATTGTTATTGTTATTGTTATTGTTATTGTTATTGTTATTGTTATTGTTATTGTTATTGTTATTGTTTATTGTTATTGTTATTGTTATTGTTATTGTTATTGTTATTGTTATTGTTATTGTTATTGTTATTGTTATTGTTATTGTTATTGTTATTGTTATTGTTATTGTTATTGTTATTGTTATTGTTATTGTTATTGTTATTGTTATTTGTTATTGTTATTGTTATTGTTATTGTTATTGTTATTGTTATTGTTATTGTTATTGTTATTGTTATTGTTATTGTTATTGTTATTGTTATTGTTATTGTTATTGTTATTGTTATTGTTATTGTTATTGTTATTGTTATTGTTATTGTATTGTTATTGTTATTGTTATTGTTATTGTTATTGTTATTGTTATTGTTATTGTTATTGTTATTGTTATTGTTATTGTTATTGTTATTGTTATTGTTATTGTTATTGTTATTGTTATTGTTATTGTTATTGTTATTGTTATTGTTATTGTTATTGTTATTGTTATTGTTATCCACACATTCGTGAAATGAGATATTGCTGTGATAGATATCTAGTCTGAACGAAAAAAAGGTCGCCGACTTCTGTGATGTACAGTGCGATGAAATTATATATGAAACTACTAGGAGATATTATTAGGAATGAAAACAATATAACGACTCTTAAGAAAAAATTAAGAAAATACTTGAAACTTACTTTAGATTAAAAATTTAATATTTATTTATTTATTTATTTATTTATTTGTTTATGGAAGACCAACAGCACAAAAAAAAAGCATAGAAAACATTGATACAATATAGATGGCCAATTACAGGTCTCCACATTTAGAAATATGTCAGTAATGATAAATATTTATGAGTGACTAAGACATATTAAAAATTATATAGAAAGAAAGAATAAAAAATTCAAACAAAAGAAAAAGGAAAAGAAACTTAATTATTACGTGGAAAAAAATTCAGGACTCAAAATTTTTCTTAATCTTCTGTGGCTGCACTCGAACTATACTCGAATATACTTTATATCTTACGCTGTATATGTTAGGAAATATAAAAATTATCGTATTACCTACTTTAAGAATAAAAAAATATTAGATAAAAAAAACTCTGAACGTTTTATGCAATACCAGTTTTTGCTAGTTGAGCGACAATATCTTATAAAAAATAACAAAACAATTAATTGAAAAAAAACTATAATAATAAGGTATATATTATTAGTTGAAGTAGCTTGTTGGTCTTCAGGTTAGGACTCTCGCCTCGTGATCCAAAGGTCGCAGGTTCAAATCTCACTCCAGACAAGCAAGTTAGTCCTATTTTCATAGCACAAGCGTTTAGCTTAATTTGAAAATAGTAAGAATATTGATGTGACATGAATTCCGTGTTCACGTCTCTATTTTTTTTTGAAAAATAAATAAATAAAAATATTAAGCTGTTATCAATATTAATATGAATTTCCTTCAACAATAAAAAAAATCGTCAATTCTCATTGAAACTCAATAAAGTAAAAGTATTGGTTATGTAAAAAGGTATCCTATCGTCTGTTTACCTGTGAAATTTAACTCTGTATTAAAATTTTCAAATAATTATTTTTTAAACTATTTTGCAAAAAATTAATATATTAATAAGAGTCAACAAAAAATTTTTTGTGCTACCTCCCTGAAAGAACAGGAATGCTCGTGTTTAAAAAAAGAGTTCGCTAACATTGACATCAACCTATAACAAAAAGACTTGAAATAAACAAAGAATATGAACGAATTGTTGGAAATTTAATAGTATTAGTGTATGTACTAGCCGTGATAAATCACGAAACGTAATTTAAATATAAATACTTATTTATTTATACAAAATTGAAAGCCTGTGAAACGTCGAACTTAAAAGGTGCAAATTAATGGTTCACGTCTTAGCCAAGCTCTGCTCTTACAATGTGTAGTATATAAAGTATATTTTTAATGGGCCATGGAGAATCGGTGGTGGCAATGTTGGTTAGTTGCCGCTTCGCTGTCCGCGCGTTTTTTTTTCGGGAACGAGTCGGAACCAAAAAGGACGAGTCTTTCTTTATCCATATACTTTCGTTTTTAACCATTAATTTCCAGGAAGGTACGGAGTTACGGGACAGGCAGACCGCGAAATTATTATATTTAGATTAAAAAATAGGCGTGTATTTAAAAGAACAATCAATAACAATTTAAAAGGAAAAATAGTCATTTTGTATTGTTTTTTTAATTTTGCGTGTAGCTTATGAAATTGATCCATTCCTACAAAAGTATAATATTTCTTATTAGAAAATAAGAAAGGTAATATATTATTTACCTAATATATCAAAATCTTAATTATTAATACAGTAAAATAATATAATAATTCAATACAGTCAAGTAAATAATAATGTAGAATAAGTTGTCAAAAGCGACCAAACTCAATCACAAAAGACAATTCTACAATAAATGAGAACCCATTCGGCTTCACTGGGGGAATATGCACACAAGCTGCAACCGCAAAACATTCACCGTCATTAGTAGGTATTCTAAATATTCTATTTTCTTCTCAATTTAAAAATCTGTTATTATAGATATAAAAATCTCCTTTTATAGTGAAATTATAATATTCTTCCTTCGTGTAACGAAATGGCAAAAGAAATTACGTACAGAATCCCTCGTAATATTTCAATGATGACAGTAACAAAGAAGTCTTTAGCACAGTTTACCACACTCTATTATCTAAAAAAATTCGGGAAACGTCTACAAATTAGCTCTAGGAACCCCCCAAAAGAATTCCATACCTACTTTCCCATACAGCATATTCAGCTTCGTCTCTATGAGACATCTTTAATATATCTTGAATAGCGTTATGTTTAATTCGTACTTGACTTTGTACATTGATTAATTAATTAATGAATCGCTAATTATTTCCATTATTTTGCGTTCATTCCTTCCTAGTCACGATACCTGACACTATATTAATCACCAAATAAAACCTTTTTATACCAATTTTTATAATGAAATAAAATCCTGCCTTGATGACCAAGTCTGCCTACTTTTATGATGAAATACACATTTTTATTGTTAAGTAAAACCTTCACATAAAATAACGGACTCCTCACACTACGATTGAGTTTCTCCAGGTTAATCGATAGCATCACCTCTGAACTTATATTAATGCTCGCTGTCTCGGTTTCCCCAAGAATTTAAAACAGCAATAAATAACGCTGTATACAAAACAGAAAACTAAACTTCATTGATTAAAGTTCTTATCAATGAAATAAACTCGGCATTAAAGCAATCGAATTTATTTGCGAATACTTATCTCTAAACTTTTGCACAAACTTCCTTAACTTAACAAAATACATAAATAAAATGAATAAATGTGCGTAGAAATTATATCATTTCTTTTGTTAGACTCGTAATGCAGAAATTAAATTGGCCATGATAAAGATATTTACCAAACGAAGATTATTATAAATAATTAAAAATGAAAAAATTCAATTTTACGCCATCGAAATTGAACTTTAAAAAAGCCAACAAAATGTATTTATAAAAATAGTTTAGTGTTATTATACCTTTAAACAGATTTTTTGATGTAACGAATCTATAAAGTGCATTTATTAATAAAAAATTTCGTCTATTTGCATGCTAACTAATTTGAATAGTGTACCTTTTTGTAAGGTAAAAAGACATGCTCTACCTAACCGTGTATCAAAATGGAATATAATAATTTATTTTTATTTTCTTAACTGTTTATTATGTACTTATTAACAAAAACAAAAAATATAAATAACTAATTAACAACACAAATATTGAAATATTAAGTGAATTTAACAGAAAAATAATTTCGATTCTAACAGGACACAAAGCTAATATCATGCTTTAATTAATAAGTGCGTTTTTTCGTAGAGGAAAAGATTACGCGAAACTGTATGAAACTCACTTTTAACCACATGAATTTACCCTAACATACCCAAAGAAGTTTCATTTCAAAATTTTTTTAAAGATGTCACACTTCATTAGGAAAAATTCTATTATTATAGATAAAAGTAACGATCAAATGAGTGTCAGGCGTGATTAGGTGACGAATGTTACAATCAGATGTGATTGGAAAAAATGAGAGAATCATCAAAACGCTTCGTATTTTCTTTTTGCTGTTTTGAAGGCTCTTTTGCAAGACGAGCCTTTTAGCAATAAATATATTCCTTTGATATATTATCTTTTTGACGTCGAACACCAGACAATCATTGGGCATGCTAAGGGTGTTGAAGTTCTCCCACCCCTGCGGCCAAACCAACCCCTCCGGCGTAATCGAGAATCATAAAGCCTACTTATACGATTCTTCCCACAAAGAGTGAGTCAATAGCCTGACATCGTTTTATTTAGCGGAACATTGGTGGATTCATAATCATAAATTATATTGCTTATTTCTAGCTTTTTATTATTTTTATACACTCGACAAGACTTGAATATAAAAGACTATTCATCTTTTTATCAAATAATAAACTTATTTTTATATGTGATATTATACTGTCGCTGAATCGCGGTGCTGGCGGTGGGAAACAAAATGAAGTACTTGAAATTAAATAAAGTTTTATTATTATAAAAAGTCACTGGATGTCAATTTAACTGGATTACTGTTTCGCAATTTAGACAAATTTTGTGCTCGTCACTCGTCAACTCGTCGTCTCTCGAGTCATTTGAGAATCTTCCACTTGTCTCTGGAAATTCTTTTTCACATTGTTTTGTTGATAATCATTGAACATTTTTCACATGCCAGTAGGTACTCTCGTGCTGCCAGTTCTCTCTAATAATACATCCTCTTTGAACATTTTCATCTCTACGAATTAATTTCAATCGTGTGAGAATTTTACTCACACACCCGCAAAAACGTTTTACTCCACTTAAAAGATTGTACATTTCATGGCATCATTTACGTGGTGTTAATTTGGCGTATTTTTTTTTATTTTATAAGGCAACAACCTGCGCCAATGGCTTGCCAGAATCAAGATTCAAAGTCTCCCTTGCAGAGCGCGATCGTAAAACTACGGAACACCTAGATACGTGGAAAACCACCCTTGCGGTAGTCTTTTTAACCTGCTTTTTACCTTTCGTGAGAACGTTTCAAAAAGTAACGAAATTTTTCAAACGTGAACGAAAAAGAATATACTCGTATATGACAGAAACACAATTAAATCTCTTTCATAGTCGATGGACCCATGATCGATAATTATCGAACAAAACACTAAATGAATTTCCAAACCAAATTTTTGGACTTTATATACTTGTATGGACGTGTGATGATTTTTTTTTAACAAATTACTAAGTAAAACTAATTAATTTAAATAATTTTTTGTCCATTCGTATATTTTTATTACAATTTATGTTTTTTCATTGAGATCGTTTTTAATCATATACAATACATTGTTTTTCCAACCTTTTTCATATTGTTTATTATTTTTAACTCCAATAAATTAAAATGAAGAATACACAAAAAAAATAACTTATTCAAAAATCTTGATTTCAGCTTTCTAAATCAAGACGCAGTGTATGTGAGACACAAAATTATTATTATTACTAACTGTAATTCGTGAAAAATGATGGTAATTTTACATGTCGGTTCCTAAGCAATAAGTATTTATTTATTTTATTTTTAAAAAAAATAAAATTTGAAAACATTTTTTTACTTTTGATTTTTTTTTTAATACACGAAGTTACGGGGATAGACAGACAGACAGACGGACGGATGGACGGACAGACAGACAACGAAATTATTTTAATTGAGATATAAATTGTAATTATATTACATTATAATAAAAACACGGTTTTCTTCACTTACATGAATTAATATCCGTTTTTCGCCTTCTCAATTTTGCAGACATGGTGGCTTATAGTCTATTACTCTTCCCAACGTGTACTGTGAGTACAGGGATGATCTCAACGAAGACGTTATGGAGACTAGCGCAAGCGGTCACGTTGCCGACGTTTGCGCTAACCATATTAGCAATGCTGATGGCAAGGCGTAATACTCTACTCCCCCATAAAAGCCATCAGAAAACTCATGAAGGTGTGTGAAGACTACGTGGCCAGACACCGCCATCTCTGTAATGCAGAAAGTCAACTCCTTAATACTTCTCCAGTATAACTGCGTGGTGAGGCTGTCAGAGTAGATAAGAAATTAACCTATAAAACATGTTTCCAGTTTATTGTACTTTAGTTTTCTTGAAAAAACGATCAATTTATATCACATTAGAACTAAACTGTATTAAATTCAATAAAAAGTAACCCATAAAAACCAAGTTTTTATTACACTCCCTTTCTTTGTAAAATATAACAACAATTAAAGACGAATTAAAACGTACAACATAACACTAAACTTACAGTAATTTAATATGTTTCTAAAATGTCAGATGTTTTGAACTTTGATAAGACACTTCATGCTTTGAAGATTAAATTCTAAAAACATATGTCAGTCAATTTAGATTTTCGACATTTGTAGTGAAGTACCTATTATGCATACCGATGGAGTAATTCAAATTTAGAAAATATTCCGCGACGATATCGGGCCGTAATCAAACTTTTGTAATGATTCCAATTTGAAAAAACCAATAAAATTTCTAAAAATCCGAAATTATACTATAATTATTCTTTTTTTTTAACGAAAATTTGATAGATCTTCTTGATCGTCGCCACGAGTCTACTTGCCAAATTTCAGCTCGATTGGATCACGGGAAAAGGGTCAAAAATCGATCCAAAGTTTTTGTTGACGGCAAGCCGGCAAGCAAGCAAGCAAGCAGACGCCACGAGTAAAAATATAAAGGGAGTAATAATCAGAAAAATTGTTTTCTCAGTAATTGTATTATTGTATTAAAAGGCATGATGACAGTATTAAATAATAAGTGATTTTAGGGAAGAAAATATTTTGAAAGGATTCTATAGAATTATCCAGTTTTAATATATACATTGAGATTCATATATTCTCAATAAAATTAAAGTATAAAATTGTGCAATCCGCCATTTTAACTGAAACACCTGTCAGAGCGAATGACGTCACACCTAAGTACCCATCACCGTGAACTGTAGCTATAGACACAATGCAATGTTTACTTAGGCTTGACGTCACGTAGACGAAATGAAGTGGAAGTTTCTCGAGTAACTAATGCGAGATTTAGTTTGAATTACAGAACAGTGCTCCAGTTAAATTCATGACTACCTGCATAAAATAATACATTAATTGTTTTATAACCACCATTATTTATATTCGAAATAAAGTTATTATTAATATTTGAACAGAATCAATGTAAAAAATATTTATTTAAAAAGTAATCAGTTTGGTACTTCACCTGTCGATAAAAAATATTATTAAACACAGGTAGAAATAACAATGTTAACATTATCAAATATCTATAATCTGTCGTCATAAATGTATTCAATTTTTATTTCATCCCATTGAACATCACACACATCAAATACACATTATTAAAATATATATTTTTGTGGATCTAGTGTTGTCCCCATCTCTCTCAATCCCGTTACAATAAAATCAATTCAATATCCCATGGATAGGCTCGCTTTGTTATTTTTGAGGGTCATAATTTTTCAGATGACCCTTTATATCCGCAATGTCAATCATTCTATATCCCCGGATGACGCCACCAGGATTTACGGCATTCAAGCTGTCAATCAAAGTGATGACTAGACGATTCGGAACATTCTTTGTTCACATTAATCACTAGCCTAGTATAAGATTGTCGCCTAGTGTAAGATTGTCGCCATGTTTGTATTCTTTCTTATTATAACATTTTTCTTTGTGCGCCTTTGTCTCATTATATATATTATAGATAAACTAAATATTTGTTATTTTATAAGAGGGTAAAGAACCATGTAAACCTAACAAAAATAAATAAATTGTATCAAAAGTAAATCTTATTATAGTGTTATAATAAAATAAACTTAAAATAATTTTTGTAATTCACACGTGTTGAGTTATTTTGTTACATATTTATTTATTTATCTTTGGGAAATTGACATCACATCTTAAAAATAAAATAAATATTAAAAATAGTTAAATATGCTCATTATTAACATTCCACTAATGATTTTTCAATGATAGGTATTATTAGCAAGGTGTGATAAAAATAAGATATGCTGATCAGAGTTGGAGAGGAGGGAATGAGAAGTAGGATTAGGATAAAGAAATGAAGGATAAGAGTTGATGGGAACATAAATTGAGAGAACTTGTTTGGGTGCGGTTATGAAATTAATTTTCGTTTTATGCCCCGAATATTTGAATTAAAAATGTCGATGTAATTGTAATTTAAGTAAAACGAACCTATGGATCTACAGATAAAGAATTTTATTTAGAGTTAGTCTCGCAAAGAGGAAGATAAAAAGTAGGTGATTGTCTGCTTTTGTGATTTGGAATATGAAATGAAACTAGTGTTATTTTAATAGTGTCTTATAGTATAACTCAGTGTTTAACAAAGTTCAATTTAGTTTTAATTTAAATAATCATGTTGCGCCACAAAATTATCTACGGAATAAAAGGTGTGTACCGGTGATGTATTTTTATTCTACACGCAAAATACACGCAGCATTAATCGTGCATTCCTCGCTCAACTCTGCACTGTCCTTTTCGCGCTCTCGAGATGAATCTGTGAGAGAAATCTCATTTGTATACATGCGACATTAGGATGCATAAATGAGGCTGCTCTCTCTCGTCCGGAAATTTACCTGATATGAATCAATCGATCTAACGCATACCAGTATGTACAATGTAAAAAATAAGAAACGAAAAGAATAAAGATACCAAGAGTAATGGCAAATATTAAAAGGTAATTCTGTCGCTAAAGTAAGAATAAAAAAATAAAATTTGAAATAAATAATCTTAGCTATGTAAGTCATCTTTTATAATCTGTTAGCATATGATTTTTATTTTATGTTAATAGTGTTAACTTGATAGTCTGACATGATTACTAATTTCATTAAATTCACAATGTTAGTTATAACCTAGACAGGTTTTAGATAGATTTGTCTTGATGAAGATCAAGCAGTATTGAAACCAGATGACGTTAAAAGTAATTATAATCAGTGTGGTTTTAACAAAAATTATTGTTTATTTTTAAATGAATGAATATTATTGGTTACATGATTATATATACCACACTATGCATATTGGGTACTGCCGTATGGCACACGCATTATAATCTTAGATGTCCAATGTTCTCCAGAAATAGGTCTCCTAAATTTTTATTTGAAGTAAAGCTAAAATAATAATTACATCCCAGGACAAAAAACCCCGCGATTTCAGTCTTGCTTGGCTGAATATAATATCTCCGGGGTTTTTATTAGGGGAAAAATAAGTATTTTTTATCGTCACCGGCTCATTAACCACAACCCACTCGTAACATCTAAGGGCTCTGCAGTAGCTTCCATTTTTACTTGAAATAAAAATATATGCGCCCTAATTTCATCCCTAGGTACAGCTTTATTATACAGCCTTAATATTTAACGACCATTAATCGAAGACGTAAAATGATTCATAAAAAACGAATATTAACTTTTTGATTAGGAATCTGATATTAATTTTTTTTTATAACTTTCGTTCGGGAGCTTTTGATAACGATGGGCTTTATTCTCCTGCCAGGCAAAAATTTGAAGAGTTGGTGAAGAGCGCGAGTGTATCCATGAACACCGTAAGTAATAAGCAATTTCATTTCCTTAAGAATAATTTCATTTCATTAAAAATAAGGTTGATAAATATGTAACATGGCATGGCTCATCTATCATTTATATGGTGTTTCAGTTTGTTTAGTTGTATTAACCAAAATTAGTTTTCACCACTTCTCATTTTGAAAGTATCAACATGTTTCAAGGCCTATGGCCCCTTCGTCAGGATACAATTGTCTTGACACATGTTGATATTTTCAATATAAAAATAGTGGTGAAAACTAAGTTTATTTTATTAATTATATTAATAATGTCATCAAAAAATTATTTTGCTATTTTTGAAGAAGAATATATTTATTCATTTAATTAATCCTCAATTCACTAACACTCTTAGCTTATATCTGCGTCGAACACTTGATATATTATAATATTATTTATCCCTCACCACACAACAATCATAATTTTTTTTGGTGAGGTATATACTCACAATAAACATCGATTTGTAAACTTTATCTATGTACGATTATAAAAAAAATATTATAAATATAGTATTAATTAAATAAATAAAAATAAAAAATATATATATAAGCGATTAAAATATTTTCCGTGACGTTAAGATTTTTGAACATGCGACCCATATCTCTAATTTATTCTAAAGACGTATTAAGACTATCTTAAAATAATCTTTCATCACACAAATATTATATCGCATTTATTTTCATTAATAGGTGTAAGTCTTTTCATATAAGCTTGCAATTGAGTTAGTGTGGGTACAGTGTGTAATACTCGCATTGTTTCATTGTGTTATGTTTACGGATACGCCCCTCTCGTATCATATTAACACAACGGAACAATGCGCGTGTAACGCTCTGTACCCACACTAACTCAATTGCAAGCTCATATGAAAAGACCTATACTATCTTTTAGACACGTTCACAATTACTTAAATTATTTTTTTACTCTAATCTGCCCATTAAATATTTTATTTCTTGAATTTTTGTTAATTTAAAGATTACTTTTTAAACAACGGAATCATTTTTTCGATTTTTCACTTCTTATATAAAGGCTAGCTTGCATTTGTAGCGCAACTTGCGTCGCAATTGATGCATATTTCTCTACCTGTCTAAACTTTCCTATTTTCCTTCATACCTTGAACTTATTAAATGTCATATATTCCTCAATTTTGAAATAGGTATTTAAATTATTAATAACTTTAACTATTTAAATACAACTCAAGCTCGCCAAAGTCGATAAACTTTGAATACAATTTATGAAAGAATATTACTAAGTTAATAAATTTGTATACAGCGTCGTGCACAAGAAATACTCTCCCAATATCAAGTACGTCGGAAGCTGAGTGTTAGTCAGCACTTAATCAGAGAGCGTCTAAATTAAACGGTTCGAGTGGAGGGTGTTCCTTTTGCCAAGGCACGTGTCATTGCTCTCGACTGTAGGGCATCAAACAATATTTGCCAATTTTGCAAATATAAAAATTCTCTCGCTGAGGGCCTGGCCGACACAAAGTTCAAAATCTGCCTTCGTAAGGAAAAAATCGAGCTGCCGAAGATAAAAGACGGGAATTGTATTTAGCTGGCGTATGTTAACCTTCTGCAAGAACTTTCGTCAGCTTTTCCTAGCGGAGCATATTTCATATTTGTATAGTGTTTGACCCTGGGACGCTAAAATTGTTGACGTGTCTGGTTTGTCTGTCAAGGTCCAATAATTGACTGTCGTAACTGGTTTGGGCACCACAACAACACAAAAGCCCATAATTTGCTCCTAATCCTTATATATATATATTATACATATGGCAGGTCACGTGTAAGTTAAATATAAGTTAGTGACTTTAGTAACCTTTAGTGACCTTTAGTGACCTGCCAATGGATAATAAATTAAATCTTTTCATCTGCCTATGATTTTTTTTTAAATATTATGTCGTTTACGTGAGTAAGAAATAGTAGAGGTCTGGGGATCGTACCTTGGGGGACTCCAAATTTACTTATTGGTGGATTACTTAGAGATTCATTTGATTTGACTGTTTGAGGTCTGTTCGTTGAGTGGCTTTTTATCCGTTTAGGGCTGTGTGGTCAGTCTCGTTTTCTTTTGGTTCTTGTACGAGTTGTTCGTGGGGGATACTGTCGAGTACTTCCTTCGAATTGATGAAGATACCTATGGAATTACTTGATTTGTCCAAATTACTTTGTATAATGGTGGATATTTTGCGGTTGGGTCTTGTGTGCATATTCCTTCGGTGAACCCGAATTGATTCTCATTTATTGTTGAGTCGGCTTTTGTGATTTATGTCTATGTATTTAGTCTTTTATGTTTATGTATTTAGTCTTTTTTTGGCTGCTTATGAAATTTTTTTCGATATATTAGATAAATAGTGTTAAATTAAATTACACTACCAATATGATTGTAAGTTTTTATCCCTCACCACACACAAGAATCTTAATTATTTTTGGTGAGCTATAACATAAAATAATAATTTGATTGTTAATATTTGCTAGTTATTTTTGTTATAAAAGAAGTCATATGTATAATCTATTAAATATATAAAATAAAAGTACACCGTCCAGATAACATGTGTAGTTCGTGGGTAACTGTTTCCAACTATTTAACAAATCGTTCGGTAACTACAACCATGAGTAATGAAATCATAAGATAACTAAAACAATTGGGTATCTTACCTTTCACTTACAAACTATTGGGTAACTAACCGTTAGGTAAGAAATCGTTCGGTAACTAATCGCCCGGTTACTAACCGTTCCGTGACTATCCGTTTTTAACTACCGTTGAAAAACTACACGCCGCCGGCTAACTTAATGTCAGGTTACTAACCGTTAGGATATTGGGTTGAGTTTCAAATATTGTGATAAAGTGTTTTGTTTTTTATTTTATTATTCTGTTAGTGTCTCATTAATAATAAAATAATTACTAAAATTAATAATAATAAATAACTATTTTTAATATAACCGTTTTCTAGGTAATATTTTAGAAAAATTGTATCATATCTGAGGTAAACACTTCAAATATGCTTACCACTGGATTAAAAATAGATTTTTTCTTGTAAGTTAATTAAAAAAAAAATTAAATTAAAATATTTCATGCATATTACTTATTTCGTTTTGAATAAATAATTCAGTAAAATCTTTTACTAAAGCGAAATATTGTTGAAGTACTAATTAGCAAAATTGAAGAATATGTTCCATCTGCTAACAAGAGTATGGGAAGTTTCGACGAGTACTCCAGATTTCATCAATTAATTCACTTGATATCGAATGTTTCCTATGGGTCCGTGATAAGGGCTGGCTGAATTCCACACTTGAGGGAGAAATGCTTAACAAAGTTACTTGAAATACTCACTAAACAAGATTATTTATTATATATTTGATAGACAAAATATGAAAATCGAAAATCTCCGAAAATCTTTATTTAATACGTATTACTGAAAAACAACCCTTTTTGCATGCTTTTATTTAATTCTGACTATTTTTGGTTGTGTTGGTTCCAACTAGCTAAAGCTCTGGTAAAATGGATGATAATACATTATTACATTTTCAAAATAAATTGTTCATTATTTAGATTAATTAATTAACACAAAATCACAAGTAAGCTGAAAGTATCTTGAAGAAGGAGGGGTCATGGGCTCTGAAACATGTTGATATTTTTCAATACAAAAGTGGTGAAAACAAAGATCATTTTTATTAATTATATTAAAACAATGTGTTTAATATTTTAATACTGCAAGGGTGATATTAAAAAATTAATCGCAAATATATGCAAAGAAAGCATATAAAAGCACATCTTAAAATTTTTTTTTCAGTGACTTGTTTAATTTTTAAGATTCACAATAAATCTGTAATTAATTATATTAGAGTGGAGTCCGTATCATAAATGAAATTGTTTTAATAAATATCTAGTATCTTTCCTGCTCTAAGACGTTGTTTATGGACAAGGCAATAGAATAAGAATAATATGCTGCAGGATTTGATCTTTTCTTTTTAAATAAAGATGCGAAAACGGAAAAGTGCTTCATCTCACAGGGAAAAGAATTAAAACGGGTGACAGTTAAGTATTACAAATATCGTGAAATATACTCCTTATGATTTCTCCAGGCACAACGTCACAAGACAAACACGCGTACCTGTGATTTTATTATATTAATATTAACTACTCATTTTTATGTTAAATTAACCATTATAATGTAATTAAGAAAACTTACTTAATATGTTTTGAAAAAAAAAATTAAGATAAATTATAGATGTCTAACAGAGACGAAGCTAATTATATGGGAATGTGGGTTTGTAAGTCTTATAGGATTTATAGGGCTAATGGAGTACATGTGGCAGGCTTAATTAAGTATTATAATAATAGTACATTTTGGTATATTAGTTTCATTGTGGATCTAATATATTAATGTATATTTTTAGATACTTCATAATGTTGAGATTTTAATGAACCCATAAAAACATAATTCTTATTATTAAATAAAAATTATTTTCTGATATATTATTTTTCAGAGCAATAACCAGCTATTTATTTGTAGCAATTAAAAACATATATTTATTCTAAACTGTCCATGATTTAAATAATTTTAGAACAGTACCAGAAAAAAAGGAGGTGGTATGTACTTGTCCGAACATCTGAGATAAACTTGGATGTTTTTGGATGCGTGTGTGTATGTGTGACCCCAAAAGATTGTATGTAAGAATGCATTGTCATTGATATTAAGTCGAAGTGTAAAATTTCAGCTCGATTGGATGGTGGGAAGTATGTTCATTCATTACCGAATTTTTCCACGATAAATGAGTATCGGCGATTAAGTTAATATAAAGGATTTAAAAAAATAGTATTTTCTTCAAATTTGTTGAACTCTTTTTAATTTTTATTTTTTTAATATTTAGTAATAGAGAACGCTTAAACATTATGGGGAGCGATAGATTATTTCAAGGCACATAAGGGCGTAACGATATTACATATTTTATGTGGTTTTCTTTCGATACGGGTCTGTGCTGAAAGGTTACGGCAACAATAACCTTATATTAATGATACGACCCAAAAGTGTACTTAGCCTCATTCCTTGTTTATATAAGTTGTGAGCATTAAAAACATTCCCCTGAAAATAAGGCTTTCCTCATTTTATCGGTGTTTACAGCAGGTTTACTCAATATGTAAGTATGTGTGAAAATATCGCAAAGAGAGGTGTGATATCCCGTGTCCATGAAATGAGATTTAGTTGAGATAAATCTTAGAACTATGTATACGTATACACTTGAGACTAGTAGAAAGTGAGAATATCTCAAACCTACAGACATGTATATACGATTTTTGCCGTCAAATCAAACGCAACCTAGGACCTTATTCATGTTATTTATAAACATTGACAAATCAAATCTCTTGATCAAGTTTAATACCTGTTGTCATCTTCACTTACTGATCACAGATCACAATCAACAATGTGCTTCGTTGTATATCATACAATTTTTTGTTATTATCTTGACTTACCATAAATTGATTTATTTATGGTTTAATAAAAAAAATCTTTTTTAATTACATGTAAGTTACCTGTAGTTATTTTCAATATATATGGCAATGGTGGTAAATGCTTTAAGAGTGAACACAAAATCTTGAACAGCAATGAGCCTCTTCTGTATAGACGTTGACAACTCAAATCACTTATCAACTTTAATAATACCTCATGTGAATTCCACTTAATGTTACAGATCAATAATGTGATTCGTTTATGTCACACAAATTTTTGTTATATTTTGTTCACTTTGTCCTATTTATAGGGAGCTTGCAGAAAGGATAAAGGGCATTTCAAAGATTGATTTATTCATGGTTTTATAAAAAACACATTTTATTAACACCCAGTTATTTTCAAAGACAAAACATGCAGCTTTTAAAAGTGATGATGGAGGTGAGTGATTGAAGGTTGAATAGAATATCTTGAACAGCAACGAGCACCTCATTTGAAGATGATTTAGTGAAAAAGCAAGTAAATACAAGAAAGGTGAAATAACAGGGAGAAAGAGGAGAATGACCTCCAACTCAATAGATTGAAAAGAATAAGGACTCTACTGATTACCTATTGGAATGGCCATTCGTTGGCCGTTCGACTGTTTACACGTGTTAAGCTTTACAATAAAAAAAATAATACACTCATCTAGGATTATTGATTAAGAATGTACTGACTTCAATATTTTATAAGAAATAAGCCTATAAATTTATGGAAACATGTGTGAAGGGATAGACATAAAATTTTTAATTAGTAAAGCTCGGAGACTGCATTCAAAACATTTGTTTTTGGATATTGCTGCCTATGCTTTTATACCCCACATATATCCATCGTCAGTATCAATTTTAATATTAGGTCCTTACATATGAAATTGGCGTTTTGCCGTACTGGCAAATTTGATCTCAAATATCTTCTCTTTGGTTAGGAATTCCAAATCCAAATTTATACAGCTATTTACTCATGTATTTGTGTTTTGAAAATTATAATTCATTTGTTTTTTCCTCAATTGTTTTTTTCTTTGCGTCACTCAGTTTACAAAATGAATAACTTGAAATATCGCGTTATTTACGAGTACGAGTTCCACCGTGGCACCAGTGCTGCAGAAACGGCTCGAAGGATTAATGATGTGTATGGCGACGGTGCCGCAAAAGAAAACACAGTGCGTTTTTGGATTCCAACGTTTTCGTTCTGGAAATTTCGACCTGCAGAACAAGCCCCGTGGACGGCCGGAGACCAAAGTTGATAATGAAGAATTGAAGGCTATTGTGGAAGCGGATCCATCGCAAACCACATCCGAGTTAGCTGCAGGCTGCGGTGTTAGTGATAAAACTGTTTTAATCCACTTGAACAAATTGGTAAGGTGAAAAAGCTTGAAAGGTGGGTACCTCACGAATTGAGTGAAGCAAATCAACAAACGCGCGTTGACTGCTGCGTTGCATTACTCAACCGGCACAATAATGAAGGGATTTTAAATCGAATCATTACCTGTGATGAAAAGTGGATCCTGTACGATAATCGGAAGCGCTCATCGCAATGGCTGAACCCTGCCGAACCAGCCAAACCATGCCCCAAGCGAAAATTGACTCCAAAAAAGTTACTTGTGAGCGTTTGGTGGACTAGTGCTGGTGTCGTTCACTACAGCTTTCTTAAATCTGGCCAGACGATTACGGCAGATGTCTATTATCAGCAACTGCAAACCTTTGATGGAAAAGCTAGCTGCTAAACAACTAGCTAGACCACACACTGCACAACAGACGGCTACCAAATTAGAGGAGCTTCAATTGGAATATCTAAGACATCCACCGTACTCTCCGGACCTTGCCCCAACAGATTACCATTTTTTTCGAAATTTGGATAACTTCTTGCAAAGGAAAAAATTCAACTTCGATGGGGCAATCCAAACCGCCTTCAAAAATTTTATTGATTCCCGTCCGAATGGTTTTTTTAGTAAAGGGATCGATGAACTACCTATGAGATGGCAAAAGTGCATAGATAGCAATGGTACATACTTTGATTAAATAAATATATTATAATAAAAAAATCGGCTTTATGTTCCTCCCATACTAAACGCCAATTTCATATGTAAGGACCTAATATTTTATTTTTAACTGAAATTTACTATCTAAATTAATTTCATCCCTTTTATCTACCATCACCAATAAATCACTTTTTAATTAATGGTTTGAAGAATACTTTAACTATAATTTTGATTGAGGGCCGTAATTAAAATTAAATAAAAAAATTCTGTACATGGCGGAAAATGAAAAACATAGTTGAATATTTTCATCACGTGAGAATAAATATCACGAAATTATTTATGCGTTGGTGTTTAATTGCTACACCATGATTGCGAAAAACATGTTTGAATTTACACAATAATATATTTTGATCCAATTTCAGAAATGTTATTCAATTCAGAAACCAAAGTGTCACTCCTGTCGCTTGTTACTTCTCAAACACGCTCAGCGCTCATTTGTTGTAATCAAAACTTAGCCAAGTTCATCACCAACTTTTCCACGGTATTACTTCTCCTTAGCACAGCCCACGCAATATTCTCCATTCAGTAAATACACAATTGGATCCGACATTTGTTGGTGTTACAAATTCTCGATTTTCATTAGTGAAGGCGTTTATTTTGATGCAAGAACGTTGCCAGTGGATAAAGTCTGGATTCGTAATTGTAAGACAGGAACATTTACGTCACTCGTTACAATATGATTTTATATATATATTTTACAAAGTTTTACGTGAGAGATGAAAACGACGACAATTATGTGATATTCTTCTTTTATGGTGCCATCTCTTAAGCTACAGATACACATGCTTATTTAGTGGCACGTGAGCATGCGCAGTATCGACCTTTTATAAGCCTTGCTTATTAGTGGCATGTGTGTACGCACATTGCTAGTAATGAGCATGCCACTGTCATTCACCATAGAGAAGGGGTATCTTTGGAGCATGTGTGAACAGGCTTGCTTATTATGAGCGTGCTTATGTCATTCGCGGGCTTCGCGGCTAGTATTATCAATGCGATCTTCTCAGTCCGCGACAGATGAAACAAATATGGCGCGTTGGGGAGATGATAAAACATTACTTTTCGTGACTTATTATAGGAATCACGAATGTCTGTGGAATACTCGGTCACCGTTGTGTAAAAATAATATAGTGAGAAATACATTATTAATAGGCATGAATGATTCAAATCTTACAATAAAAATTATGAAAACTAAAATCAAAAATGTGCGGATGGAACCTCGGGAACTTTTTTGTTTTATTGGTTCACTTGAATTTTCTATTTCAGTTTGCAAAGTTTCCATTTTGAACAAGTGCGTCTCTATTCTACGACAAGAGCATGCCACTAATAAGCATGTGTGTTTGATTGTTAGCTTTGGGCATGCTTATTTATGAGCGTGCCACTAATAAGCATGCCCTAACAACTGTTCACACTTGCACATTACTGGCAACTGTTCACACTTGCACATTACTGGCATGCTTATTAGTGGCATGCTCATTAGCCACTAAATAAGCATGTGTATCTGTACCTTTATCGAAGGTCGGTGATCATTCTGGCGATTATGACATCATTTAGCAACTCAGTCGAGTTACATTTATATCAGTTCCTCAAGTTACGTTGCCATGAGATCCGACATCCTCCTACGCTTCTTTAACCACTTATTTTCCCCTGAATGATGAGCTGGTTTAAACTTTTTTATCCCTCTCATAATATGTGCGATATACTCCAGCGTTCTTTTCTAGGTAGTCCGCAGCACTTCTTGGTATTTTTCCATACACCAGACGACTTCAACATTCGTCACTCTGACTACATAGAAAACAAAAAAAAAATGCTTATAATCAAAGATTCTTTAACAGTCTGGACTTTAAAAATAAATTGGAAATCCCTGGAAACCGGCATAATACACGAAATTATAACAAAAGGTCAGAGAGAAGATGTTTTTCATAAATTGCATAGCATCGGATGTGTGTAAACATTTGAAGTTGAATATATTAAGCTAAAAAGAAATGTTTTTAGCTTTACATACCTATTCATATTTTCAAATACAAACAAAGGAAAAATTAAAATAGATGTTTCGTCATAAATTTTATTTTTAAAATGGGTTTGTAAATTTGTGATCGTAATTTAATGAAAAAGTGCCTTTTGAGTCTTTTTTCAAAATTAAGTCTCTGATATACCTATCTTATTTACCTAACACTCTTTATAAAAAACGTATTTTCTAGTTAGCTTAAAAAATATTTAAATTATAATTTATTTATTTTCATATAAGGTAATATATACCATTTGGTTGCCATGCCTGTCTCATAGGCATAGAAATAGGCATAGTTTACAGTTAGTTATTCAATTAAGTTTCCTTTTTTATAAAAGATCAAATACAATTATTGCGTAAGATATTAATGTGTTCATGTGTGTACCAATTTATCTGCCAATATTTCTAATCCAGTATTTTATTTGCTGTTTCATATTTTTGGTGTTATTTATAATCTTATATTGGTTAAAAATTTGTAGTGTGCAGTTAAAAAGTTTGGGTCTAAAGTAGTTAAAACTCCTTTACTCATATGTGTGTCTTGTAATGATGGGTCCGCTCTGTACTCACTACTACAATGTAGGACTACATTACATTGAAGTGTAGTGCACACTACAAACACCAAAGTTATTGAAAGTATAAACTTCAAATAGTACACTTCATTTCAAAGCGAACACTACAAATTACATCATACACTTTAAAGTTATCTATGAGAAACATACTTTAAATAGTGCATTTTTTAGGTGAAACTTTTGGAAGTTGATGTAGATATATGAAGAAATCTCTGGAAACTGTAACAACCCCCCCCCCCCATGGTTTGAAAAATTTTGGGACCCATGAAGAAATTTTTGGGAAGTTGATGTAGCTAGACGAAGAAAATAAAAATTTGGCGGGCTAAAAAAAAATTTTGTAGTACAATTACTTCATTTCATTACTTCACTTCATTAATATTACAATTACTTCATTACTTCACTTAATTTGCTTCACTTCATTTCGTAGTACTACAATTACTTCACTTCAAGTAGTTTTTACTACAATTGTAGTCTTCAAACTGGTGAACGTGTGTGTGTTGTAGTCTTCATTTTGAAATGTAGTTTTTCTCTTCGCTAGTGTCTTGGAACTTGTAAACTAAGTTTATTTGTTTGGGTAGCAATTGATGATAGCCAGCCTGCGCTGTTTTGTGTCATATGAGATGACACGTGGGGAAGCTATTCTCCTAGGTTGTGTGGTTTTCTAAATTTATACATGTTGTCACGTATTCAATATAATTAATGCAACTTTGTATACTCCAGAACTTGGTAGGCTGGATCACGCTCATGTAATCACTTGACAAATAGCTCGCTTCTATCGCTAGGCATCGCGTTCTGTCAAAGCAGAAAACTCTGTGCTCGGCCGCCCAACCGTCTTATATACTTGCGCGACCCAGTCTAGACCCTTCTTGTCGTTTCCAGACTCTTCCCAATAATGCTGGATAGATCGAGAATTATATATTTATTGTTTAGCAATATCACAAGCTCTAATAAGTGACAAGTAAGATATAAGTATGTATACAGCAAAAAAAGGATGTAAATAGCACGTCAATGATAATCTATTCAAAAGCATAGCAAGTAGGTATAAGTATTTTAAATATTTAGGAAGTAAAATGCAGTAGGTATTTGTAGTAATGCAGATGTATAGACACAAGAACACTTCATATACTAAATCAAATAATTCTCACAGAAGCCCGAATTCAGAGTCAATACATAGATGATTTAAAGAGTAGCTTGGTGGCCCTGTGGTTAGGCTCTCGCCTCGTGATCCAAAGATCACGGGTTTGAATCACACTGCAGACCAGGTAGTTAGTCCAATTTTTTTGCTGTGTTTGAAGAAGAAGTTAAAAAAAGGTAACGCCTTAAAAGTGTAATTTTCAGTACAAAATAACACTTTTAAGGGGTACTTTAACCTTTAAATCATCCAAGTATTGACTCTAAATTCGGGCCCAAGACCTTGAAAATTGGTACATAAAAAGAATCGAGATGTTAGCAGTTAGCGTAAAGATAATTAGCAGAATATTCTAGTTATTTCTAGAATATTCTAGAACTCCTAATTGACTATGCAGGATTATTTAAACATGTTTGAAAGAATATGTTGGCTGTAACGGTATATAAGAAAACAGGTTTTCAAATTGTACTTATTTGGAATTAAAATTTCTCGGAAATTTTAATTCCAAAAATTTCTGAGAGTGAAGAGTGGGTTTTTCATTCATCAACTCCATCGAGGTTGAAGAGCTAAGAAACAATGAAGAATATTAAATATCTAATATATACACAGATAATACAAGTAGGGATATTTACAAAATTAATTTCATTATTTCAGGAGCCAGGATCTGTAGCTGCGTATTTCTCCGTCACACGAGAAAGAAGAATAATTGCGCGCATAAATCAGGCAATATATTATTATTTCAGCCGAGTTCGGTCCTGGCGCCATAAATCACAGGGCCGGGGGAGGAAATATTGTAAAATTTAATTACGTGACTGTCCGGAGCGCTTGGACGTAGTTAATGGATATGAACCAGCCATCACAAAATGAATGATTTTTACACTTTGTTACCCATACTACCTCCTCTTTATTTATATTATACCAGGCTCCATCATGTCGTAATTAAATATAGAGTGATCTATATTTTTCAGAGTGGGCACCTTTCAAAATAAAAGAGATTTTCAAAATGCATATTTATGTTATGTGCAATCAACATAAATGTTGATTTTTATTATTTTTTATGATAATAAATTATGTGTAATACGAAAACACACCGTAAAAATAGCTTCCAAAAAAATTTACTTTGTCAAAAAAATGTCGGAATATTTAAGTTTTTTGCAGAAATAATTGTTTCTTTTTGATAACTTAGTATCAAAAAACCTTTCTTTATTTTTTTTCATTTTAGATACAATGAAATTTCACTTGCTTTAAAAAAGGGAGAAAAAACCTAATTGTACTATTGATAATATCGTTTATTCTGAAGAATTCTTTACAATTCTCGATGAATTTTCTACATTTCGAAAACCTTACGAAATACGATAAACTTGATAAATTCGTGTCAAAATACATATTTCTCTATGTAACAATGTCCGCCACTAACGTTATCAAATGGCGCAAATTATAATGAAGTATAAAAAGCAAAAAAAAATTCTCTAACGCAACTTGGATGAAGCAGATAATGATGAGATATATAAAATAAAAAATAATAAAAAATGCATAATTTTCCATAATAATGCTACTGTGACGCTAGGCCCTGTACCTCACAACCTTACTTAGCTCGCGATCAGAATATATAGTTAAAGTACGTCATTTTGACGGTTTTATGGCTGGTACAAAAATAATATTTTTTTTTATTTTACAATGTAGTATTTCTTTTTTCTTTACATTGTAGTATTTCTAGTCCCATAAAACACCTAAATAGACGTTTGTCTGCAGGTTCATTTACAAAATTTAATGTTTTTTCTTAAGAAAAATAAATAATATTCATTTTATAAACAGAAGAGATTAAAAAAACAAGAACAATTTTAAGTACCAAAGCAAATAATAAATTTTAAGTAACTCTAGAGAAAAAAAAATTCACAATTTAATGTTACTCTATTACTAAATAATAATAAATAATATTCATTTTATAAACAGAATAGATAAAGAGAAACAAAAAACAATTTTAAGTACAAAAGCAAAAAAAAAAATTAAATATGAGGTTTAAAATTTTAAGTAACTTAAGAGAAAAAAAAATTATGTAAATTTATATAAATAATAATACACACACTAATTATTCATTGAAGTTACCATAATAATGCACTTCATAGCATTTCAATGGTAATACAGTTCATATAATTAATATGCCTTAGTATTAATATTTCTTTCTATATAATTAATATGCCTTGGTATATCATAAATATTTATCATTACTGACATATTTCTGTTTGTTTAAATTTTTTATTCTTTCTTTCTATATAATTAATATGCCTTAGTATATCATAAATATTTATCATTACTGACATATTTCTGTTTGTTTAAACTTTTTATTCTTTCTTTCTATATAATTAATATGCCTTAGGATATCATAAATATTTTATCATTACTGACATATTTCTGTTTGTTTAAATTTTTTATTCTTTCTTTCTATATAATTAATATGCCTTAGTATATCATAAATATTTATCATTACTGAAATATTTCTGTTTGTTTAAATTTTTTATTCTTTCTTTCTATATAATTAATATGCCTTAGTATATCATAAATATTTATCATTACTGACATATTTCTGTTTGATTAAATTTTTTATTCTTTCTTTCTATATAATTAATATGCCTTAGTATATCATAAATATTTATCATTACTGACATATTTCTGTTTGTTTAAATTTTTTATTCTTTTTTCTTTATAATTAATATGCCTTAGTATATCATAAATATTTATCATTACTGACATATTTCTAAATGTGGAGACCTGTAATTGGCCATCTATATTGTATCAATGTTTTCTATGCTTTTTTTTGTGCTGTTGGTCTTCCATAAACATTAAATAAATAAATAAATAAATAAATATATATTTTTTTTGATATATACTTCCATAATATGTATGCCTTGAACACTTAGTTGTAATGTACATATTATTAAATAAATTGAATTGAATTGAATTGAATTGAATATAACTTATGTCGTTTACTAATAACCACTTTTTAAGTTCTGCCACTGATTTTGTTTTTAGGCCTGTGGGAAAGGTACTTTGTATTTTGTTGAAGAACATTGGGACTAGATATTCAAGTGTCCTCAGTCCATATTTATTTGTTATTCTTGGAGTAGTTAAAATTTGATTTGTAGCGCATCTTGTGTTTCTGCCAGGAGCAAACTTTCTTTTTTTAAATTTCATTTTCGTGATTTTCTTTTATCAGCAGAAATAGAACTAATCCATGAACTGGGAAAATATTTACGGGTGAATACACTAGTTTAATATTACGACTTTGTTCAAAAATTCGCGTGCACATTTGTATTTGAATAGCAGTTAAAATAAAATGAATGTTTACAATGTTATGGTTTTAATTTGTCTAAATTTTCATAAAAAATAGTTGTTATCTGTAGTGGTAGGTCATGAGTGACATCTCGAGGCGCGCTGTCAAATTGAAAGTCGGATACACGGATTTGTGTTGTCTGTTTCTTCCAGTCTCAATCTGTTCTGTGAATTTATCTTCAGATCAAAATCTCAACTCGTAAACATGGTACTGAAATCGATCTCAAATCTCCGAGATATATCTCATCTTGTCTTATCCCTTAGACTCACTACAGTAAATTTGTTAATTTATACATTACTTGTGTTTTTTAAAGAGTTATTTCCTTACCTGTTTAGTTTATTGTAGTAGTTTTAATAAATTCATCATTAATTATCTAAAATGCATTAAATATTATATACATGTAGTTATTGTTAAAATTATTATTTCTTCCTTAATAACAAATATCATAAATTCAAAAATTATAGTAAAAGTTTAATAACTAAAAACTGTGATTAGAACACTGAATAATAGCAAGTATTTAATAAAATTATTATTAACTATCTATAAACGTCAAGTTCGCGTCTTTTCTAAACCATAGTATATATTAATAGTATATTTTTGGCGATCCACGGAAAGACGGCGGTAGCAGCTTGCGTTGAGCGGCCGGTTCAAGCCCCAACTCCGGTGAATTCGAACGAAATTACGGACGAACAGAAACACAGACCGACGGACGGACAGATGGACAGGCAGCGCAATTATTATGTTGGTCACTTGATATACATAACCCGTCAAAAATTACGTTTGTACTAGTAAATGTTTGAATTTCTACTTTCTGTCAAATAAAAATTATCATTTCCTAGCGGCATATATAAACCTACATATTTTTTTATGTGTTGGAAAGTATTTAAACTATATTTTTACTAATGACAATATTTTTGCTCAATGTGCATGTGTTGTCGAAGAATGCTCTTTGATTCTGAATTTTATTATAAAGAGAATTCAATATATTTCAGCCGCGAGATATGGCTGTGAAAACAGCGCCATCTAGGGTAGCGGTAGTCTTGGTAATGTTAGTGGCGGAAATTGTTACATATTTTAATATTATTGAAAACATTTATTTTTTTCAGTTTTCGTATACTAATATTACAATGGCGGGTTTATTGCCAGTTGGCGATTTTTTCCAAGCAACCACATGATTTAGTGGAATAATCTAATCCCTAACATCTTTAGATGTTAGGGATTAGATTATATTGGGACTAGATTTTGGGAAAGTTACAATTGCTTTATTCTGCTTTTGAAGACAATTATGGTTTGAGATGTGATGTCTGAAACATTACTTCGAAATATCACTCGATGAAAACATCACTTTTTTTCATCGACAAAATCCTCTTTTATATCTCGTTTAAATCAACTTCATTCAACTTTATACGTAATTTATTTTCAGTTTTTATTTATGAAGGGGAAACGGTGAACCGGCTAGATTTGTATTATAGAAAAGAAAATGATGAATCTAATACTGATGACTCAAAGTGAACTTGAGGAATTTCGAAATTTCCCATTCAAATGTTTTGGTGACACCTGTCCCATTGGAATGACGGTCCACCAATGGCATGTCCAGAACAGTCATTGATTGAGTACAAATTTGATTCGTGAAGTCGTATTGTTCCTTTGTACTATTCCCAAGTGCATGTGATCTGTCTAATCAAGGTCTAATAGGTTTTGTCACAAGTATCTTTCCACTGAATAAACTCATTACATTGAAGGGGGATATTTACGATATTCTTCTTCTTCTTCTCAAACGTTACGTCATCATTGACTAGTGAATTAAATCCACAACCAAAATTTTTTCTGGATTCGAATTTAATGATTCTGGGATAAGAAAATGCTTAGTTAACATTAATGCTATATTTATAAAAATACTAACTAACTAAGATAAATTATAGAAATTTCACGGAGACCAAACTATTTATATAAGAAACGTGTATTGATTGGTACTTTTTATAGGATGGTCCAGGGCTAACCATCTGTATGAGCTTGCTTAAATAATCACTCTACACAATGCAACGTTCACCAATTCCATTGCAAGAACATCCATGCATTATCAAATTTTTGTAACTTCTATATATGTTTCAAATCTGAAAACCTTTAGTTTATTTAAAAAGAGAATGCTATAGCTAGACGGCATTCAAAAGAATGTGCGCAAAAAATATGCGTGTTGTTGCGATGCAAAAAATGAATACAAAAGAAGTTTTTCTAGTAAGTAAGTAACCTTTTTTAAACTAAAAAATATATATTTATTTGGAATACCATATTGAGGCTTGTAATACGGGCTTGCCAGGCAACTTTCCCCCGCTTTCTTCTTACCGGACAAAGCTAGGGAATGGTATTTTGATTGTGGTCGACCTATAGAGACATGTGCAATCTTTTTTCATGAATATACATACCTACATAGATGAATATACATACCTTGGAAGATGGAGAAAATCATAAAGACGATAATTTGGCCATTTCGGAAGCTAGTTCGGGCCGCAATACATTAAATGATGATAGCCAACGTCCGTTGATCGGATAGGGCACATAAATAACAAGAAAAACATTTTCAAAATAAACCAACACTCTCGAATGATTCCACAATACATACGACGACCTGTTTGATGCTCAAAGTGACAGGTGAACCAAGTTATCGAAGCTGCGGGAGTGATATATGTAGTGAAAATTGGTTACACATATCGAGGAATTCACCAATAAAATTAGAAGACAACCAGAGACATTTATTTATTTTCTTTTTACTTTTTAAATTAATTAGTTGGCACGAAAAACAATTTGGATAAAGCTAAATATTATGCATGTATTAAGTAGAAGCGGAAAGAATTGCACGAAATCGAGGATTGTACAGCATTCTACAAGTTTTACAATAAATTGGAAATCACTAGAAATTTGGAGAAGTCACTCGATCATTCTCGAAATCTCGTGTATTTTTATCGCCATACATTGTACAATGAGGGGACACTCCTATTTTTCATATGTAATGGTTTGTTTAATATAATATAAACACACACTCTAAATACACCAAAACTCGTAAC